>OX155952.1:30330229-30734068 GCA_944548615.1 Micropterix aruncella | reverse complement strand
ATATATATATATATATATATATATATATATATATATATATATATATATATATATACATATATATATATATATATATATATATATATATATATATATATATATACTAGCTGACCCGGCGAACTTCGTACCGCCTAACAGTCAATGAATGTCGTGTTACAGATTAGCTGAACTCAATTTATGATTTTATTAAAGTAATCCAATTAATACAAAATAAATATTAAGTTCACTACTTTATTAAGATAATAACACATAAAGAAATATAAAAGTACAAAAATTAAATATACCAATCGCGTGTCAGCAAGACATGATTGAATTAAACTATTGTGCAGCATGGAATGCACTCGGTTTAATTCTCTTCATTGAAGCACCTTGTGATATACGACATTTTTAGTTTTTTTATCAGGCGCAAGAACAAATAAAGCGGATGATTTGCCGACACGTGAACATGCCACGTATAACTTACCATGGGAAAACACGGATTTACATTTTGTATGAGAAAATGTTTTTCTTTTATTTTAATTTTTCACCAACTTTCCAATTTTTCTTTTTAAGTTATTCTGCTATTCGGGACGGAGACAAATACAACAAATCAAAAACCATAAAAATCGGTCCAACCGTTCTCGAGTTATAAGTGTTCGAACAAACCCGACTTTGTTTTTTTTATATATATAGATTATTATATATAAAACAAATATGTATTGGATATTTTTCCCCAAAAAATAAAATGTTTGGGAAAATGTTTTTTCTTTTATTTTATTGGAAAAATTTTTTTTTTGGAAATAATATGTATGGTAAATGTTTTTCATTTATTTTATTTTTTCGGTAATTTTCCAATGTTTTAGTAGTTAATATGCTATTCGGGACGGAGACAAACACAAAAAAACAAAAACCATGAAAATCGGTCTATCCGTTCTCGAGTTATAACAAACGCGGTTTCACCCGCGTGGTGATGAAAAACTGTGATAATGATGCTTTAAAGTATTTTATATTTTCGTTAATTTTTCAATGTTTTTATATTATTTTGCTATTCGGGGCGGAGACAAATCCAACAAATTAAAAATCATGAAAATCGGTCCATCCGTTCTCTAGTTATATATATGTGTTCGAACAACTATATTGTTCGAACAACTATATATATGTATCTTCGAATAACTATATTGTGAAATGTATGTAAATTGGAACTAAGTATTTTTTATGATGATCTCACTAATAGGTATTATACCCTATAGTTTGTAAGGATACATAGGTACGGATGTATATGATGATTGATGATAATGCAAAAGTTATAGGTAGCTACTGCAATATACTCCTATAAACTATGTTAAACGATTTATTTAGGTCAGCACAAACATGCAGATTTTGCGATTTAGAAACGCGTGAGCAAGCCACATATAGCTGGCCGTGGGAAAAACACGGCGTGCCCAAATGTATACCTGCTATATTTAAGGTTTGACCTTGCGATTTGTTGATAGTCATTGAAAATGCAACTTTTAATGGGAACTGCAGGCGTTTAAAATTAAATGGTAAGTTATTGGGTATAATTGGGATACGTGGTATAAGAACATTGTTTCCCTTGGCTTCTCCAGTTAAGATTGTGGCCTTCACAATATGCCTTCCTAGTTCGGTGACTCGCAACCGAGTACCGTTGCATAATCTTGGCGCGTCCAAGTTACGCATTAACAAAACGGGTACACCTACTTTTAATTTCAACTTATGTGATGGCACCCCAGATAACTCCAAAGAGTTTAGGAACTCGAACACGGGGTAAGTCGTAGTGTCATCGGATGATATAACTGTGTCGATGGAGTTATACACTGATGTTTCGCTAGTTATTTCGTCCAAGATTTCTTTATTTATTTTCGCAACAGTCTCATTTGTTGGTGCCAGTATGGTTCTTTCACACAACCAATTTTCGTCAAGAATATATATTGTTGCAGATTTGGAAAAACTTGATTAATGAGTTCGTCTTCCGACTCCACGACATGGCAAAAGTGTAAAATCGAAGACTATCGCGGTTGTTTGACATTATAAATAGGATAGAAAACGAATTTACCGCGTGAAATTTGTAGCACCCGACGTTTCGGTGACGTTGCAGCCGCCGTTGTCCAGGGTAGACTGAAGGGCTGTCAATCTGTTGTTTTGCGGGTAGGCCGCGTACCGCTTCCGCCACTGCGTAGGTTATAACGGTGGTGGGGGGCCGGGCTCGGAGCGCGGGAATTTTGAAAATCCGTCCTGCACACAACACTCACTGTATCCTGTTTTACGTCTTTGCGTTCGGCGTTCGGCGGCGGGAACATTTTAAGAAGAGGGTTCCACGTAGAAGAGAGTTTGTAACCGTCGTCTCTGTTAAAGTTCGGGGTTCTTCTTATTTCAATGGCTTCCCGGATCATGCGAGGAAAGTAGAATTGTTGTTTGGATAGCACAATGGGATTTTGAACTCATCAGGCCTCCCGTAGTTACGCACGTATGTGAACTCATCCTGGGTGTATTCGTGAAGATATCTCGGGCTATTTACAAATGATGACGGGAGAATTACCATTTGACCCAAGTTATTTGAATCTAAATCCGCATCATTCCTTATCGCGTCTTGTAAATGTATATAATTTTCTGCTAGCAGTTTCGTTTGGTTCAAGGCAATAAACCTTAAGCGCTCACTCTCCACTTTGACGTACATGTCCACCAAACCTGATGTAGGAGAAGGCGACACCGAAGCAATAAATTAAAATTGTTGCGTCGTACCATCATATGATAAGCATAAAAGTCTTTGCAGGACACATGTTTGTTTGGTGTGGGTTGTTTTGTAACTGGGTTTGTCTGAGGAATATCAAAACTGTACCCCTCTTGACCTTTCCAAAAAATTATTGGATACTCGAGAGCATCATAAAATCTATGAGTGTCTGGAACTCTAGAGAGCCGGCCATCGTGCGCCTGAATAACGATGTCTCGAGACGCAGTTTGTTCACTACCAGCTATCACGGCAGCTATTTCATTTGTGGTCGGGGCATTGAATCGTCGTTCGTGTTTACCACGTGGTAACCGATCTGGGTGTATCACAACCTTGTAACTATCGGTAGTCACTCTATCTTTAGCCATTTTGAATTCATGCACTAAAATATTGTGATCATGTAGAACTTCTTGTATTTTTTGAACCGTGTTTCTTTCCACACCTTGGACGTAATCAGAACGCCTATTAACTTGTGCTTCCTTATCGCCCATGAAATAAACTTGCAAAAATTTTGGTTGCGTATTGATAGCAGGAAGCAAAGAGCCAATTGTGTGGTATATTTGCCCTTGGATTGTAAAATTCGGGCAAAATCCTGGCATCGAAACAATGTTATCCGCCCCAAAAGATGTCATATGGAAGCATGTATTGTATTTCCTTATGTTTTTTAGAAAACGGCGAGACTCATCTGTTTCATGAGAGAAAAGTTCTTTAAGAGGTTTAACTGGCTCGTCTATTGAAGGAAGGGCTACTTTGCCTCCCGAACAACACATGCCTGCAGCTTCCTCTTTCCATTTAAGAGCACCGCAAAATCTGCATTCTATATTCATCGCTTCTATTTTCATAAGGTTGTGGCTTTCGTAATCAAGAGTCTCGTCGTACTCAAATGCAGCTTTATCGAATACCCCCCACGTGTTTCTTGTGAATATTAGACGTCGCTGTTGTGCCCTTTCAGCAACAGCGCGTCTGCGAGATTCTGCTGAATCAACTGTTTCTGTTGCTCTTTGGGACGCCATGTAAGTTGCCTGCTGAAGACGCCGAGCTTGGGTCTGTTCGGGTGTCTCAGCAGCCCATTGAGATGCCAGATACTCAGCATTCTGTCGACGCCGATCTCGGGACTGATCTGGTGTCTCAGCAGCCCTTTGAGATGCCACATACTCAACGTTCTGTTGTCGCCGAGCTTGGTACTGCTCTGGAGTCTCATTAGCTCGCTGAGATGCCAGATACTCAGCATGCTGTCGACGCCGATCTTGGGACTGATCTGGTGTCTCAACAGTTCTGTGAGCTGCCCCACGCTCCGCCTGTTCAAGACTTCGCAGTTCGGCTTGTTGAAACGTCTCGTTAAGTTTAGCTACTTTCATATCTCGAGCTTTATTAGAGCTTTGGGAAAGACTAGACTTACTCTTTCGCGGCATAATTCTTAGTAAGTACTTTTTCTACTGTTCCAAAAAATACAATACCTTACAAAAATACATTCTTACAAACTTTTGAGTAAAATTTCGCGTTTATAGTAGGTATTAAAATACACTTCCGCTGATTATATCATAATTGTTCAAATTGTTCCAGCGGTTGTTGCGTTGCGTCCGAATTATTAAATGAAACTTTCCTATGACGTCATTTCCTCGAGTTACACTTCGTAGTAGCCATGTGTTCCTTCAAGTCGCTGTTGTAAGCGAAATTCCGCTCAGACGAACGGCTTTATCTTCAGATGCACAGCCTTGATGTATTGCGTCAGGTTTCTCCTGGTGGTGAAGTTATTGCGGCATTCGGGACACTGATAATCGGGCAGTTTAATATGCGAAGCATCGATGTGAGTGTTGAGCAGGGCCCTCCCGGTGAAGGAGCGGTAGCAATACGGGCACTCGAACTGCTTGGATTTGAGATGCACCGCTTGAAGTGCGTCTCGAGGTCGCCCTTCGCTGCGAACGATCCGTCGCTTTCGTGACAGGGGAACGCTTTGAGTCGCCTGTGCACCGTGATCACGTGGCGGTTCAAACTATCCTTCTGAAAGAAGGCCTTGTCGCACTCGGGAATCTCTGATCTTTCTATGTACGCTGGCGACTTTTTCTACTCTTCCTAAAAAATACAATACCTGCTTATTCAATGAAAATTACAGCAACATACTAATTAATAGTCAAAAAATAATTCTAATCTGCTAATTGTGAAACAAAATCACTCTTTTTACCTATGCAATGGAGATAAACACGAAGTAATTTCTATAATATCCTACTAACCACAAACAAATTACGCTTTCGTTGTTTTATTGTAAGTAATAATTAATTTACGATTACGATGATAACATTAATTACGGACACATTATGGACACAGCTGTCAATGACGTCGCCATAGTAACGTCACGCAATCGTCGCCATAGTAACGTCGCGTAATCGTTACAAACTTTCGCGTTAATAATATTAGTAGGAAGTAGAATTGTTGAGAAAATTTTCAAAATATATGTTGACGCTTAGAATTTAAATTTCGAATATCAATTTCTTAGATTTTTCCTACTTACTTGACAGTTATCGTTATATTTTAGATAATTCACACTATATCTTTATAAATTATAGCCTATGTGTTATTCTGATGTGTAAGCTATATTATTGTAAAGTTTCATCAAAATCTATTCAGTAGTTTTTGCGTGAAAGAGTAACAAACATCCATACATACATACAAACTTTCGCGTTTATAATAGTATAGGAAGGATATATATATATATATATATATATATATATATATATATATATATATATATATATATATATATATATATATATATATATATATATATATATATATATATATATATATATATATATATATATTATTTACGTTTTTATATATATATATTTTATATATATATATATATATATATATATATATATATATATATATATATATATATATATATATATATATATATATATATATATATATATATATATATATATATATATATATAGTTAATATTTGATTGGTTTTTTGTAAAATCTTTTTTTAAAGAATTCGTTTAAAGGATGACACTTTGATGATAAAATAAAAATAATAAAAGCCACTTACATAGCTGGAAGGTTTTCCCGGACTGATTGTGATTATTTTTTTCATTGTTTTTGCTTAAATTTGTCTTTAATAAAGACATTTTATTTTGGTTTGCAAAAGGATACGCTTTGTTTTAGAGATGTGGATGAAGGGCGATCGTTCGCTAGCGATAAAGGGATCCCATTAAACCTACAGTGTACCGTCGAAAGTGGTACTCATCCAAGAATACATCTCGTTTAAACAATAAGCATTTCCCAGTCCAGTCCGGGAAAACCTTCCAGCTATGTAAGTGGCTTTTATTATTTTTATTTTATCATCAAAGTGTCATCCTTTAAACGAATTCTTTAAATATATATATATATATATATATATATATATATATATATATATATATATATATATATATATATATATATATATATATATATATATATATATATATATATATATATATATATATATATATATATATATATACAATAATAAATACAAACGGAGCTGCCATGGAATTCACCGACCGGAGTCGGGCCCATCATAATACTATTTTTTTTTTTTTTACACTTCTGGGGGGTGAGCAGTGGATTCCGGACTTACGAACCGGCTGTGGTAGGTTTAGGACAGCTGTCTTGCCACATGTGAGCGTTCACCTTACCACCCATTCACTCCCCCTTCGAAGCCATAGAATTTGAGATGCGCAAATCGCAGTTTTAGATAATTTTTCTAAGAAAGAGTTGATTATTTTTCTGGAAAGGCCAAGATCTTTAAAGAGGTGAAATAGAGATTTAGCTGGCAGGCCACGAGCGCCAACTTCCACCGCGTGAAGGTGAACAGTGAAGCCGTTCCGGGTTACGGCATTTGCAAGATCATGGTATTTATTTAATTTGTACTCGTGGTCTTTTGGGATATTTGATTCCCATGGAACAGTTAATTCTACAATAAGAGCCACCTTCCAAGATAGAGAGTAAAGAGTTATATCTGGACGGAGTGCTGTGCATCCGAGACTTTCAGGGAATTTATACTGCTTAGAGACCGAATCAACCTCCAGAATCCAATCTGTAGCTTTCTCGATTATTGAGAAAGGTTTTGTAGTTAAATGTTTTTTGCCTTTAGAGCCATCCCGCACAAACTGTATTGGGGGTTTGGAGGATACTGTCAAACCCTTGTTGGCACGAGCCACTGAGAGACTAATTACCTCGCGAATAACAGCGAGAACTTTGTCATGGCGGTAAGTGTACCGTCCTTGATCTAAGGCCACCTTGCAGCCAGCTAGAATGTGTCTAGCTGTGCAAGGGGTATTGCTACAGAGGGGACAAGAACTATCCTCGTCAAAGCTCCAACGAGCGAGGTTACTGGGGTCTGGAAGTGTATGCTGAAAGGCATTCAAATAAAATTTCAGCATCTCTGGCGTCCAGTCATAGAGCATTACCTTCCAGTGCATTGGAGGCGGAATGTAATGTATATATATATATATATATATATATATATATATATATATATATATATATATATATATATATATATATATATATATATATATATATATATATATATATATATATATATATATATATATATATATATATATATATATATATATATATATATATATATATATATATATATATATATATATATATATATATATATATATATATATAAATATTTTTTTAAAAATATATATTTTTTTTTTACTTTTCCACATGTTTTTAACAAAAGTTGCTTTCATGCTCATACTGATTCACTCACTTTAACGATATCGGTTAATTAAAACTCGCCCTGTATAGAGGGGCAGGCCAAGCCTATTTCAATATCGTTGGTTCTTTAAATATCGACTTCCAATACCTTGAAGCGGCCAACTTAGCCCGGTCGATCTGTATCACATAAGCGAGTGCCAAAAACGCGAAACCGCGGGCGTCCGCGTGCGAGAAATGAAGTGAAATAAAACTTTCATAAATTGGTGTCATGGGCCCGCGCGCCTCCTCCCGGTCCGCCTCACCCCCTCCCTCTCGCCCAAGTCCTAAGTGGCACAGTCTGTGTTTCTATCTTTGAAGGAGTGCAGTCCCACGGCGACCTCAGTTTGAATGAGCCGTATGTATGTACGAGGAATGCTTCGCGAAACTTGAAGTGGACACCCGCGGGATCAGAACTGTACCAAAGTCCATTTCTGGAATTACCCTCTGTGAAGAGAAAATCTTTAAAATCGGACTTTTCTCGCCGAGATAAATGTGGTAATATGAGTAAAAAATACGTACTAGGAAACATGATAAATATTAACAGTTCTACAAAACCGTAATAGCGCCACTTTTTAATGGCAAATATATGATTGTAGTTGAACCCTAGGTGGTTTGTAATTTGTATAGCAAAGCCTATAGTAATCGTTGATTTTTTGTTGGTACGGAAATCATTAAATTGTTTTTCTGCAGTAGTTTTGCGAGTTGAAATATTGTAAATTGTTATTTTATTACTACCTTCATTTTATTTATTTTATTTTATTCAGTAAACAAACAGCGTTAATAAGTAACAATCACAAAAGATACACAAGTAAATATATTAAAAAGAATAAAAAACACGACAGCCGTTACAGAAAGTGAACGATTGTATTTATAATTATTTAAATTACGGTTCTTTTATGAAATATTTGGGGTTTATGTATTATCTATATAAATACATGTATATTTCCGAAATGTACTCAATCAGACCTTTTAATTGTCACTAAACACGATTAATTTATATTAATTTATTGACATTTTGGACATTTAGACAACTACTCACTTGATATTTAGACAGTTAAGGTACTCTATGACACTCGGTACGACATATTTATTCTAATAATACCACACACTTCTAAATCGTTTGAAGCGTTTAGAAGTTGTGGTGGAATAAAGAAACGGAAAACATATATACATAGATGAACCCTGGTCACATTCAACTCTTTTTTGTTGGGCAGTCGTGTAAAAGTAATATTATGACTAATGGAATGTTAACACTATTCATTGTAAATGTCCGTTATTTATACATATTCCCTTATTAGTGATTTTATTATTTGAGAGAAATTTATGTAGTCAATTTTTAGTTTTAATTTTTAACAAAAAACTGGCAATATTTTGATGAAAGATTGGTGGCAAGTATCCATTGCCGGAAAATAAACTTTGAAATTACTGATCCCATTTGCCCCAATACTACAACCTTCAGGTTTGAATGTGAATTTTCGACAAAGGTGACAATCAACCTATTAAACTTGGAGCAAGACTCACGACGTGCATTGGTCAAAACTGCGACGAATATTAAACAAATTTTAGAACATTGCAATATCAACCATATCACTGACTTGCTTTACTTCTTGATTAAATAAAAAAATACTAACAGATAGGTGTTTCCTTAAATTTAAAAATTTTAATGATGAAAATTATTAAAATACTATTTGTTCTTCGTATTTTAAAGAAAAAAACGCCATAGCTGATTTAATTTTGGAACTAAACTTTTTTGCGGGTATTCGCTTATGTTCAACCCGTTTTATGCCTACTCAAAATGTAGGGGTAATATAATCATATAAAATATGATTATATTACCCCTAATTATCTTCACAAATAAAAGGTTTTTCAACCTGAAAAACTAGAGCCAATTAAAAAAAGAAGAAATTGGTATGTCTATAAAACTACTGTTGACCAGTGTAATTAATGTAAGCATCGTCTAGCGATTTTCATCATACTTAAGTAGTCCACAATAGCGTTGAGCAATATCCGGTCCGATCTCCACACTCTAGACGGCAGTAGCGGGTTGATCCTCGTCGGGGGGAGGGAGGGGGCGGTAGTGAAATTAAGGGCGGGGTGGGGGGCGGGAGCGGGGCGAGCGGCGGGACTCGGGCGCTCCTCGGGTCGCGTCCCGCGGGACCTCTGCGCCGCGGGAGAGCGGGACGGACGCGGCGCCGGAAAGAGAGCGGCGAAAACTTGTACCTCCGTCTGGGAATACGGCACACTTCCTACCGGCGAAGTCACCGGGGACTCACCCGTCTCCGCGAAGCGAGAGAGACCTCCGCCGCCCCGCCGCCGCGTCGCTGCCGCGCCGCTTCTGCTGCGGCGGCACCGAAAGATGCTGGTGACGCGCAACAGTATGTACATTCTCCATTGTAAGACTAAGTAAACCGATGATATTGAAAAAGAACCCAACGAATCAGTCCGTATAAAATAACTCCGCGCTGCTGTCTGAAAAGTTTGTTTGTTTGTTTCTATTTATTGTGAAATTTCACAATGGACGGGTTTATTATCGTACGGCAATCTCTTACAGCCAACCCTACTATGAAGTTTTTATATGTGCGTATGCGTGTAACATGAGTGTACGTGTGTGTCGTTATTGCATTCGATCAACATTATTGAAATATATCGTTAATTTTATCCCAACGGAAAATGGTGACCCAGCAGGGATTTGAACCCGACACCATACAATATAAAGATCAGGCGATCCAACCGCTATGCCACTGGGCCAACGTATGTTGCTAATTCGGATAACAGGCATGGTTAGTAGGTACTTAATACTTAATAATGAATTAATTACTACCAACGGGAAAAAATCGCAAATGACAAAAAACCATTGCAATCTATATTCTGAAGAGAATATTAAACACTTTTTGAGTATTTTGGACGTATGTAATGTTTTTTGGGTGATTTGATTCCAATAGCAAAATTAAACGATTACTATAACATGAATATGTTATAATAACATAGAGAAAAAGAGACCTTTCGACATAAAATATTGATAGAATTTTATTTTTTAATGCAAGTATACATTTGATAAAAATATATCCCACGACTTCTCCATTTTTTTCCATTTGCTATATTTTGGAGTTTACGATTTTAGCATAGGTCTTATAAATACACGTGTTCCATCTTTTTTTAAATTCTGATATTTTAGCATAGGTATTTTAAATTCCTACCAGCCTACCATATACATGTCATGCACTTTGTCATTAATGTTTTCTGTAAGTGTTTTAAATCATGAAAAATTTCATGATTCGGAAATTTAAAATTCAAAATTCAAAATTCAAAATTAAAATTCAAAATTCAAAATAAAAAAATCAGATAAAAAATTCAAAATTCGGAAAATTTATTGGGATAAGACAAATATTTTAAATGGATGAGAATATAATATAAGCTTTTTTGAAACTTTCTAGTAAATTTCACCGCGTAATTTTCATAGTATTTATGAGTTTAACAAAATGAGACTTTAATCACACAGTGCTTTACACCTTCATTTACCTATTCGTATATAATTTAAAGTTATATATTTCGTATTATTGATCCAGCTAAAGACATGCTTTTTGGGATTACGTGATGCCGACACGTCAATCTCCATATCTAAAAAGTTATAGTGTGTGTGTGTGTGTGTGACTTTTCGATGTATGTAATAACCGCTAATCTTCACGATTACTAAACCCATCGTGATGTGACTTTCACCAATACGCAGAGAAGAGCTCCAGACATGTTTTAGTGTAGGTTTCCAGTTTTCAGGGGGATAAGAATTTTTCATAGTATTTATGAGTTTAACAAAATGAGACTTTAATCACAAAGTGCTTTACACCTTTATTTACCTATTCGTATATAATTTAAAGTTATATATTTCGTATTATTGATCCAGCTAAAGACATGCTTTTTGGGATTACGTGATGCCGACACGTCAATCTCCATATCTAAAAAGTTATAGTGTGTGTGTGTGTGTGACTTTTCGATGTATGTAATAACCGCTAATCTTCACGATTACTAAACCCATCGTGATGTGACTTTCACCAATACGCAGAGAAGAGCTCCAGACATGTTTTAGTGTAGGTTTCCAGTTTTCAGGGGGATAAGAATAAAGCATAAATATCTAAAGCTTGGCAAATAGGCAAATCGAGTTTACAATCGATCCAAATGTGTTTGGCCCGAAGTCGTGCAATCCTATCTGTCAACTTGGCTCCTCGGCTAAACTCGAGTGATGTGCTGATCTTCTTATTTTAAAGTAGATACGGGCGAGTTTCGCTTGTAAGCAGATTTTATCAGTGTTTATCGCGAGTTGTATAGAAATGATCATGCAAGTACCTACTTTCCGGTGGGGGGAAGGGGGAAGTGGAGGGGGGGGGGGGGGTTAGAAACAGGATAATAATATTATATTTTGGAATTCATGTAATATTTTTTTGCTATTATATCGAACAGTATTTTATGTTATTCTTATTCTATAACAAAAAACCTTAATAAAATATTTTTAAGCAAATTGTACATCCTAACGGCAAAGAAACACCAAAATAAAAACAAGTTAATAAAAACGGTATAATAAGTCAAACATATTTAAACAAATGGATGATGGTTTCTTTTTTTAACCGACTTCAAAAAAAGGAGGAGGTTATCAATTCGGTTGTAACTTTTTTTTTTTATGTTTGTTACCTCAGAACTCTGCCATTTATGAACCATCTTTTTTTATTCGAAAAAATATACTTACAGATTGGTCCCATTTTTATCAAAATCCTGTTCTGATGATGGGATCCATGAGGAATTGAGGGAACTCCTCAAATATTATCATATGAAATTGAAAATTGATATGTTGATTCAATTCCGATGACAATTCATTTATTTTTTATGGTAAGCATGACCTGATTCTACACCCTGGGTTGGCTCCCGAAGAGGGAACTCCTCAACGGTCAACAGCACAGACCCCAAATTTTGTATACTCAAATTTTGTTATGACAGTCCGTTCTAAATTTTATCATGACATGGCTGCTGCACCCAGGGTTGTCTCCCGACGAGGGAACTCCTCAACGGTCAACAGCACAGACACAAAATGTTGTATATGTATTCAATTACGACAGCTCGTTCTAAGTTTCACCATGGTCTGCGTCACCCAGAGATGGCTTCCAACGAGGGAACTCGTCAACAGTAAACAGCACATACATACAATTTTGTATACGCTTTCAAATTGTATACGCATGCAAAAATTGGAGTCGGTTTTCTTGTTGTTAAAATTTTGTCTATTATTTATTTTCGATAACATTTTGAGACCGATATGAAATTTTTAGAAGCCATTTTTAACACAGCATTGAAGGTACCTATTCCTCGGATTTTTCTGCTGATCTCTAAAATTCGAAATATGTCAGCTCGCAATCTAAAATAAGTAATAAATCGCACATCTAGGTACAAGCGTAAGCCTAGTTAGATATGTGACGTGCCTCGGGTTGCGTGGGATGAATCAATTTCGCGCCTTATTTTAATTTAAGTCATTATTTTTTCATTTTGCTATCTTTAGTTAATATGTAAAAAGAAATAAATAAATTAATTCAATGCAGAATTTCGTCCTTCCGCAATTCGTGATTTTGTAGGAGTGGAGCAGGGTTCTACTGGACATATTGTAAGCGCCGCTGAGCTAGTAGTCGTATTATTATATCATATTTATTTTCTCGTCACAGGCGGTACCACGGGTATCTTCCTCTAGTACTGGCATAAAGCCTTCTTCGACTAGGCTTTATTAATGGTGCGACGCCGGGGCGCGTTGCTCCAAATCCGCCCAAGTTAGATCCTGTGGTTACCATAAACCGCGCGAAGTCCGTTAAATGATGTGTCGAAACGGACGAGTCTGGTTACGGCATCAGGTGCGGGGGCTGAAGTCGAAACGGCGGTGGGGTGGGGCGAGCGGCCCAGGGCGGGAGAAGCTTTTAGACGAGGTCCCGAGGGACGCGCGGCTCGCGGCGCGGCGAGGGGCGCGGCGCGGCGCGGACGGGCCCTGGGGAAATTTCCCGCCCGATCTCTACCGGGGCCTCTACAAGTTTTATGACTCGCGCCGCCTTTTCTACCCGACTCTACCCGACTCCTCTACTCGTCCTGGCCGCCCGCGCCGCCCCGCTCTAAAAGTAGACCCGCCGCTCTGGGATATTCCATCGGACGAAGCACCTACTCACTCACTCGTTCATACCTCTCCTAGAATTAAAGCTACCTCATCATACGTTAGTACCTATTTGCTGATTGTTTATTAGTGTTTACCGAGGCTTTATCATTCCCTTGTTTGCCAAGTATCACAGTAAAATCAGACCGATATCTATCATAAGATGCGTTCCCTTTGGGGAATGCGAGGTAGCATTCCCCAAAGGGAACGCATGCTTTTTTAAAAGGTTTATTACCCTACTCCATACTGAAACTCTAATGTTTGGTAGTCGTCAAACAAAGCCATGGACGGTAGAATACTTTTGAAGAACGATAGATTGAGATCTTCGTACTCAATTTTCTTCGGTTTAACTCTGTGTCAATCAATCATTTTTTTAACAATTTTCTGTTAAAGTTTTCTTTCTTTTTGGACTTGCTCTTCGTCTGACTTTAACGTCCACTTTCTTTTGTCAATTAATCGTCTCCTTGGTTTGTTTTTTTTATTTTTTCCCATTATTATTGGGTCGTCTTCGTATTTTTTTAATTTGTAAAGCTTTCATGTGTTTAATCTGCATCGACAATATTTTCCAAAAATAACATTTGATTGTGATATTTTTAAGGTTTAACATTTTGTCAGCAGCGCCACATTTTTAAACTTTTTTTTTCCCCCACAAAGCATATGCTCTTTCGTGGAACCCGCCTTGTTGCCTATTGGCACCATCTTCTAGGTGGGCATTTGTAGCATCACGCAGTCAAACACTCAGACGGTCACCCATCCCAATATTGACCGTACCCGCCGCTGCTTAACTTCGGTAACAACGAGAAGAACCAGTGTCAACGGGGCTACGGACGCTCCAAATCTTTTTGTTATTTAATGTTCTAACTTTGTAAGTAAATAAAACGAAATCGGATTTTATCGATAGGTTTGAAGCGCCCGACGTTTCGGCGATGTTATAACCGCCGTTGTCCAGTGTAGACTAAAGTGTTGTCAGTTGTGTGGTGTCGCTCTGCGGGTAGGTTACTACCGGATACTGCTACTGGTACTGCGCAGATTGTGGCAGTGGGGGTGGGAGGGTGGCATTGTGGAGCGCGCGTGTTTTGATTTTCCGCCGCGCACAAAATACTCACTGTATCACGTATCGCTTCTTTACGCTCGACGAAGGGTATTAAAAACATCTTACGAATAGGTTTCCACATAGTAGAGTTTTTGAAACCTTGGAGAGTACGGAGAAATCCGACGAAATCTGGTAGTGAGGTCGGCCCGCTAGTTTCACTTCCTAGTACCTCGCGGTGAGGCGTTGGACTCTCAAGGGCTCATCGGTCGAGCTAGACAACGGACTGTCTTTATACGCTAAGTATTCACGTTCACTCCACGAGAGATAGAATAATCTGATGTCGTTAAAACTATCTGGCATGACGGATGCGACCGTTGTGTTGATATCTGTGGGGACAGATATTCCCGTATCCAATTTTTATTGTCAATACGAAATGACACATTTTGACGGATCATTTTTTTAAGGTGTTCGGAATACATTCGTCTAATGTGAACTCGCTCAATACAAATAAATACGTGAGGCACCACCGAAGTGAGACCGCACTGTGTGATCTAAAGTTCAGTCAACCGAGATCTTGAACTCAAGTACGTTGAATCGGCACATTAAAAAAACCCATCCCAACACGAATAAAAATAAATATTTGCACTAACAAAACAGGTGTTTACTAAGCAATCGTCAATTTCAAACAATGCCTTGATTCATTCGAAGTGGTATATAGAATAGTGAAGTGCAAACATCCCCACACTATGCTGAGGAACTTATTCCAGCGGCTGCTGTGGACACATCTAATATAATGATAATAGAAAATGCAGAGATTCCTCTGTCGAGGAATCCAGTGCAGGGCTCAGGACCTCAACGATCAATTGTCATTTTTACCGACAATTTTATTTTGAATTTTATGATTATTCACTTAATCATTTGATTTATTTATATGCTAACAACGAAGTTTTTTCATTCGACAATTTTCATTACCTTATAATTGTAATTCACAAGAATGTCCGCGAGTATCAAATATATAATTCCGTCAGTCAGGACCACATTTACCCAGATACATATATTCTAAGTAGCCCCAAAATTATATAATTCGCTAGGAGAAGACATGAACAATTATCCTAACATAAACGTATTTAAAGCAAACCTTAATACATGGCTGCTTAACAAGGGATATGTAAAATCTGATGAACTTCTTCGCAACGCACGACAATTATCATCACTTATCTATTATTCTCAATTAAATTTTATTAAATTTGAACTATAAATGTATTTATTTATTACGTAGCTGTATATTTTTAAAAATTGGTATATTTATGTGTATATACAGGTGGTGGGTCCAAATAATTTATTGTTAAAAGAACATTTCATTTCTTAAAATTGCATAAAAATATGCACATCTAGAGACGGGCCAAATTATCGCCCAGTTAGATGTGGTATTGGCAGGAAATGTCATGTACTATGTGTTAAACCTCCCTATATTAATTATTAAATAATTTATATAATTATTATAAGAAGAAAACGTTACATGATCAATGAACCGTATACCTAATCATAAGTCTCTCAATAAATAAAAAAAATAAACAATTTAAATACAGGTAATATACGATAGTCACACAGGAATCTGTTATGTTAATAGTCATAATAACTATAGTAGTTTTTATACCAATAGAAATGATAATCTATTTTTTTAATTTCTATGCTAGATGTGGTTTTGTGACTTCGAATTAAAATCGACACGTTCGCCCTCGGCGAACGTGTCGAACCCGGGTTTATCTCGCCTGTTTCGAGTTCTCTGATAGGTTATACAGGTGAGTTTTTGTTACCGGCATCCATAAAGGAGGGGAATCAGTACCTACTAGAAAATAATCAAGTTTAAAAAATAAAAAAAACTTTTTTTTTTTATTGGCAAATATGTACATCTAATCTATTGAAAAAAAGTTTGAGAAGCGTTGAGCGCGCTGCACCATCTAGCGGTTGGTAAAATATCGCTAATAAACAATATTAGCGACATATTCTTACCGCTAGATGGCGCATCGTTCTCAAAGCATTTTATACTATTTTTCAAAAGAAAAAAGGAATTAAAAAAAAAAACGATTTTATATTTTTTTGTTTTTTCCACATTTACTTTATTTAAAGTTGTATATTTGTTCGTACTGATTCACCCCCTTCATGGAAGCCGGTAACTAAGGGGCTCTCTAAGTCTAGACGATCAAGCATGCTTGTCAAGCATCGCGTCGCGGGCTGGGAAGGGATCGTAAACCGCAGGAAATATACATTTTTTTTTTATATTTACCAAAAACGCCTAATTTTGTAGTTTATACCAGGGAATCACGCCATTCATCAATCAATTACTTCTAATTAACCTGACTCCCTGGTATACAACTACAAAATTAGGCATTTTTGGTAAATATTAAAAAATATATTTGCATATATCCTGCGGTTTACTCCTCGACTGTTCAACAAAATGAATAGTGTTTTTCCTGCAGGACTGAAATCTAGGACTAGTCACGGCGTAAAGAAACACCTTTTGACTATGGGTCGACAAGAAACGGAGACATTAATAACATATATATTAAAATAGAGCACGGTTTGTGAGATATATGTACCTATATATAGTATTATTTATAAAGTATATATTTATTTATGTATGTATGTGTATGTTTATATGTATATACCTAAATTTAATATTATTACGCTTTATTATTTTGGAGACATATCTATCTTCTTAAACGTAACATAATAATATTCAAAGATAATACAGCAAGTTACGAAAACCACTCTACCTTCTTTTATATTAAGCCTACCTTAGTACAGGCGAGGCCTATTTAGGATGGCTTTGAATTTTTAAAATATATGTAATATATTAATAAAGAATAAATCGAATGAAATAATTTTGAATTTGAATTTGGTTTACGATCCCCTCCCAGCCCGCGACGCGATGCTTGACAAGCATGCTTGATCGTCTAGAGAGCCCTAAAAGCTCAAGAATATAAAGGGAACCCTGTAACTATTAGTAGTATATGCAGTTGTATTTCAAAAAATATAGTATATCAACTTCTGTGCAGGACTTGTGATGCCTTTTATATCGGTGAAACAACAACACCACTTAATATTAGACTAAATAATCATAGGGCTAGTGTAGGAAATGAAAGCCAACTCCCAATATCTTTGCATGCCAGGGCGCATAATTTATCTTTTGATCAATGTTTTAAAGTTAAAATAATAAAATGCCTTGGGGATAATGCAATAGAAAGGGACGTCAAATCTTGGGAATTGGCTTATATTTATATTTTAGGCGCTTGCAAAGGTTCCGGTCTCAATAGGCAAAATTAATAAGGTTTATCATATTATCATAATCATCAAATGCTTTTTCTTTTAATTTATAATCATTCATTTTAAAATAACGTTTTGCACGGTTGGTTATGGTACCTTAACTAAATCGTGTAAAATATTATTAATCCATTTCTTTTTGTTCGATTCCTTGAATTTAAATTTTCAACGAATTGTTCGATTTCAGAAATGTCACATATCTTGACGACGGCTGAGCCGAAATATTGATATACATTTTATAACAATCATTAATATTTAAGAAACACTAATCGCCTATTATTTTCCAGCATTCATTCTCGTCTCGCATTGTTGTGTTGCCGCTGTGGGAGACGGTGGGAGGCCATTTTGAACGGGTTCTAGTGCCACAGCAGGAAGCACCAGCAAACACTGAGGGAGGAGAAGAAGAAGGCGTGGAGTCACTCCTGGTCACCACAGACCAGATAAGTGCCCTTTCATTATTTTATCATTTCATTTATTTAGTGATAAACATAATTTCAATTTGAAAATATATATATATATATATATATATATATATATATATATATATATATATATATATATATATATATATATATATATATATATATATATATATATATATATATATATATATATATATATATATATATATATATATATATATATATATATATATATATATATATATATATATATATATATATATATATATATATATATATATATATATATATATATATATATATATATATTTCTTAAGATTTATGGACAATGATTCCGAATCGTGTCGGACAGTTATGAGTGGGTATATTTTTCCGACGTCAGCGTATAACATTTTCAGGTACGTGACCCTTTTCAGGTAGGATTATAAGCGCTTGGGCCGTCGCGCCGATTTTAAATATAAATGACAGCAACAATTATAAACTGTCAACATCATTTATTTTCCCCCCATATGAGGTATGAAATAGGATCCCACCTTTTTCGCTCCATTAAAATGGCGCAAATTTAAATGAATTTTGAATGAGCACTTTGGAAAGATTCCTATTTTTAACTGACGGGCAAAAAGGCAGTTCGCATCTTTATGTTGTTTGCTGAAAAATAAGGAAAAGTCCTATCGTACAATCATTGATTATACCTATAAGCCATTAGATTGCTCAATCCCACAGTACGTTTTGGCAACCCTTCTGCGCGGGCGACATACAGGTGTCGCTGATAGCATTGTCAGGTGAAATTATTGGCAATTTATTGGCCATCTATAATAACATTTATAATAAATGTGTTTTATATAAATGACTGATTGTTTATAAAAACCCATTAGTTAACCAATGATAACAATAATAACATTAAATTATTAGTGCTATCTATCGATTTTTCAATATAGGCTGATTACATCGCAGAAATATTAGGGGGAGATCAGAATGCTATCTATTAGACTATTTGAATATGACTGCGCCTAATTATTTTGAATTTGAAGCCTTTATAGAAAATTAAAATTCTTGTGTAAATAAGACATCCATATGTAAATAATTTAAAAATAATAAGAGCTATGATGTAAACATTATTTTGTTATTTTATTATTGTTTTATGTTTAGGTACGTTACCGTATAAGCATGTTTAGAAAGCCATATGTTGGGCTACTGAACGTAAGATAACATTAATCAATGTTTGGAACTCATATGGACATTACATGGCAGTCATGTTTAGGGACTACACAGTAATGTTGCGTGCCCTATTAAAATCCTAGCAATCTAATGCCCTATATAATCAATAGTACAATTTAACTTCCTTGGCCATTAAATTTGACAAGGTTTGTTAAAATTTATTAATAGGGACTTATAGAGATTTTTGCCACTTTATATACTCTCAACTTTGCACTTCCTATTTCTTATTTTTGTAACCTCCCTAGAAGAAATCTGAAATTAGGCATCTAACGAGTCTGTGCAGATTGTTCCTGATGACCCATTTGTTTATCTTAGATCGGTTCAACTCATTGTTAAACTCCCATCCGGTAGCCTCCTCGAAGATGGTCTAACCTGGAGAAGGACTATGTGAATCATGCCTCGGGTATGTCGTAGATAGGTTATCAGTTGTTCCAATCTGGAGGAAAACCTAGGGCGATACTGGGTGGTTTGCGCATCGTGCGGCGTTTGCCAACCGACGATGCACTACGGCGAATAATCGTAGGGGGAGTCTGGAAACGGTCTGGTACCTTTTCTAAGCAGCAGGGGATGTTGGTAACCTTTGAAACGATCCGTTGGCCAGCGGATATTGACGGGTAACAGTAGCCATGATCCGCGATAAATTTAAACTGAAGTACCTCTAACATCAGATAGAGGCCGCGCAAGCGACTTCAAATCTGTGACCAGACTGGAAGACGGAGAAATCCGTTTGTCTTCTAATGACACCAGATTATTTTCAATGTTTTGATCAAATTTTAGATTCTTGTGAAGTGGTGGACCCACGTTTAATCTGTTGGACTCGTTTTAGGATTAACTCTCTGTTAATCCTAAAACGGTCCAAATAGCGTTGATAGTTTTGCATTTAAATTCTTTGTTGATCGTGAGTACGCAAACGCGGTACCCAACGGGCGAATAACTTTTTCAGATGCAATTCTTCACTCAGGATGTGATATGATATCTTGTACCTACCTGGGATATTAAATCTTTAGACAAACGCGCGTATTCTACTCCTAACAGATTAACCTTGAACGCAGCGTTGCCATCTGTGTTGGGGGGAAAATCCTTATGAATGTCAGAGGCAGTGTCGTAACTAAGCCAGTGCTTTGTTAATTTTGGTTCATCTTTTGGTTAGTTTTGCACTGGGTCCAGTTTTTTTAGTTTCGCCACTGGTCAGAGACTCAGTACTCTTACTTTCTGGATATGCCTCGTATAATGCATCGCTGTGAGGGGAATTGATAATGCCGTATCCCCGCAAAATGCTGTAACCTGAGTTGCAGCGTTTTGTTATTTGAGGACAGTGCGTAGAGCTTTCAACGTACCTAGGTATCGTTCACGGCTGATGCGGTCCAGCCAGCCAGCCCTGCGGGGAATCGCCGCAGGAAGCGACGGCATTAATTGCAGGTCTGCGGTGGGATCACCGTTCGGCCGGGCGGCCGTTTCGGCCTCCCCGATCCCCGCGCGATCATGGCGGCTAAATATTTGACCATTTATAAATCGGTGGCGTCGCGACGCCGCTGATTCCGTAACGAGCGTCGTCCGTCTCCCGGCCGCGGACGCTTTGTCAGGCTCATCGCGAGAGCGTTGCGTGCACTACTACGTTGCACCACCCGCATGCTGCGCCGATCAAAATTAAGCCATCTCAACCTATAGCTGCACGACGACCTTATGCCAAAATATGAAGGTATATCTAATAATATCGAGGGCCTCAAGGTCATATCCACAAAATTTAAAAAATCGATTCGCCCTATTTTGATTAGATCGTCAACATACTGAAATGGCGTAAAAGTGTCGTCATTAACCGCCCTACCTATACGAACGTATAGTCTACGAAATAGTATTTGACAAAAGTGTCGTTAAAATGTCATAAAATAAACAGTGATTCCCAACAAGTTGTAACCGTTTATTTTACTATGGAGATCGATTCTACCTGCGTGGTACACTCTTTAAATACAAAACTGACCGCTGCACCGGGTTCGATCATAACATCTTGAACTTTATACCACCAACGATCAGAGTAAATATTGCAGTATAGGTACCGGTTATACAGTATACGTATTGGTTTTGTTTTACTCCTGTGTTGGTTTTGTGAACTTTTTTACATTTATTTCTTAGTCTTAATACTTCCATCACATGTTCGACTTATTGGTTTTGTTTTACTCCTGTGTTCTTTTTGTGAACTTTTTTACTTTTAATTCTTAGTCTTAATACTTTCATCACATGTTCAACTTATTGTAAAAACGTTTATATTGCTTTCAGTTTATAAACTTGATAAAGTAATAATAATCATTGTAGAAGAAATAACCAGTAAATCGTTATAATATTTTTCATACGTAAATGTTAAAGAGTGGATATATTCGAATTTCAAATCGAATTTTCGAAATGTCATTCCGCATTTAAGAGACGATTGATTGTGATTTTTTTCATTGTTTTTGCTTAAATTTGTCTTTAATAAAGACATTTTATTTTGGTTTGCAAAAGGATACGCTTTGTTTTTGAGATGTGGATGAAGGGTGATCGTTCGCTAGCGATAAAGGGATCCCATTAAACCTACAGTGTACCGTCGAAAGTGGTACTCATCCAAGAATACATCTCGTTTAAACAATAAGCATTTCCCAGTCCAGTCCGGGAAAACCTTCCAGCTATGTAAGTGGCTTTTATTATTTTTATTTTTTCATCAAAGTGTCATCCTTTAAACGAATTCTTTATATATATATATATATATATATATATATATATATATATATATATATATATATATATATATATATATATATATATATATATATATATATATATAAAAATACACGGAGGAGGGCAAATAACACAAAATACATTTTTTAAAAAACAGGAATACACGGAGTAGGTCGACATTTGCCGCGGGGTACGTCATGGTTGCGTTCTGTCCCCATTACTGTTCAACGTGTACTCTGAGGCGATTATGGCCGAGGCCCTGGAGAATCTTGATGTGGGGGTGAAAATGAACGGAAAACGCATCAATAATTTGCGCTACGCCGATGACACAGTTCTTATTGCTTCTACTCAGAAAGACCTACAAAGGTTGGTTGACAAAGTTAATGAGTGCAGTGAAAAAGCTGGCTTTTGAATCAATATTTCAAAGACCAAAGTCATGGTAATTACCAGGGATCCTGATTTACAACCTACTATATCGGTGGCAGGTAAAGTTCTTGAGCGCGTCTGACAGTACAAATATCTCGGTGCATGGGTGAATGAAATATGGGACTCCGATCAAGAATAATAAGACCCGGATAGAAATCGCCCGGGCATCATTCAATAAAATGAGAAAAGTGAATACTACGAGTAGAAGAAGAAGAATATATATAAAAGTTATCTTATACCTAACCTTAACCTAATGGAACAGCATATTGTCATGCGGTAAAAATAAGATAAAACTAATAAATTAAATTTATAAAGACAATTCGAACATTTAAATTAGGCAGAAAAAAATAAGAACAAGAAAAAACAATAAATCTATAATGAAATTAAATGAAATGAGAAAGGTTTTTATTGCAGAATAAAACATTTAAGTATAATACAATGGCATACTTATTTATTTATTTATTTATTGATAACGTACAAAAAAAGATACAAGGACATGCATACTGTTGTACATGAGGAATAATTAAGAACAAACATTATTATAGCGAAAAACATAGCTCTGCGCATATAAATATGCTAGCATATCCGAATGAGGCGAAATCGCACAACCAACTAGACCTAGAAGGTCTGTCTCTGGCTGTGCTGTGTTATACCAACTGTATTTTTGTAACTCGCGAACTGACGAAGGTGATCAATTTTCAAATATTTCTAAATCGAACAAATGTGTTGTTTACACAAATTAAAGTAAAATTTAAAGTAGAAAAAAAAATATGTATGCAATTAAGGACTAAAATAACGTAAACTTTACATTAAATTCAATACATTTAAGTGGAAAATAAGTAATAATATATACAAATATATAAATAAACACTACATTCTAATATATATATATATATATATGTTTAAGAAAATGATATGTAATATTGCACAATTTTACAAATACATATTTTTTAATATCACCCGACAGTATTAAAAAGATCTTTAGTTTTTGAGCGCCCAATATCTAGAAGCCAGTTTTTTATTTTACCTTTACAGGTGTAGGAGCCTACGGCCCCACATACCCACAACAAAAGAGTTAATTTCACAGAATAGAAAAATGCAGACTCGCTCAAACTTACACGAGCAGCTGCAGTTAATTTCCAGCTAAATTTGGCAAATATTGCCCAGGCAAGCGACACATGCGTCGCCCCACTCGTAGCTATTGCATCACCGATCACCCTATAAAACGCAGTACATTTCATTCGATCATCATCATTCCTTTGGCAGGCAGTTGCCCTTCTACATCATTACTTCGGCAGACAGTTACCGCGCTCTACACATCGTCCCCTCAGTGGACAGATATCTCGACTACACACTTCGCTCCTCGACTACACACGCACCGCCACGGCTTCACCTCGCGCCCACGCTACAACACAACGGCGAACACAACTCAAGGTAAGAACTGGCGACTTCGACTCACTTCTCTTCAATCTTCTGAATAAACTCTTCTACACGGACATCTACGACTCTCATTAACGGAGCAACCTTCATGCTGAGAACCACCCTTCGCTCACAAGCAATTGGAGTCTAGTGAAGGGTGGCCATTCTCACACAGGTTACATAATTTTTCACGTTTTTCGTGGTTTCACATAGTGAGTTGTAAACTTTCGGGGCGATAAAAAACATTGTCTTTGGGCAAATGTGCTTTTTACCTTTGGAATTGTGAAAAATTCCTTTTCAGCATTTCTTGTTAAGTACATTTGTTGACTTCTTGCTCTGTACTCTTTAGTTTTGTGAAAGCTTACAAGGCACTGCTTAATAAATAGCTGGCAGATATTCAATACCTTAAATTCCGCAAAGAGCTGATTTGAACTGTACCGAGGAGGCTTTTTGTTTATGACTCTTATTAGTAACTTTTGTGCTTTTAAGAGTCGGTCCATTGTTGTTTTTGTACATGAGCCCCACGCTATAATTCCATGCACCCATATACTTTGACCAAGAGCCATATACACCATTCGCAGTGTTTCTTTACTCAGTACATTCCGAAGTTCGCGGAACACGTACAGTAATTTCCGTAAGCGATTTTATTTGGCATTCCCAATTAAGTTTGGAATCTATTTCTATGCCTAAATATCTATTTTTTTTTCAATGTTTATATGTTGACATTTGCAATTATTCTGGGTTGAAGATACATTGCAGTTAAATTTGTGATTTTTTTATTGTAATACGTTGGAGGTTAGGTTAGGTCTGAGTGAAAATGCTAAGTACCTACTTCGTCTTCGAGATATTGAGTGTCAATATATGACGATCAAGCCATGTTTTAATACTGTTCAGGGAGCATTGCGCGTCTGTAAACGCTTCATCCCAAGTATCTGCCTCAATTATGACAGCGGTGTCATCTGCAAATGAGATTATGTTTCCTTTACCTTTATTACTAGATAAACAATATCTTCCAGTCAACCAACGACTATAATGACGCAGGGGACGCAATAGGGAGGGAAAAATAGGAAACAGTTTATGAGGGTTACATTTATATTAAAGCGATATATAAAAACAGCTTGTATAAACCGCTATATATTTTGTATGGGATATTTTAAACAAGTTAAAAATAAATAAATAAATAAAGGTGTATAAATGAGAGGTGTATAAATAAGAGGTGAATAAATGAGATGTCTAAATAGACATTTATAAACAAAATACGATCGCACAAGCTGGCAGCGGCCAACTGTCGATAATTTATGACGATTATACTTTTAGTCGGATCGAAAGTTTATTAAACATTTGCTCCTTAGAATTTCAATTCAATGTTTTTTTCGTATTTAAAAGAATATTATTGTAATGATCCCTTGTCGAGCCCATAGGCCGGTGCCTACTTGGCCTATTGGATAATCCGGCACTACGAATACGGAAAAAAAGGTATGTTAAGCCCTGTTATTAATTATAACAGATGTATGCTACGCCCTATTAAAAATTATAAATTGTAACAGGACGTAACATACCACTTTTCCGTATTCGCAATGCCGGATTATATATATCCTCCTAGCCGTGTTCGGCCATAGCAACTGCATTATAGATTCTAGTGACTTCATTGCAATTGTAATGCCAAGTAGGCACCGGCCACGCCTTTTAGTAACCCTGCGACAAGGGATTATTACAATAATATTCATTTAAATCGTTTCTAATAGAAAAAGAAACATTGAAATGAAACTCTAAGGAGAAAACGTTTAATAAACTTTTTAATCCGACTAATAATAGATATGTTAGAAATTAACGACTGTTGGCCACTGCCAGCCTGTGCAATGGTGTTTTGTTCATATGTGCGTCTGCTACGCGACATAAGCGTTGTCAGAAATGTCTAGCGGTCCACTTCGCCGGTGCGATCGTGTTATGTTTTTATACTCGTCCATTCTGCACTATATCGTCGTCAGAACGTTTGACAGTCCAAAGGGCCCCCGAAAAGTGCAAAGGGGGCCCGATATTTCGACGGCCTAATGGTCTCGTGGTTAATCCGGCGCTGATATAGCTGCATGATGAGTTTATGGTTTCGCCAAAACCGATTCGCCTTATTTTGATTAGGTCTACGACATTAATTACGAGACTCTTACGTCTGAAAGGGCGTAACAGTCTCGTAATTATTTTTTGATATAAGGGGATGAATCAGTACGAGCAACAAAGCAACTTTTTTTTGTAAAATAGGGAAAACAAAGAAAAATGTTTTTTTTTTTAAATATATATATATATTTATTTATATTTAAAAATTTGATGAACTTGACTGTTAAAATATAGTTTGAAAAGCGTTTGAACGCGCTGCGCCATCTATCGGTGTAAATATCGCTGATAAACAATATTAGCGATATGTTATCTACCGCTAGATGGCGCATCGTGCTCAGCGCTTTTTATACTATTTCTCACAAAAAAAAGACATATTTTTATTACAAGTTGCTTTTTTACTCGAATTGAATCACCCCCTTCAAGGATACCGGTTAATTAAAACCCTATATGTATATTTGTAATAGGCCGTAACGTACCACTTTTTCCGTATTCGGTATTACTAACCGGTTGGAAGAATACTACTCCAGTAAAATTACATTTTTAGTTACGACTTTTCAGTTTGAAGCCCTGTATATAATTACGGAAGCCAGTGCAAGGTCGTTTCCTACGTGGAACCATTGTTATAATCAATGGTGGAATTGAATATTTCCCATTCAATTCGAATATCTAAAAATAAAAATGCGCTGACAGTTCTTGATTTAGGGAGCACAGCTTTGAACCAAAACAGATCAACTTTTATCCTATCCTGAATATTAAATATAGCTTATCACACACGATAACTACTTATTTTTAAATAATCTGAAGTTTTTTTGGAGAGCAGTGGGAAAGGGTGTCCCGCTTCATAAAACCTAACGCTCCCCCCTTCATGAAACCTAATATACGTTTTTCCAAAACCCCTTTCCAGTAATTTTATCAACTGAATTTTTATTTAAATCTCTCCAATTTAACTAATAACAAATACTTACTTTTAAGGGACCTCGGCTTGGCCTGCTTTCGGCGCGACATACCGCCTTTAACAGTTCATGAGAAACTTGTTTACATCACCAAACAATTATAACAAAAAAAATATTCATCAATCAAGTCCAAGTTTGTCAATTTTTTTTTCGTTTATCACTCTCTTTACATAAACAAATAAATTTTATATACTTAATCTTTTATCTCTAATTTTTAAGTTTTAATATCTGTGAAGTTTGCGGAATTCGCGTAGTTTTCGAGAGCGTCGCGGCGGCGAAAAATGACAGAACCACAACGCGAGGGAAGACTCGCGAAACTGACATGCAGAGAAAACCCCAAACATCCCCCAACAAGTGGCAAGACAACGTTATTTTGTAATGCGCAAACGCCCACCCGACACTTATTTATTTATCCAAGGCGAAAACCCCATTGTTATCGCCGATAAATTTAAAATGTCGTGGCTGACTCGCCATGGAAATTGTTGCTATTTAGCTGTGTTATTTTGAATTTGCCTCTCGTGGGAAAACAGAGTGCAGCGCGATCTATCGGTCGAATCGCAAGCTACTTCGCAAACTTCACCATAAAAAATTCCAACATTTCTAATTGTTTTTTTTTATATCAAAACACACTTTCTACAAAATTTATAAATAATAATAATATGCATTTTTATTACATTTTTGAATTCCAAAATTATAAGCTAGCAACAATTTATTATTGCCCCCTCACGAGACCACTAGTTGAGTTTTTGACGTTTCGCTATCAATTTTTTCGTCGTTTTTGTGGTCGGTTATTCCATCTCGGGGCGATCCGCCGCCGATTTTGGATTTCAAATTCCCTCAGTAATGTACTTTTGAAATACCTGCGTATATACGCAAGATGGAATCTAGGGGCACACTGAAGGACCTTCCCGTTGAAGTGAGTTAAAATTTCTAATCAGAATTTATTTTGAGTCCAATAAATCAATCTTCATTTGCAATCTACCCTTCGTATCGAGTGAGTCTTGTTGAGCTCTACCATAATACGTTCCCAAGAATATGCGAATTACGTTTTACTACGATAGTCCTCATACATTTTAGACCAGACATGGCAAACCCTTTTAAGAAAATAATATTATTACCCAACGAGATAATAATCAAATCTGATTCGATTCATGGAGGTAGGTATATAAGTTTTGGGAATTATTTCAGTATAGGTATCTTTCTCAGAAATCGAAAAAACAAAGAAATACTACTAGGTTAGATCATTGTAATGCTAAATGTGAAAGAAAAAAGCTTCGGACGCGTACATTTTCGAAACCAAATTTACATACAAAAAAAAAAAAAATGTTTTTACCTCAGTTTTTAAGCTTGTTTTAAAAAAACCTAACCTAACCTAACCTACCGCCAAATAGGTGTTTATGTATTATTTTTTTAAAAAAACTACCGAAATGTATGTTTGGCGCTTTTTTGAATGCCTATATCTCGCTTATTTATTGAGACCGAATAAAAATTATTACAGATTCGGAATCTGCGTGGTGTATATAGTTTGGTGATGTTAAAAAATCAACAATCTAGCAGAGGTTCCTATACTGCAATAATAGCAAAACGATTCCTAAACATCTATATGGCACCTGTTTGGTATTAATTTATTACTATTATTATTATTACTGTTTGACTATTATTATTATTGACTATTATTATTATTACTGTTTGTTTGTATTTGTGTTTTTCCTTTAAAATATCATCCCGTATAATAACTTGTGAAATTATCCAATATTTGTTTGATTATTTAGATTTTAGTACATGTCCACATGAAAATTCTACGAAATTATGTAAGAATTTTGATTGAAAATATTGGAAAATGTTGTTTCCTCTATATAGCCTAGAAAATCTGCGCTTGGATGTTCAACATTCATACCTTGCAATACCGACGTTCATACCTTATACCTTAATAGGTATATATTTAAATATTATACTTGTTATTTTTGTTAGTTTTTGACATAACCAAGTATAGGAATTCCTATCAACTGGTTTAAAATTAAAAAAAAAAAGAAAATGTGTAATGGAAACCTATTCTACATTGTTGATGTTTTATCGTCACCTTGGCTAGTGTCACCCCGCTGATTCCGAAACTACAATATATCTTTGCAATGAAAATAATCTATATTCGGTCTCAATAAATAAGCAAGATATAGGCATGTAAAGAAGCGTTAGACACATTGCGGTAGGTTGTTAGTTTTTTTTTAAACAATTCATAAACACCTATGCGGTAGGTTGTTATTTTTTTTAACCATCTTAAAAACTAACTAAAAAACCCACCTATGTTATGTAAATTTAGTTTTTTTTTTGTCTCGAAATATTGTCTCATCCGAGGCTGTCACATTTAGCATTAAAATGATCGAATATAGTAGTTTTTTTTTTATAAATGAAAAAGATTCCTATAATACATAAATTAGTCTGTGAGGGACCACCCCTCACTAGACTCCAGGTTATTCCGTGTGAGGTGGCAGTGTCAACTTGCGGGTTATCTCGGTATTAAAAGTCGATTTAAAGTGTATCAGAAGGCATTTATTGAGAGTTCGATATTGCCAGTTTGTAACGCTTCCCGAATAGGATATATATTGACGCGGATGTAGTGGCTATCTGCCTGAAGTTGCGAGGATACATGGATAAGGATTGTATTTGTGCTCCGAGTATCTCGTACTGGGCACGGCTCGAGTCTGGGAATGCAGACTGATGCGTCTCGCCTCGATAAGGAAAGGAAGGAAAAGGTAACCGAGAAGCCGGACCCGTTGACTCGCCTCGTGAGAGGGGTACCGGGTATGCCGTCGCTGTCTTGGGGGACGTGATCACTCGAGTAATGATACTATGGTCCTATTTTCTCCGGTTTATATAGGCCGAAAAATGATGCAATTCAAAATATTCCGAGTAAAAGTATCGTTTTATCGTGCTGATTCATAGCTGCACGAGGTAAAATAATGGCTGAATTTGTGTCAGTGCATTTCACTGGAAATCAATGCATTTGTTGATTGCATGTAACGATACATAAGGGTCGTTACAAGTCAATGTTAAATATCTCAGCAAATAATTTAGAAATATGCGACTTATAGGAATAAAACCAGCATAACACTTTGCCTAGGTAACCACTCCTGTGTATCGCGCCGCCTGACAGTTCGCTTGCATCTGAGGTGGAGCGCACTTTCGTTCAGACACTTGTCGGAACGAAATTCGAGTTTTTCATAGTTACAATACCAAATTGTCCAGTTACAGCATGCAAATGTAATGTTTTGAACCATGGTGTTACTTTTAAAATTTAAAGGATTTTAGTCTTAATTCTTGATTTTAAAACTCTTTCAAGGTCGACCATGTTGCTTTGTCAGGCGTTACATTTCTAAAAACTGAAAAATGAGTTAATGCTGAAGATCTTTAAGACATACATCAAGCTTTTGTTACCAACCCTATTATGAAGCGGGTGCATGTAACATCTTATATATGTCTTGTTATTGCATTCGTCAGACAGAATTCAAATGCAATTCCGTTAATTTCCGTCCCAACGGAAAATAGTGACGAACAGAAAATGATGAAAATGGATAGTTCAGGGACGTTGAGACTAAGGAAATTGAGACATACGAGGTAACTCTTGACGTTGAAACTTGCTATATTATTAAGAGTTCGACGGCCGTATAGAAAAACACATTGTTTTAGATTTTGAAACATTCGATGAGATTATTAACTTGGAACCATACAGCAAGTCTGTTTATCGTTTCATTAACCGTTTCATTATCTCTGTTTTTATCACTAAAAAGAAAGAAGTATCATCGCCAAAAGCCCACTCTACAGGATAGGCGAAAGCATGGAGACTTGATCGAGGCATATAAGTTGCTACAATGATATTATAGCTGCAGTGGTCTCCCTAACACACTCCATCTTAACCCTTCAGGCCCCGATTGGCCGATATTGGCCACAACAAGATTCAGCGTTACGGCCCCGTTTTAATTTTAATTTAACTTAATTTGTTTTATTTTATTATGTTATTATGTTTTATTTTAATTATGAGTACCGTGGTTTGGCAGTAATTAATGTTTTGGTGAGACAGTGTCATAATTCAATTTTTTTACTAATTTTTACTAAAATTTTTTGGGACATCAACTTGTCAATCAGTTGAGGGGCCGAGGCCTGAAGGGTTAATGCCAATACCAATCTTTGTGGACACTCTGGAAACTGGCCAGGACAGCGTTTTAGACAAATCCTCGAAAACATTTTATCTCAAGTTGTGGACGATTAGAATTGCTACTGCAGAAAGTTATTTAGTGAAACAGTGAATCTGAATCAGTCCAAAAACCGATTGGACAAGTTCCTTAAATTCAGTGATTGACATTAGTTATATGTGTAATTTGACATGGGCACGTCAGCTTAAGCTGCTCATCCATTGTACTAATAATTTTAAAAAACACTATATTGAGGGTTGCAGCTTACAAACATGCGAGAAAAATATATATTTTTTTTTTTCAGATAATAAGGCATGTATTCCAGTTCCTGTCATTTGCTGACAGACTCGTCGCAAGCCATGTATGTCGACTTTGGTATGAAGCTGCAAACGACAAGCGATTCCGCTGCTCGAAAACTGTTTACGTCATGAAAAAGCCTCTAGATGAAAAGTCACCGGCATTGTGCCTATTCATCGACATGTACAACATCTCCAATAAATACTGCTTCGAAAACATGGATGTCACGGATAAGATTCAGCCATTCTGGTTCAGATTCGGAAGGGATATTCAGAGTTTAACGTTTGAGCTGTGTGAAATTCTGGAAAATGTCTTCTTAGATATTTTGAAGGAATGCCCAAATCTGGAGTCGCTGTCGGTGATCTCCTGCAGGGACCTGTTTATGGCGGGGCAAGTGTTCGGCAGCGCGCATCCTCTTCGAATGGAAAAGCTTAAACAGTTGACTTTGATCGGGAATCAATATTTATCCGACGCGTCCTTCACTCGGTTGGTTGCTTTTATGCCGGCGCTCGAAGAACTGTACCTCTCGGGGACCCACTTGAACTGTCACAAGGCGCTATATAAACGGTTTTATCCGGCGCGCAGCGAAAACGGGTCATCGCCTCCTTCAGACAACGTTCTCACATTCAATAAAGTGCTAGATTTTATTAAAGCGCGAGCTGCAATGCTAAAAAAAATATCGTTCAGCAAAACATTAATCGATTCAGCGTGTCTTGAGGAGTTGTGCAAAGTAACGGACTTAAAGTTAGAAAGTCTACATCTGCAATCGTGCGATCAGTTATCGAGAAGCGCAATGCAAGCGCTGAGCTGTCAAGAAAGTCTTAAAGAGCTCAATCTATCGAAGTGCACGCGCATCAACGATGACTCGTTAGTTTGCATCTGTGAGAATTTGCCAAATCTGTATCATTTAAACATCCAAGGCTGCAACCTTCTAACTGATATGAGCATCACAAAACTGCATAAACTAAAAAAACTAAGATATTTAAATATATCGGCGAATGAAGACATAACAAGCACAGGGGTCGAACATGGAATATGCAGAGAATCGAATCTTACTTTAACAGAGTTATTAATGAGCTATCTCAATTTGGATCAGAGACTTATAGTTGTAGTAACAACTATGATCCCTAATTTAACATTGCTGGACCTTGGCCACTGTTACATTGCCGTGACGGATCATGCCGTTCAAGCCATATGCAAGAATCTTGTCCTGCTGCGAGTCTTGCGACTAAGTCACTGCGAAAACGTAACTGATTTTGGATTCACGGGAATGGGGAGTCCAGACAACGACTCTGTTGCGAGTTTGTATAACGCCATTAGCAATCTGTCAAAATCAGACACGAATATTGGACCGTCATCGGCGGTTAAAGCGAGACTAAAAGAAACGAAGAAAGTGGGCGAAATACTACCGAAGCAAACTCCTACGATAAAGCCGGGATATTCTTTAGCGCGATTAAAAGGCCTTCGAGAGCTGGACATTAGCGGCTGCAACCGCATCAGCGATTTTACACTAAAAGAATCATTCGAGTTTAGGGAGTTGAAGATCTTGAATGTGAGCAAATTGGAAAACATCAGCGATGAAGGAATCGAGAGTGTCGTCTCGAATTGTCCGGCTATAGAAGACCTGTTACTGGAGGATTGCCCTCTTATGAACGACCGTGCCGTCAGACTCGTGATGAATGGTTTGCCACGACTAAGAAGTCTTCGGTTGAAGGTGAGTCTTTCTAGCACCCGTACCAACTCATTCGACATTGGTCCCAACCTTAAAGACATACTAGAATAGATTGCGAGAATACGAAGGTGGACTGTGAGTGAAAGCTATAGCGGAATAGGGAGATAGCTGCATATGGGCCCCCTCTATACTTCAACTCTTAGTCTGTTGTCCACTGGAGCTTTCATCCACCAACAGCGCTCTTTTTGTTTCTCTTTCTTTTTAATTAACTGGTGCATTACAATGAAAGAAGCACTCGCTGTTATACAATCGACGTCAGATATCGTCCGTGCGGTTTTGGCGAAAATTATAACTTTCTGGAATATTCGCTACATTTTAGGGCTGTAAAACAGCTAGAATGCAAAATCGTTCTACCGTTCTTGCTCTAACAGGTTCTATGTTTTGACTCTTTTAGTGTAAATTATCTTTTTCCTCGATGAACAAAAATGGCTAATAATAATTTACACTGGAAGAGCAAGAGCAATCTGGGACCTAAATACTAAAGAATGCTTCTCCGACTTGAACCTTGTCTCCTACCGCATCACTTATTTAAATTTCTCTTTTAGGGTTGCTGCCAATTAACAGATGATGCGATAGCCGCCATCTTTGATAATCAAATCTCAACAAATTCGCTGAGATTGCTTGATATTCAGAGTTGCCGAAATATTTCATACGACGCTGCAACATCGCTGGTAAGCCTACAGATGCTGACAACGCTTCTCATTTCAAAACCAGGGCCGTACATGTTAGACGATTTAAATGATCCACAAATACCAACGCTTTCCTTTTTTCGGCGACGACTGTTTTAAGTTTATTTTAGAAGTTTTATTATTGCCATTTTACTAACAGTATTCTAGAAATTTATTTTTAATTGTTTATATGCCTAATCGGATTATGAGACTGAAATTGTTTTATTATTGGCTTGTGAAATAGACTACCTACATATTTTGATTATTATGTTGTATTTTATGAATTAATCTATTCTTATTATTATTGATAGGTTTTATTATTTTAACGTTGACAAAGATGCATTTTTTTATGAAGGAATACATTTACTATGAATTAGTTTATTTTGTTAACTCACTGTCTAAAATTGGTTTGTAATGGACTAATATTTGTAACAGAGGGAAGTAGTCATCCATCCTACAATATTGACAAGTAATAACAATTGTGATATAATTTATATTGGAATGAAAGAATAAAAATCTGTATTTCGAAAACAATTTTATATTTATTTACAACATAAACATCATGATTCGGGACCTTCTCAGTACATTTATGCGGCCACAGAGGTGTCTCAGAAAATTGGATCACACAAATTCTGTAGATCTGTTAAAAATATTAAACAAATTAATAAAAGCAAAACTGTGACAATTTTAGTTTCTAAACTAGGTTTTAGTATTAAACAAAACTGTCACCGAAAAAACTGTACTACGCTACACAAAACTTTTGTTCAAAATCTAAAATTATACATTTTAATGTATGTTTAATAATATATGCATTGACCCACCAAAACATAAAATGCTGTGTTTATTGAAAATACGACGGTTTGTTCTTCGCAAAGATTACTAGTGTTACGGGACTATATAATAATGAAGTAGCCACGCGTACAGTAAATTAAAACTTAGCAAGGCGTTCTCTCGCTCTTCAGAACAGGAAACTACGTGTTAGGAGTATAGGATGGTGATGCCAATTCGACCTGAGGAGTGTTCAACACGGACTCATCGACGAGAGGCGACAGAGGGATTGAAATATTGTCCAAGGACTGTACGTCGTCTATCAGGTTCATATCGCCAAAATCCAATCCCTGCGAGGTTTGCGGATACCACATCAACTGCCCTGAAGATTCTCCTCCTGTCGGAAAGAAATATGAAACTTCAAAAACCTTTTTCTGATTTGAAAAGCCCTTGCAGGGTCTTCCGGGTTAATAAGTTCTTTCGTCAGATGATTAATTGTGAAATTTGCAGGATTATTTAAGAATCTCAATTACCGTTAGAGTCCTCCTTTTCCCCTCTCAGCTGCTTGCTCAAATTCTGCTGTTCCTCATTAGTCATCGTCAGACCGTAAAACGGATCATCTTGTCCGAAAAGCTGCAACAAGTATCAAAAAAATTCAATAACAAAAAAAATATCTAACCGAATAGTCCTTTTATTAATTAGTACTTTCACACGAGGTGCAAATCCAATAAGAAGCCAGATTTAGTGTTTTCAAAGCAATGTTATATAAATTCAAAGTAAAATGATAAAGCTTAGTACTGACAAAAAAGTAAAATGAATCAGAAAGTGTTACACAATAGAGGGACTAACCTGTATAGTCACTAACAAAAAGGGAAGTTATTTTAAATAAAATGTAAATTCCAGTTTGCAATTTTTACAAAAGCCAATGTGCGTGCTGGCGCACTTCAGTTAATAAATATTATTGAATCTGGCCACCGCTACTACATTGCAATTATTGGCAATGACTACAGAAAAAATAGTTTTGCATAATGTCTCCTTTGGAATTTATTTAGGCAGTGAGAATTAGGCAGGGGTGCAGAAAGAGCAAAAAATCTGGACTAAATTGCCTGTAAAAGAAAGTTCCAGGTAACCATTCTAGGAACAGTGCTATCACAAATACTCTCGCAATTCAATCGCTTTCGCATTTGCTTCTCTGGTATTATGGAGTTTTCGTTTTGTTGCCCCTATCGGAGAATAGGCAAACTTCTATCGCAGCGAGAGTCGCTGTGATTTGTTACTTTACGTATTCTTAACAAACACGTCTCAATCGCTACTGACAGATCGTGGCAGGAGCTTTTTTACTCTCACTCCAAGTGTTTTTGACGAAAACTTGGTGTTTTCGAATAATTTCTAAGTAAAATGGAAAATTTAGAAAAAGAGTCTTGAAAACTTTTGTAGAAGAGTCAATTTTAGACAGAATGTAAACCCAATTGCACCTTCGATTAACCGAGCTTCTAAAAGTCTTCGGTTTGATCAGTGAGAGGAAAGACAGAGCACGATCATTATATTACGTTACATTTCCATAGTGATAGTAAGAGAGATCTGTTTTAAACGACTCTTGCTTTCACTCACCAAAAGCAATCGAATCGTGAGTATTCCTAAGACGGCTGCTGGTAGTCGGGCTAAATCAAATGATTTACAAACCAGTGTAAAATTCCATAAAAAGTTTCTTGCTGGAACTAGATAAAATGGCGGTCTGGGGTACAAAAGTACAACCATGAGCAAATGTGGACTCGAAGAGGTCACTTTTGCAAGAAGATTATGACCGCAACAGTATGGTTCACGCTGTTTGTGGCCTTTAACATTTCGGAAGCAAGTCATTCCTCGCAAAATTTTCGAAGACCTCAAAAATTTGTTTGTAGGAGTCTGCAAGCATACTAATATATAACGGTGGATTATTCAATGACAGGCTTCAATGACAGACTTTTAGCGCAGTGGAGGGAGAAATAGAGCCGATAATAGCATAATTACAAATATAATACGGATTATACGAAAAACGCCGATCGGCGTGCGTGGCCACCCAGGGGTTAACCCTTGGAGTAAATGGGTATTTTCATGGATGCATCTGTCTCTTTTGCAGGATTTTCGGCGACATCGACCTTAAAGTACTATAACTACGAAACTACTACACCAATCATAAAAAGAACAACTGCACAATGATTGCATTGAAATTTCGAATATAGAATATTGAAATATCATTTTGTAAAACAATTAGATAATTATGAATAAATATGAGAACGTCAAAGAAGTGAAAAAAACGCGGAACCAGATCTGGTCGTATCATACTCAACGGATAATTGTTTCAGAACCAGATTTGGTCGTATCATACTCAACGGGTTAATGGCAGAATGACTGGACAACAGTTGGGGACTTTTGCATTCACTGTACACTGAAAGATAATGTATAACTGGACACCAGAGATGCTGAAGTTTTATTTAAATGCCTTTCAGCATATACTTCCACTCCCCTCGATCGCTAGAGCTACTCAGAGGATGTTTTAAAGCATTACTTCTTTGACAGCCAGACATATTTCAACTGGCTGAAAGTGGCCTTAGATCAAACCTGGTACACCTACTGCCATGCCAAAGTCCTTGCTGTTATTTGCAAAGCAATTAGCCTCTCAGTGGCTTGTGCCAACAAGGGTTTGACAGTAACCCCCCCCCCCCTTACCCCTTAAGTACAATTTGTGCAGGATAGCTCAAAAGGCAAACATCATTCCATTTCAAAAAACCTTTCTCAATAATCGAGAAAGCTTCAGATCGGATTCTGCAAGTTGATTGGTCACAAAGCAGTATCATTTTCGTGAAAGTCCCAGATGTACAGCCCTCTGTTCAGATGTAACTTTCACTCCCTATCTCGAAGATAGGCCTTATTGCAGAATTAAAAGTTTATGGGAATGAAATATCACCAAAAACCATGAGTACAAACTAAATAACTACCAATGACAGGTGTTCTAAACCTAGCACAGCCGGTTCTCAGTCTGAAGCCCACTGTTCACCTCCCCAGAAGTTTATTATGTAATAATTTTCTCTGGTAGGTGAATTCCATGGCAGCTCCATTGGTGTTTATTTATATAGCAGAGCATCACATAACTCTTCTGATGAGTCACTGCTATTCATTGACAATACTGGGCATGGCTTGTAGCTTTTACTTATATATTTTTTATTTCTTTGAGAGTACAGTAGAATACTGATTATTCAAACGCCTATTATCGGAATGGCTGGTTATCTGAACAGTCAGAGTCTTTGTTTCTGCTTATATTATTATGTAATCACTGTATAAACAATTTAACTGGTTCAATTTATAAATTTGATTGATTTCGTATTTTAAATATATAAATAATGAATATGTCTATCTAAAAACATAAAAATCCTTTCTTTTATTAACATCCAATGTTTTAGTTCGAAAATGTATCGCATCGATTATCCGAAAATATCGATACTCCAAACACCCATGTCCCCCAATTAGTTTGGATAAGTATGTTTTACTGGATAAGCTTATTTCTTGGCTAGAATTTGTAATATGTATATATTTGCGGTCTTTATAAACATGATCAAAATTTATCAACTTCAGTATTACAAGAAGCTAGTCATTTATTAGTTAAAGATGTTACACAGGTCAACGAAAGTTGGTGATACATATTATAGCTTAATGTCATTTAAATATTTGGTTTGAAATAATTACTTTGCATTCTCAATATTTGACATTCGCACTTCATCAGAGTTTAGTACATCTAATAGAGATGTAACAACAGTAGCAATAAAGACTGTTCTGTTTTAAAATCAATAGTCGAATTAGCATCTTTTTATGAATCGAGGTTATAAATCTATATTTTACATTACTACCTTTTTAACATAAATTATAATGAATGATATATGGTGCATAAATGTATATGGAAACATAATTTAAGCCACAAATACCCACTGCCAACAACACACAAAAATGAATATAAAACCCTTGGTGTAGTCATTGCCAATATGATTTTGTACCTCGTGAAGGAGATCTGGTGTGGTAAATCTGGGTAGAAGTTTTGCAGCCAGAGGCGCATTGGACAGAGACATTTTAGGATCTCCGTTTGCGAGCGATCCTGAGCCGATTGGATTACACACCCCGAGTAACGTATTTGTATCCAGAGAGTACGAGTCGCCGCGTAACAGCTCGCGTAGATTGTCCAAATCGGTCTGCATCGAGTCCAGATGATCGTCCATGCCGTTTCTGGAAATATAAAAGTGTAAGTATTCTATTCACACAATATAAAATATACTTTCTGATTCAGTTGTTTTTTTTGTTTCCATATGAATCGGTGATTGATATAGATACATCAACAAAAATATTTATAAATAACATTACTGTGAAACGGTGAATAACATTAACAAAAATATTATTTTCTAAGAAAACATTGAACAAGAAACTTATATTACATGTCTTAGGTATAAATATTTTACATAGATGATTTGATTAGGATTTGATATGACAGGACATACATATTTAGCTAGAGATTGATGAAAATTATTGAAGCGCAGTCAAAATACATTTTAATTTCGCTTTAGAAAAATAAAATTGTGATCCAAAATAATTTGCAACCCGTTTCCTAGTCCGGAATATGGTTAAATATTGAAAAAGTTTTTGGCCCATTTTTTTAGCGCCATCTAGTAGTTTAATGCTGAACTCTTTCAATATCCGCAGTGTATCCCCAAAAATCCTTGTTGGAAAAATTTACAAAAACCGGGTTAACCCGTTGAGTATGATACGACCAAATCTGGTTGTGAAACAATTATCCGTTGAGTATGATACGACCAGATCTGGTTCCGCTCGGCGCGCGCGCTTTCGAACTCTTTTTTTACCATCTATATTTATTCATAATTATCTAATTGTTTTACAAAATGATATTTCAATATTCTATATTCGAAATTTCAATGCAATCATTGTGCAGTTGTTCTTTTTATGATTGGTGTAGTAGTTTCGTAGTTATAGTCCTTGAAGTCGATGTCGCCGAAAATCCTGCAAAAGTGACAGATGCATCCATGAAAATACCCATTTACTCCAAGGGTTAAGGGCTGTCAGCCACGCAAAGTAAGATTCAACTGGCACTCAGGGGCTCAGCTGTGGAGGATGGCGGCATTCGAAAGGTTAATAACATTCGTACATCTCATTAAAGTTAGGAAGTTTTAAATAATACAAAACTGGATCTATTTACTGTACAATAGCCATTTTTTCCAGCTTTATACAGTATGAATGAATCATATCAGAACTGTGACGATAATATAGGGTTTTCTAATAAGGGCGGTTCGATGTTGACAGTCTCTGGCGGGTATGTTGTTTAGGCATCTGTCAAATCCGTTGTTTATTATTCAGTCACTCATGCCAAATCACCATGGCAAGTTACACAATTAAGCGGCTCTTTAAAACTTTATTATCAAAATGAGTGTTCATTGGTGTGTGGTTATCTCTCACGGAGGTGACGTGAATTGGCCACCAAGATCGTGTGATTTAACCCTGCTAGACTTTACCTTGTGGGGTTTTCTGAAGTCGCAGGTTTATGCCAATAAGCCGCAATCGACCGATGCCCTTAAAGTCAACATAACCCAGGCCATTGCTCAAATTTAGCCAACTCTGTGCAGTCATTGAAAATTGTACCTCAGGCTCAATGCGAAAGTTGCGGTATCCAGAAGAAGAAAATTGACAACCTAGTCTAACGCATGATCTGGTTAGTTGCAGTTTGGGATTGGATACACAGATGAGTTTTTAATTAGTGAGATCCTTATAGTGGGTGAATCAGTATGACGAACTAAGCTTTTATGATAATATTTTTTTTTATTTTGATAAGTTTGTAGATTTTATTTATTGAAGAAAAGTTAAGACAAGTTTTGAGCAGTAGGTAAAATATCACTAGTAAAAATATTAGCCATATTTTACCTACCGATAAATAGCGCATCGTGCTCATAGCGTTTTATACTATTTTTCGAACAAAATACAAATTTTTAACATATTTTTTTTTTCTTCAAAAATTTTTTTGTTTTTTCCAAATTTCTAATTTAAAGTTGCGTAGTTCGACTACTAATTACAAACTCATCCTGTATATAGGGATATTCATATAATTGGGTGAGTTTTAACCCCTCGCGTACCAGACGGCCCGAAACGTCCAGAATTGATATTTACCGTCGAACCCCAGACGGCCCGAAATGGCCAGGCGAGGCCGACCGCTAATTATGGATTATTTAATCGACTAATAATTATGAATAATCTTTATTGCTTTACATAACGACGTTACAAATATCTAATAGCAAATTTCAATAGGAACATAAAACAGGTCTTTTTTAGACGATCGGTGTGACAGTTTCGGAGTAATCGTTTTTTTTCTGAAACGCCATCTTTTTTTTGAGACTCGCGAATTTCTTACGGGCCGTAAGGCACACATTAAGAGAGACGGTGGACGGCGTGAAAGAACGCATCGGGTCGATGGCCTTGCAAGCCAGACCCGATTATATATAAAGCAAAAAAGAAAAAAAAGGAAATATGCCCCCAAGCGGCCTATCAGGGGGGGAGAATTCCCGCTACCCCAGTTGAAACCCCAAACAACGACACGGCTAAAACGACACCGGACCTTGCTTGCCCTATCTGCGGGAAACAATATAAACGATTAGCATGGTTAAAAAAACACATTGCTGGGCACGATGATAGCGACGCTGCACGTCAGTGTCTTAAACCGTCGCAAGGAGTCACGGACAGAGTTGAACCTCACATGTCCCTTGACTCCACATCTGCCCGCAGTTTGTCACCCGACCGGTCTCCTCTACCCGCGCAAATCGTATCCTTCCCTCCTCTAAAATTCCCTTCACTTGCGAAAGAGGACTGGGAATTTCATAATAATAATTTAACTTCTATTCTTGACCACTCTGTGAACCGTAATGCCCCTGCCAGCGTCCAGCTGTCGTCCTTCCAGGTGGCGGTCCATGAATACTTCTCGGGTGTTTACCCAAAATCTACCCATGTCGACCCGGTTCACAGAGAAAACGCATTTAAGGCAAAGCTCCGTAGGCAAAAGCGGCTACTTCGTCGCCAGTTACGTGAAGCCAAGAAAGCCGGGGATAAAGCCCTCTGCCACAACTTCTCGCGCGCGTACCGCTCTATACTAAAACTCATACAGAGCGTAGCAACGCAAAACGACAAGCGCAAGGCAGCATTTCTCAAATCCAAAGAGGAAGCCCGGTTCGACAAAAACCGTTTTAACTACAGCAAAACGGTTTTGTCTGCCGCCAAGGGAAAAATCCAAATCCCGGAAGATATGGCCACGGAATACTTTTCGACCACGTATGAGGACCCAATGCGGCTCCATAATTACAGCCCTCCGCCGGGCATTACACCTCCGCCCCTGCCTACGGTAGCTTTTGCTTCTCAACCTCCATCACTAGATGAGATTCTTAATCAAGTAAAGAGGAAGCCGTCGGGCTCTACTCCGGGTCCCGATGGTATTCCCTATTTAGTATACAAAAAATGCCCCTGCCTTCTGCAATATTTAGGATCCATCTTCCGAAATATATGGAATAGCGGTGTAGTCCCACAGAATTTTGGCCGAGCGACAGTCATCTTAATTCCGAAGGTCCCAGTTTGCACCGGACCAAAGGACGCTCGGCCCATTGCTCTCACAGACACTGTGGCCAAAATCTTTTTTAGCATAGTCCACACGAGGATGAGCGAATTCATGCACCGGAATGAGTACCTTGGAGTATCAGTTCAAAAAGGCTTCATGCGCGGCGTCTCGGGCTGCCTCGAGCACAATTCTCTCCTGGCTGCTGCCATCAAGGATGCGAGACAGCACGAACGCCAAATCAATGTATGCTGGCTCGACCTAGAGAATGCCTTTGGGTCAGTCCGACACAGTCTCCTCCACTTTGCACTCCGCTGGTACAACTTCCCACCAGTCGTGCGTGACATTGTAGCCTCCTACTACAACTGTCTGACTTTCCATGTTAAAACGCAAGAATGGACTACCCGCTCTATACCATATTCAATTGGACTATTTCAGGGCTGTTGCCTCTCCCCAACGATTTTTAATATAGTTTTTAATATACTGCTGGAAAGCCTGACCCAGTTTGACAAGAAGTGGGGCTACCGTTTTAAAACAGACGGCCAATACACCTCGTCGTGCCTCGCTTTTGCCGACGACCTAACTTTCATCACCAGAAGCCCCAAGCAGCTTTCCCTGCTATTACAGAAAGTGGAGCTTTTCTGCGACTGGTCAGGCTGTATAAAAGTGAAGCCCTCCAAATGTTTTTGCCTTGGACTCGCCCGCATGGGCACAAAATTTACATCCTATGACCCCAAATTGGTCTATAAGGGCTCTAATATCTCCCTTATAGACCCAAACAATCATTTCAAATTCCTCGGCAGAAAAATCACCCATCAGGGAAAAGACGTCTCGGGCGATCATGTTATAGAGCATTTCAAAAGTTGCCTGGCGAAAATAGATGCCTTGCTAATTTCTGGCCCTCGTAAGGCCTGGATCTATGACAATTATCTAACGTCACATTTGTCATGGCCCTTTCTTATTTACGATTTTACCAAAACCCAACTGTCCCGTCTAGATGCGCTGGTGACAGCTAGTTTAAAATCCTGGCTGTCCTTAGCCAAACCAGCTGACCCCTCGACTCTCTTCAGGTCCAAACAAAATTTTGGGCTAGCGCTTAAACTGCCCTCTCTGCTCTACGCCAACTCCAGAATAACCAAAAATTCGATTCTGTGCAATTCCAAAGATCCGGCAATATCGAAGCACGTAATAAGTGGCCGTAGTGATTCAAATGATCTACAAGCCCGCGTAGACTTCCACAAAAAGTTCCTTACTGGAATCAGCCAGAATGGCACTGGTCTGGGGTATGGCAGTACAACCACGAGCGACGTGGACTTGAAGAAGTCTCTTTTGCGGGGAGATTACGACAGCAAGAGTATGGCTCATGCTATTGGCCTTCAATGCCAGAATGATTGGACAACAATTGGGGACTTTTGCATTCCGCCTCCAATGCACTGGAAGGTAATGCTCTATGACTGGACGCCAGAGATGCTGAAATTTTATTTGAATGCCTTTCAGCATACACTTCCAGACCCCAGTAACCTCGCTCGTTGGAGCTTTGCCGAGGATAGTTCTTGTCCCCTCTGTAGCAATACCCCTTGCACAGCTAGACACATTCTAGCTGGCTGCAAGGTGGCCTTAGATCAAGGACGGTACACTTACCGCCATGACAAAGTTCTCGCTGTTATTCGCGAGGTAATTAGTCTCTCAGTGGCTCGTGCCAACAAGGGTTTGACAGTATCCTCCAAACCCCCAATACAGTTTGTGCGGGATGGCTCTAAAGGCAAAAAACATTTAACTACAAAACCTTTCTCAATAATCGAGAAAGCTACAGATTGGATTCTGGAGGTTGATTCGGTCTCTAAGCAGAATAAATTCCCTGAAAGTCTCGGATGCACAGCCCTCCGTCCAGATATAACTCTTTACTCTCTATCTCGGAAGGTGGCTCTTATTGTAGAATTAACTGTTCCATGGGAATCAAATATCCCAAAAGACCACGAGTACAAATTAAATAAATACCATGATCTTGCAAATGCCGTAACCCGGAACGGCTTCACTGTTCACCTTCACGCGGTGGAAGTTGGCGCTCGTGGCCTGCCAGCTAAATCTCTATTTCACCTCTTTAAAGATCTTGGCCTTTCCAGAAAAATAATCAACTCTTTCTTAGAAAAATTATCTAAAACTGCGATTTGCGCATCTCAAATTCTATGGCTTCGAAGGGGGAGTGAATGGGTGGCAAGGTGAACGCTCACATGTGGCAAGACAGCTGTCCTAAACCTACCACAGCCGGTTCGTAAGTCCGGAATCCACTGCTCACCCCCCAGAAGTGTAAAAATAGTATTATGATGGGCCCGACTCCGGTCGGTGAATTCCATGGCAGCTCCGTTTGTATTTATTGTAAACCCCCTGATCATCAGGATGACAACAACGAAAGAGTTGTGACAGCCGGAGAGACGGTGGACGGCGTGAAAGAACGCATCGGGTCGATGGCCTTGCAAGCCAGACCCGATTATATATAAAGCAAAAAAGAAAAAAAAGGAAATATGCCCCCAAGCGGCCTATCAGGGGGGGAGAATTCCCGCTACCCCAGTTGAAACCCCAAACAACGACACGGCTAAAACGACACCGGACCTTGCTTGCCCTATCTGCGGGAAACAATATAAACGATTAGCATGGTTAAAAAAACACATTGCTGGGCACGATGATAGCGACGCTGCACGTCAGTGTCTTAAACCGTCGCAAGGAGTCACGGACAGAGTTGAACCTCACATGTCCCTTGACTCCACATCTGCCCGCAGTTTGTCACCCGACCGGTCTCCTCTACCCGCGCAAATCGTATCCTTCCCTCCTCTAAAATTCCCTTCACTTGCGAAAGAGGACTGGGAATTTCATAATAATAATTTAACTTCTATTCTTGACCACTCTGTGAACCGTAATGCCCCTGCCAGCGTCCAGCTGTCGTCCTTCCAGGTGGCGGTCCATGAATACTTCTCGGGTGTTTACCCAAAATCTACCCATGTCGACCCGGTTCACAGAGAAAACGCATTTAAGGCAAAGCTCCGTAGGCAAAAGCGGCTACTTCGTCGCCAGTTACGTGAAGCCAAGAAAGCCGGGGATAAAGCCCTCTGCCACAACTTCTCGCGCGCGTACCGCTCTATACTAAAACTCATACAGAGCGTAGCAACGCAAAACGACAAGCGCAAGGCAGCATTTCTCAAATCCAAAGAGGAAGCCCGGTTCGACAAAAACCGTTTAAACTACAGCAAAACGGTTTTGTCTGCCGCCAAGGGAAAAATCCAAATCCCGGAAGATATGGCCACGGAATACTTTTCGACCACGTATGAGGACCCAATGCGGCTCCATAATTACAGCCCTCCGCCGGGCATTACACCTCCGCCCCTGCCTACGGTAGCTTTTGCTTCTCAACCTCCATCACTAGATGAGATTCTTAATCAAGTAAAGAGGAAGCCGTCGGGCTCTACTCCGGGTCCCGATGGTATTCCCTATTTAGTATACAAAAAATGCCCCTGCCTTCTGCAATATTTAGGATCCATCTTCCGAAATATATGGAATAGCGGTGTAGTCCCACAGAATTTTGGCCGAGCGACAGTCATCTTAATTCCGAAGGTCCCAGTTTGCACCGGACCAAAGGACGCTCGGCCCATTGCTCTCACAGACACTGTGGCCAAAATCTTTTTTAGCATAGTCCACACGAGGATGAGCGAATTCATGCACCGGAATGAGTACCTTGGAGTATCAGTTCAAAAAGGCTTCATGCGCGGCGTCTCGGGCTGCCTCGAGCACAATTCTCTCCTGGCTGCTGCCATCAAGGATGCGAGACAGCACGAACGCCAAATCAATGTATGCTGGCTCGACCTAGAGAATGCCTTTGGGTCAGTCCGACACAGTCTCCTCCACTTTGCACTCCGCTGGTACAACTTCCCACCAGTCGTGCGTGACATTGTAGCCTCCTACTACAACTGTCTGACTTTCCATGTTAAAACGCAAGAATGGACTACCCGCTCTATACCATATTCAATTGGACTATTTCAGGGCTGTTGCCTCTCCCCAACGATTTTTAATATAGTTTTTAATATACTGCTGGAAAGCCTGACCCAGTTTGACAAGAAGTGGGGCTACCGTTTTAAAACAGACGGCCAATACACCTCGTCGTGCCTCGCTTTTGCCGACGACCTAACTTTCATCACCAGAAGCCCCAAGCAGCTTTCCCTGCTATTACAGAAAGTGGAGCTTTTCTGCGACTGGTCAGGCTGTATAAAAGTGAAGCCCTCCAAATGTTTTTGCCTTGGACTCGCCCGCATGGGCACAAAATTTACATCCTATGACCCCAAATTGGTCTATAAGGGCTCTAATATCTCCCTTATAGACCCAAACAATCATTTCAAATTCCTCGGCAGAAAAATCACCCATCAGGGAAAAGACGTCTCGGGCGATCATGTTATAGAGCATTTCAAAAGTTGCCTGGCGAAAATAGATGCCTTGCTAATTTCTGGCCCTCGTAAGGCCTGGATCTATGACAATTATCTAACGTCACATTTGTCATGGCCCTTTCTTATTTACGATTTTACCAAAACCCAACTGTCCCGTCTAGATGCGCTGGTGACAGCTAGTTTAAAATCCTGGCTGTCCTTAGCCAAACCAGCTGACCCCTCGACTCTCTTCAGGTCCAAACAAAATTTTGGGCTAGCGCTTAAACTGCCCTCTCTGCTCTACGCCAACTCCAGAATAACCAAAAATTCGATTCTGTGCAATTCCAAAGATCCGGCAATATCGAAGCACGTAATAAGTGGCCGTAGTGATTCAAATGATCTACAAGCCCGCGTAGACTTCCACAAAAAGTTCCTTACTGGAATCAGCCAGAATGGCACTGGTCTGGGGTATGGCAGTACAACCACGAGCGACGTGGACTTGAAGAAGTCTCTTTTGCGGGGAGATTACGACAGCAAGAGTATGGCTCATGCTATTGGCCTTCAATGCCAGAATGATTGGACAACAATTGGGGACTTTTGCATTCCGCCTCCAATGCACTGGAAGGTAATGCTCTATGACTGGACGCCAGAGATGCTGAAATTTTATTTGAATGCCTTTCAGCATACACTTCCAGACCCCAGTAACCTCGCTCGTTGGAGCTTTGCCGAGGATAGTTCTTGTCCCCTCTGTAGCAATACCCCTTGCACAGCTAGACACATTCTAGCTGGCTGCAAGGTGGCCTTAGATCAAGGACGGTACACTTACCGCCATGACAAAGTTCTCGCTGTTATTCGCGAGGTAATTAGTCTCTCAGTGGCTCGTGCCAACAAGGGTTTGACAGTATCCTCCAAACCCCCAATACAGTTTGTGCGGGATGGCTCTAAAGGCAAAAAACATTTAACTACAAAACCTTTCTCAATAATCGAGAAAGCTACAGATTGGATTCTGGAGGTTGATTCGGTCTCTAAGCAGTATAAATTCCCTGAAAGTCTCGGATGCACAGCCCTCCGTCCAGATATAACTCTTTACTCTCTATCTCGGAAGGTGGCTCTTATTGTAGAATTAACTGTTCCATGGGAATCAAATATCCCAAAAGACCACGAGTACAAATTAAATAAATACCATGATCTTGCAAATGCCGTAACCCGGAACGGCTTCACTGTTCACCTTCACGCGGTGGAAGTTGGCGCTCGTGGCCTGCCAGCTAAATCTCTATTTCACCTCTTTAAAGATCTTGGCCTTTCCAGAAAAATAATCAACTCTTTCTTAGAAAAATTATCTAAAACTGCGATTTGCGCATCTCAAATTCTATGGCTTCGAAGGGGGAGTGAATGGGTGGCAAGGTGAACGCTCACATGTGGCAAGACAGCTGTTCTAAACCTACCACAGCCGGTTCGTAAGTCCGGAATCCACTGCTCACCCCCCAGAAGTGTAAAAATAGTATTATGATGGGCCCGACTCCGGTCGGTGAATTCCATGGCAGCTCCGTTTGTATTTATTTATTCAAACCGCGGGCCGCGAGGGGTTAATTCACAGGCATCCTTCAAGGGGGTGAATCAGTATGAGCAAGTAAGCAACATCAAAATTTTTTTGTTAGAACTTTACTGTTAAATAAAAGTTTGTCAAGCGAATAGAGAGCGCAGCGCCATCTAGCAGTGGGTAAAATATCGCTAATAAACAATATTAGCAATATTTTACCTGCCGCTAAATGGCGCATCAAGCAAAATTTTCAAATTTGGAAAAAAAAATGTTTTGGAATTTCCCCCAATTTTTTAACAAAAGTTGCTTACTTACTCATACTGATTCACCTCCTTCAAGGATGCCGGTTAATTAAAGCTCATCCTGTATATGGGGTAAATTGTTACATACTTTTTGTGGCAATGTAATTTGCTAAAACCCTTTTATTTGTTGCATTCTTTGGAATTACCAAAAGCATTTTCAAGGCAATAAACGACTCATTAATGACTTAACGACTCATTATATATAGAATGTTAATACTCACATAGCAAATTTTCGATTTTCGCCATTATCGACAGTAGCCAACGTCATATCCTGACAATTATTCTCCGTCTCAGTTTTATCAACAGGTTGATCTGCGGTTTTTTTATCTGCCTTCTGTTTATTCTTGTGTTTCATTTTTTTGCCACATGTCATTTCAACTGGCACTGCATTGCCATAGTTGCCACTCGTGATCGCCGTCAGGTAATTCGTAGCGTTTTCAATTTGCGTCTTGACGTGTTCGTCTGTGCATGGCCCATTTGGCCAATTGATGTAATCTGAGGCGACTTTTTGTAGGGTCGACACTGCTGCAATGGTTTCGGGGTCCGCATCTGAGGCGTTTGCTTCTTCTTCCTCGGCGAATATTTTATTGGGTAACACAGAAGCAGTAGGAACGCTGTAGGAAGGTTGTGAAGTAACTTGCCCTTCGGTTATATTTTGAGCTTGGTTTTGTACATTCGGCTTCGGATTTGATAAAAGGTCAGAGTTCAATGAACTCCTTTTTATTTTTATTGGTTTAGCGTAAATCTTTTTTCCTGGTAATTTCTTTGGTTGTTTCGCATCATGGTTTTCGTCAAGGGTGGATTGTGTTTGGTAATCTGCAATAAAACAATTATGAACATTAATCACTTAATTTGTATCCTGTAATAACGAGCGATGAAGCACTTTGAATGTTCCTTTATTCACAAAACCACCATAAATACAAATAATGTGCATAAATGTTCGCTGCATTTTATAAAAGATGACTCTTAAAGTTATTTATTTCCCGAGTCAAAATTAAATAAAGGACTTTGGAAAAATCGCATTCATCAAACCAATTCAATATATAGGCAATGCACAGTGTAGAGGTCTTAGTCTTAGTACTTCTTGCAAATTGTGACAGTGTATAAAATAATAAAAATGTATCGAGTTACAATACCTTGGGAAGCGTTTGCCAGATTTTCTAACAAAATTTCTTGGTGGGCTGTCGGTACCACAGCAGGCTCAGCGGCAGACGTATCTGATTTAGAAGAGTTTACCGGACGTGCAGGACTCACAGATGGTATTTCGATTGTTATAATTTCTGAGTCATCGAGTTCTTCATCTTCATCTTCCTCAGTAAATAAATCGTGGTCGGCCAATTCATGTATTGTGGGACCACCGTCCTTAGGAAAAAAACACAAATGCAGTGAATTATTAATATGCAGTAATCTATTTGCATAAATGTCGACTACAAAATTATCTGGGAAAGATTTACTTATAAACTGTGTGAAAAAAGTGCTGGAATACTCTGCAAGATAATAAAGGAAAGTGAAGTTACAAAGACAAAAGGAACTGCTATTAAATTCACCGACCGGAATCGGGCCCATCATAATACTATTATTACTTTTCTAGAGGGTGAGCAGTGGACTCTGGACTAACGATCGGCTGCGGTAGGTTTAGAAAATATGTCTTGTCACATGTTCGTTCACCATAGAATTTGAAGCCATATAATTTGATATGAGAAAATAGCAGTTTTAGATATTTTTTTTAGGAAGTGTTGATTATTTTCCTAGAGAGACCAAGATCTTTAAAGAGGTGAAACAGAGATTTTTCTGGCAGACCACGAGCGCTAACTTCCACTGCGAGAAGGTGAACAATGAAGCCGTTCCGGTTGATGGCATTTGCGAAATCATGGTATTTATTTAATTTGTACTCCTTCTACAAATAAGGGCCATCTTCCGAAACAGAAAGTAAAGAGTTATATCTGGACGGAGCGTTGTGCATCCAAGACTTTCAAGGAATTGATACTGATTAGAGACCGAATCGACTCCAGAATCCAGTCTGAAGCTTTCTCGATTATTGAGAAAGGTGTTGTAGTGGAATGTTTTTTGCCTTAACCCTTCAGGCCTCGGCCCCTCAGCCGATTGGCAAGTTCATGTCCCAAAAAAATTTTGACAAAATTTGTAAAAAAAATTAATGACACTGTCTCACCAAAACATTAATTACTGCCAAACCACTGTACCCATAATTAAAATAAAACATATTAACATAATAAAATAAAACAAATTAAATTAAAATAAAATTAAAACGGGGCCGTCACGCTGAATCATGTTGTGGCCGATATCGGCCAATTGGGGCTCTAGGGGTTAAGAGCCATCCCGCACAAACTGTATTTGCAGTTTGAAGGGTACTGTCAGACCCTTATTGGCATGAGCCACCGAGAGGCTAATTACTTCGAGAATAACAGCAAGGACTTTGTCATGGCGGTAAGTGTACTGTTCTTGATCTAAGGCCGCCTTGCAGCCAGATAGAATATGTCTAGCTGAACATGAACTATCCTCTGAATATACTGAAAGGCATTTAAATAAAATTTCAGCATCTCTCGCACCGTCATACAACATAACCTTCAAGTGCGCTGGAGGAGGAAAGCAAAAATCCCTAACTGGTGTCCAGCCGTTCTGGCATTTAACCAGGCCTCGGACACTGTCTCACCAAAACATTAATTACTGCCAAACCACTGTACCCATAATTAAAATAAAACATATTAACATAATAAAACATAATAAAATAAAACAAATTAAATTAAAATTGAATTAAAAAGGGGCCGTCACGCTGAATCGTGTTGTGGCCGATATCGGCCAATTGGGGCTCTAGGGGTTAAGGTCAAAGCATGAGGCATACTGTTGCTGTTGTAATCTCCTCGCAAGAGGGACTTCTTCAGTTCCACATTGCACATGGTTCTACTGCCGTGTCCCAGACCAGTATCATTCTGGCTGATTCCAGCGAAACTTTTTGTGGAAGTCTACGCGGGCTTGTAGATCAATTGATTCACCACTTACTACGTGCTTTGATATTGCCGGATCCAATATGCAATAGCAAAAGACGTAAAATGTTTTGAATATTTTAGCAACTTTCAGGATATCCTCAAAGTCGCTAAAATTGATCTTAGAAGCAATATATATCCCTTACCATATCATCTACGACAGACTCTGGACTAAAGGAAACATCTTCATTGAGCCTCCTCAGTTTGGTATGCTGTTCATTCAATAATTCATCATTATTATGTGCAGCATTGTTAATCATGAGCTGATATTTTCTCTTCAATCCAGGATTTTGGTTGTTACTTCGCGACGACTGGACGAGCGACATCAAGAATTGAATGAGCTGAAAGTGAAAAGTGTGTATTTTAATAAATTACAATAATGGGGATGGGGTGGGCTTAATATTTTCCTGGAAAATGTATGCAAAAGTTATTAGGCTGTATGGGCCGCTGGGAAAATTCGCAATACCACACTCTGGGCTGGCAGCAGTCAAGTCAATAAAAAAAGTGACTTTACTGACCAAATTTATTGTTAAAAAAAAAAACAAATTTATAAAATAGTGATCAAGAACATTAACCCTCCAATCGCGGGCCATTTTCCTATTGATTTGGTCTATATTCTACGATACAGGTTATAACTTGTCCACTCCCGTTAGCCCTGCGACTCGAGAACGTGGAAAATGCGACTGTCGATATTACAGAGCAACAGAAATACAGAAATACAGAAATTATATGCAACGCGATAATAGCATACAAAATCGAGCTGAAAGCTCATTGAGCGTCTCCCGCCGTTGGAGGGTTAATTTATTGGAAAAATCTACTGAGTGTGTGAAAAATATATATATTACAAAATAATATTTATTACCTATTGGTTAGTTTAAGCAGGGTTAGTTTAAATTCGTTAACACAAGACAAGTGAGTGACTGAACAAGATTTTTGTTGATTTAGGACTTTGTTACCGGCGAATAGCATTTTTTCAGTTCATCTTTCAGACATTCAGTTTTTTTTCTGAGTGGGTGTTTAGAAGCATTTTGATTCCGCGTTGATTTTTGACATTAATGTATCTATTTGCTATACACCTGGAATTTAAATCGCGCACAATATTTTAAGGGGTGATTCTACCCATTAAGTAAATAGATCGTGAAAATATATTTATTTTTTTTATTCGATAAAATCAAATCTCAAAAAAAATCAAAACTATTTGTGTGCCATACTTTATTATTTAATTAGTTTTTTTGGACCTTTCTTAATGAATAAAAAAAATATTTTTTTATGATCTATTTAATAATAATAAAACGCTTTATTTATTGGGTAGATAGAATCACCGCATAAAATTTTGTGCACAATTTAAATTCCAAGGTGTAATTTATTTAGAAAATAAGCCAGTTGGTAGGAATCCTTACTCTTGGTATTGTCAATTGATTTTACAAGATTTACTTAAATGTAGTACTTACTTAAATGTGTTTACTTAAAACTAGTACAGGGTGGGCCATGAACTCGTAAACATTAAAAAACTACATATAAAAAACTATTTCTTATTGAAAAATAATATTCACAAGATAGCTAATTTACAGGAATTTACTTTTAAATAATATCCTCTAAATGACAAACATCACGATTTTGGCATTCTTCCAAGTGAGTATGGAAATTTTTAAAGACTCGTCGATAAAGAGGCGTTTAGGTAGCAGCCATTTCTTCTCTAATGTTGGCTTTTAAGTGAAGCATTATCTTTGGATTATTAGTGTAGACACGACTCTTTAAATAACCCAAAAAAAAAAACTGCTGGAGAAAAATCTGGCCACAGGATGTCATCTCTCCTGGAATCAGCTTTTCCGGAAACTGGTATAAAGGAAAAATATGGATAGAATAGGCAAATTACAAATATAAAATTATAACAATAAAAATGGCACTATAGAAATAGTGACAAGTTTTATTATAATAATCCATCTCTGATTATCAAAATTATCTGATTTAGTATCTGTCAATGTCAGTAAAATAGTCAATAGTTCAAAAAATTTTGGAATAAATATAATCATGAAAGATTAGAAAATTGAAATAGTGTCAAAGTCCTTAACCGATCGGAAGCCAGCCTCCGCGCGCAAAAAACAGCGCTGCAACTTTTTGGTCGACTTTGTAAATAAATACTAACTATATCGTTTCTTCATGAATTCCCTCTTGTTACCTAATATAATTAGTCATCGATATTATAAATTTATATAATATACAGGGCCGTCGAGGTGAATCCGGAAAACTGAATGCAAGTACTAAAACCCTTATTACGCAAACAAAAATGATTTCTCGTACACAACTTTGCAGTTATAGGAAATATGTTGAAAAATGAAATTATTCGATATAACCAGGGTTGGGATTCAAGCCTGATCCAAGACACAAACAGAAGTGTTTGGTACACACCATAGATACCAACAAGAGCATAGAGCTTTTTTTAAATCCTCAGTCTGGAATAGCATAGAGAATTCGAAGTGACACATAGATTATGTCAATAAAAAAAAATCGAATTGCAACTCCATGCCCGTGCCAAAATTTATTGAACATCGCACTATCAATGTTTACAATTCCTCTTACAATACGTAATCGAGTGTTGGCGATTATGTAGGCAAATCTAATCTTATCAGATTTTCTGACAATATTGTATTATATCAACATTAACCTACTCTATTTCCTTCTATTGCTATTTTGATACTAGCAAGCTTAAACTAGTCTGCATGGACATGAGTCTACCCTGCCAACGGCGGCTGCAACGTCACCGAAACGTCGGGTGCTACAAATTTTACGCGGTAAATTCGTTTTCTATCCTATTTATAATTATACTTTAGTTTGACAATAAATCAACTTTGTTTTTACTCAATTCTTCTTTATGAGGACAATCTATTTTAAGCACGATAAAACCATTTCCAAACTTGAGGAAATGGATTTAGAATTCGTTTTAAGTGATCACCTTTGATATACTTTTTTCAGCATTATGTACGTTTTCTTGTCGGTATCCTTTTCTTTGGATCCGGCAATATCGAAGCACATAATAAGTGGCCGTAGTGAGTCAAATGATCTACAAGCCCGCGACCGAATCGACCTCCAGAATCCAATCTGAAGCTTTCTCGATTATTAGTCGCAGTCCTACACGACATAAAAACGCAATATACGGCGTTTCGTGAACAAAAGATTTCCTTTGGCAGGTTTGATATGTAGGTTCAAAGGATGGATTTAAGAAGGGGAGCCACCTGGATTTTTGATCCAGGTGAGAGGGAGGGGGGGGGGGAGTTTGCACCCGCCGCGCTTCGAAAAAAAAATTATAACTGATCCAGTTACACATGCTATGGCGTGTTTGGTATCGTTTTCGGATAAAAAGAGTACGGGGAATCTGTTTCTTATGTTATTTAGAGACACTTTTATACAAAAAGTCAATAATTTTGGTAAAAAAGTAAATTTGTAAGTAAGTTTTTTTTTCTTTAACAGTATTTAACTTCAAAATAGATCGATTTTGTAGTTAAAAAAAAATAGTGCTATCGAGCTCATACTGTCTAGTTTTTAGAAATATATACTTAACATATACTTATCTGACAGTATGTACCCAAAAAAAATGCCGTGTGAATCGATTGACGTATGAAATTGTCAAAATTTCACTCTCGGTCGCTCAAAGCTCGTGCCGGGCGGGGGCGGGGGCGCGACCTGCCTGTCCGATTTCATGTTAGTAGTTCAGTGCCCTGGTTTTTCTTATTTGACACCCAAATTACGCTCGTTGGTTATCTGTTCATGTAGCTGTCATGCATCTGTCATGCATCTCCTGGAAGAGTTTATTAACGTTAATAAATCTTCTCAAGAGCTTCATCACGAACAATATCCTGCGTTCCAGAAAACATTTCTGCGACAAGTTCATGCAGTCCAAACAAGTTTTAAAGAGTTTGGCAATTTTTTTCAAGAACAAACAACTGATTTAATTGTAATAGATACAAGAACAATTGTAGACAACAAAGCTGTTAGCACATTAACCTATCTGGAGAAAAATAGCAAGGATTTGTACAGGACATTCGTTGAAGAAAGGCTGGTTAAAAAGACATTTACTTTATTTGAACCAATAAAAAAAGTGAAAACCGGAATTTTTGCTACTCTCAAGAAGCCAAAAAATTCAAAACAACTTGAAACCGTCAAGGTTCTCAAGTGGGGCATAAGTCTATTCTCGAAAATATTCATTTCATGTCAGAATAGGCACTTGGATCTAGATGTCTTCTTTGCTTACGAAAATCAGACTTGTTCACCATCTTTATCGTCTATGGGAAGTACGCGAACATGCCACAAGTCTGATATCGTCATGGTTTTGAAAAAGAAAATTGAGAATAACACTCCCCCCGAATCTTGCAACAGAAATATATTTGATGGAGCTGCCCTCGTTCACAGTCATCCTCCACGTAGCTCCAAGACATTTGGGCAGTACTGCCGCAAGGAGTTCCGTGAAAGCATCGTGAAAAATACAGGGACAAGGAGGCGAGGAGAGTTGACATTGCCTGGGATCTCTACTCCGACATGTCTCTAAAGAAACAGGTTCTTGACAACAAGGGTCAAGGAGTTCGTCGTTAAGTACATGAAGACCACAAGTAACCGAGCAATTGGTCTAACTTCCTGAAGAATGCTCAGAATAAGGAACAACTTTTTAAACTTATCGGATGTTACGCGCTTCAAGAGAGCATTGGAGTGCATATAGTGACCAACATCGGTCCTAAAATCAAATCATCCAAACCAACGGAGACGCTGATAGCAGGGCCTAATGTAAATTCCGAGGAGGCTGATGGTCGCATTATTTTGCATGCAAAAGATATGGCTATCAATGGAACAACAACAATTGTTATACACACCGTTGATTCCGACATCGTTATAATCGCCATATCCTACTTCGTCGCCCTTAAGCAGTTAGGTCTCCAAGAGCTTTGGATATCTTTCGGTACGGGCAAACACCACAGCTACATACCTGCACATGACCTGGCACAGGATCTGGTTGTAGAAAGAGCAGAAGCTATCAGAGGATACCATGCTTTAATAGGCTGTGACACCGTTTCTGAATTCTATTCCAAAGGCAAAACATAACCTGGAAGGCGTGGCAGCAATGTCTTGAGACCACATCTGCTTTTAGAGCACTTCCTAATCCACTAAAAGAAGTGACAGATGATTTAATGATAAGATTAGAAAAGTACTACATCATGTTATACTGTGGTGAAACTGAAATTCTTTCGGTTAAAAGATTTTATTTGCAAAAAATAAGTGTTTGCAAAATATCCCCCCTACGAGGGATGCTCTAAGGATGTCCACATTGAAGGCAGCCTATCAAGCGGGCTACGTGTGGGGACAAGCTCTTGATCCCTCAGGCGTTATCCCCTCCCCAGCTGACTGGGGATGGACTCAAACTGAAGGAGAGTGGCAGCCCTTATGGAAAACCCAACCCAGTATCTGGGAGGTGGCGCGAGAGCTTGTGAAGTGTGGATGCAAGAACAGCTGCAGGAGCCGATGTTCTTGCAGACGAGAGGGAATGTCATGCACACTGCTGTGTAAGAGCTGTTACGGAACCTGCGATAATACCAGGTATATTTATGTTGTCAGATAACTTTGTCTGCTGAATTTGGTATCATTGAGATTGTTATTTTAATATTATTTCTATTTTGTTACAGTGTAATTCTAGACCGCGTAATTCGAAGATATAATTGATGTGGTTCCGGAGGAATTATAAGTCTGTCACTTTTATATCTATTTTGTTACAGTTGTGTAGTCCGCGAGGCATTCCGGAGGAATACGAAGACTACTTCTCTGAGAATTGTTTTTTTTAATAATTTCTTATTTAATACATGTAAAATCTATTTCTGTATTTTTTATCATTATTTTATTTACCTAACTTTAATATTATTTGGCGTGAATTTGTGTGATAAGAAGTGTACCTTTATTTTGTGCAACCCCAAAAGTTAAAAAAAACTCAAGTAATTTAATTTAAGTGTTGAATATTTTACCCAAGTGACGTCAAATTATGTCTGTCTTATGTAGTTTCCTTGATAAAGTAGAGAAAAACTAAATTTACTCAATAAATATGCCGTGTGAGTCGAGTGAGGTATTTTAATTTCATCACTCGATTCTCATGGCATTTTTTTTATGGGTACATACTGTCAGATAAGTATATGTAAAGTATATATTTCTAAAAACTAGACAGTATGAGCTCGATAGCACTATTTTTTTTATCTACAAAATCGATCTATTTTCGAAGTTAAATACTGTTGAAGAAAAAAAAACTTACAAATTTACTTTTTTACCAAATTATTGACTTATTGTATGAAAATGTCTCTAAATAACCTAAGAAACAGATTCCCCGTATTCTGTTTATACGAAAACGATACCAAACACGCCATAGTATGTGTAACTGGATCAGTTATAATTTTTTATTCGAAGCGCGGCGTGTGCAAACTTCCCCCCCCCCCCCCCTTTTTCACCTGGATCAAAAATCCAGGCGGCTCCCCTTCTTAAATCCATCATTTGGACCTACAGATCAAACCTGCCAAAGGAAATCTTTTGTTCACGAAACGCCGTATAATTTATCGTAGAACAGCGACTATATTAAGAAAGGTTTTGTAATGAAATGTTTTTTGCCTTTAGAGCCGTCCCGCACAAACTGTATTGGGTGTTTGGAGGGTACCGTCAGACCCTTGTTGGCACAAGCCACTGAGAGGCTAATTACCTCGCGAATAACAGCAAGGACTTTGTCGTTGCGGTATAATAAAGTTTAATATGCACCAAATAAAAAATGTGCAACAAATAAAAAACAGTAAATAAAAAATATGCGACAAATAAAAAACAACAGAGTAGAATTGATAAAAACGTTTGTAACACAATAAAATATGATAATTTAAAAAAATGACTGATACAAGGTATCATATACTTTCCCAAATTTCACAATGAAGCAAAATACTTTCATGTTGTTTATATATTTATTTGAAGTAAAGCTCGAGATACACATTCCTGCAGCATTACAATATATTTGTGTTTCGACCAGCAGCAAAAAAGAAACCACACTGCATCTTGATCAGTACGTCAAAGCCGCCTAACTAGGCCTAGGCCTGTACTAAGGCAGACAATGCGTTGCTGTTCTAAGTATTGACTATGATAAGTGCGATAATGTATTTGCATACCATTTTCCAACTCTTTTGTTTTATTCTCTTCGATTTTATTTTATTTTTTATCGGCTGTAATAACTGCATTTTTCAGGTTCGATTTCAGTACCTTAATTTTTTACCCAATATTTTATTTTTATTAATAAACTTGTAAACCACTAAATATAGTTGATTGAATGATAAATAACTTGTAAACCACTAAATATAGTTTCAGAAATGACTTACATCAAGTCTTAATCGAGACATATAAGATCCTGACTGCATCTTATGACGTTCCTGGTTTGTCTACACCATGAACACCAACACACATCTGCGTCATCTGAAACTCCAGCTTATATCATTCCATTCAAATCCTTAGAAACATTTCCTCAGTAGCAGAGTGGTAAACGAATGGAATGCTCTTTCCAGTGAAGTAATCAGTGCCAAAAGTGTCAATGACTTTAAAAATTAACATGGATTTATTCCACAAAAACTGTAATGCAAGCATGTGACTCAGGCTCATCAGCTTAAGCTGCCTGCCTGTTAAATATACATATAATAATAATATAATAAAGTTAGAAGATAAGACTCTTAAGATTCTAAGATATTTTGTTTTCCATTCTAGCATTAATAATAATGGAGTTATGAAGTTCTCAATTTTCGGGTTATAACATTTTCAATTCAAAACCTGCTGAAGATGTCGAAACGTAAGCAAAACTTGTAGGCATCATCCTAAAAATTCTAAGTCACGTTTATTTATCTAGGATTTTAATTTTGAAAAGGCTGCCATTTTGTAACAAAATGGCGGATATCTCATCAGTTTTTCAGATCTCGGTGTCAGGGTGAACTATTATTAAAAGTAATTTGGTCCTAATTAATCGTGTAGTTTCTGAGATACAGTGAGCAGAGACAAACACAAAGACAAACATTTTCCAGAAATCACTTTTTTTAATTCCCAAGATCCCAAAACGTGGAGATCTGAGGAAAATCGAATTTCAAGTTTTCTTGAAATTAAGATTTTCCCTATTTACATGCTTTGTGTAACACTGTATTTTCTTTTGGAAAGTATAAAACACTACGAAGTTTGTTTATTTTAATGCTAAAAACAAAATTATCAAAGTAGTCACTACATGCTATATTTTGCTTGGTTTTATCAATAATTCTCCACATTTTCGACAAAAAGTATTGTGAAATACATTTTTAGAAGTCGAAGCTGAAATTTTACCCATTGAGACCCATTTCAAATAAAAACAAAATTATATACTATAAAACGTGCATTTGAATACATCTTTTGGGGCAGGCAGCTCAGGTCTCATGAGCCAAAATCTGTGTTTCGCTGACTGTACATATGTTTATCAATTCCTCAGGCCCCGATTGGCCGATATCGGCCACAATACGATTCAGCGTGACGGCCCCGTTTTAATTTTATTTTAATTTAATTTGTTTGATTTTATTATGTTTTATTATGTTAATATGTTTCATTTTAATTATGGGTACAGTGGTTTACCAGTAATTAATGTTTTGGTGAAAGTGTCGTAATTCAATTTTTTTACTAATTTTTACAAAATTTTTTTGGGACAGCAACTTGTCAATCGGCTGAGGGGCCGAGGCCTGAAGGGTTAAGTCTGTTTTTAAATTGTTTCCACTGGTTGACCTTATCTCTTTACTTAGCAAAGTGTTCCACTTGTTCGCTACCCGGTTTGAATAAAAGTGCTTCATAGGGTGGTTCTTAAAGGAGACACTTGCGAGCTTCAAGGAAAGTCCTTTCAGGTGAGTGTTAGTGTTCATTCTGTATATCGACTGTAGATTAAGTGCATCATCGTAGTGACTAGTTAGGATCTTAAATGTTTCAATTGTATCACCAATGTCCTATCTCACATTGAGTGAAGGCAGTCTAGCCTATTTGGTGCAACATACATCTATTATATTTAACTATAAATCAATTTTGCAAGAAAAAAAAATTAAAAAAATCGCACACGGCTGCGGCGGACACTGATAATGGCGACGGCGCGTTTTGCTATGACGGCATTGGCTAAATTTTGGTGACTGGCATTGACTTAATTTTAGAAAAAAAAACACATATGGTGTTACAATTCATATTTTTAATTATAATAAAAATGATGAAGGTCAATACTTGGAGCAAAGTATTGTGTAATTTTCGTTGATGGGGTTAACTGTAAAATTAAAAATCATGTAACAAAAATGCGCATTTGGTGTTGCATCTCACATTACAAAAACGGAAAAAGGACAGCAAGTTAAATGTGTCCATGCGCGCAGCCCGCACGTGCGCAAAATAATCCAAAAAATAATTTGTCTTTGGTTTTTGTCTAATATATCACCTTTTTTGTAATCGTTTACAAATTCTGCGGCGCTTAAAAATTGATAAAGTTGAAATTGTCAGCATTTAAACTAGACTAAAGAAGTCTCATCAGTCAAAGCTGCTTAGCAAGATAGAAATATCGGTATATTCATTATATTAGCAAACTTTAAATGCCTATAACCTATCTACAAAATCAGAGACTATCGCGGTTGTTTGACATTATAAATAAATAAAAATATAAGAATAAAATAACGGAGCTGTCATGGAATCCACCGACCGAAGTCAGGCCCATCATATAGTATTATTACACTTCTGGGGAGTGAGCAGTGGATTCCGGACTAACGACTGGATAAAAAACGAATTTACCACGTAAAGTTTGTAACACCCGACGTTTCGGCAATGTTGCAGTGACCGTTGTCTAGGGTAGACTGTGGTAGACTGTCTACCCTAGGCTGCAACGTCGCCGAAACGCCGGGTGTTTCAAACTTTATGCGGGAAATTCGTTTTTTATCCTATTTTTAACTTGTCTGTTTATAAGATCCGGGCAAATATTTTCGTAGATTCGGAATCAGCATGGCGACGTTAACACATCTTCAATGCAGACCATTGACCTAAACGGTATATATACCAAAACTTCAAATCATATTGATTCAAACCGAGTTTTTAAAGTTTAGTTACTGGTTTACCAACAAAAACAATAGTTCTTCCACGCAGCCATTAAATTAACTTCACTGTGGCATTCTCGTGAATAAAACATACTCAAAAAGTTAAAATGTTCTAAAATTCTCTGAATAGATACTCACATTATTGACAATCTGCTGTTGTTTGATGTGCTTCTGTCTCAAGATGGCGACTTCACGCCACAAAGTTTCATTTTCCTGCTTCATGACGCTGAATCGCGCGTCCATGCTCTCCTGCCGTCCTTTCATCTGCTTCACATCGGACAACACGCGGTTCATCAGCTCGGGCTTCAAGTCATCGCTGCTCACCGGCAGCACTTTAGGGTTGGATATCTTCCTCTTGATATGCTGCAGTAGATTAGAGCGCCCCCGCATGAAGCACGGATGCGAAAACTCCATTTCGTCCTTTTCGCACTTCATGCTGCCGGCCTCGTATGAAAGGACTTTGTGAAATCCGTACATGTTCAACTGTCGTATGAAACTGGCCATATTGTTGTGTTTGTAGTACAACGGGAGAAGATCCCGCGCGAATTCCGCTTGATTTTGTATAATGAACGTTCTTCCACTCTGAGAAATTAATAAAAATGCCGTGATGCTTGTATTCACGAAAACGAAGGCCATCAGATGCAAGAAAAACTATGTAACATAATCGCTATTAACCAATGAATATATGAACAAAACTTACCTCGCCCCATGATATTAAATTATTGGTGTCTGGATTATCAACAAGCTGTAGTAATTTGGTTAAAAAAGCAGGCACATTAGCTCCAGGCTCGTTCACCGATCGCATCTTTTCTAATACCAGAATCTTTATCTATGTTTTGAGGTTATTATCACTAAACCACATACGCGCAATACACAATCTGATTAACAATAACGTTTGCACACTGCTATTCCCGTCCAATATTCGAATTGCGATAATTTCAATAAATCTTGCGCCAACTCGAGCCCTGTGTCGCACTTCATTCGAAAAACAATACACTCCCTCCTCTGTCTCTTCTGGATATGCCAAAATAGGATGACGGCGGTGAAATAACGTTGCCAGTCTGTATGAGGCTACCAGAACTAGAGTGGCCCAAATGCAAAGATCATTTTTGTGGATATGGGCCAAAATGTGGTCATGGGCCAAAATGAGGGAATTCTTAAGTGGACATACCAAAAAAAAATAGTATGGCACATAGTATATTTTATTTTGATGATTTCTTGATAAATAAATTTTGGGCGACTCTGGAATTGTAAATAATGATTTTTATATGGATTTTTGCATTAAACTCAAAATCACCAAAATGTCACGCCACTCTGGTTCTGGTGGCCTCATATGTTCAATGAATAATATTTTGTGCATGATGTCACCGTGTTTATGATACATTGTACCGTCAAAACGCTATACTTGAGATAATATCTAACTTTGGCAATAAATAATATCCTTGTCTTTAAATATTTTTTGTCCTTAAGTATACGTTATGAAATCGTACGAAATATTGCATAATTTGTATTGACATTTAACACATGACATTTTGCTTTGACACGACATAACTTGCATTGGCATAATAAATAATTAAACAAAGAAAAACAAGATTGACTCAAGTTTACGGTATAAAGATCAAAATTTTGAGAGAACCATATTATTATTAATTCGGCTATTTTCTTATTTAGTGTATATGTATTAAATTTGAGACCTGGCAAATAAAACTCATTTACATTTTTTTTAATTAATATTTTAGGTTTAAATAAATTAAACTTTCGAGTGCATCAAATAAACCGTTTCTTTACACTAAATCGCACAAATTTATGTTTAAAAATTATAAAAACGTAAATAATATATATATATATATATATATATATATATATATATATATATATATATATATATATATATATATATATATATATATATATATATATATATATATATATATATATATATATATATATATATATATATATATATATATATATATATATATATATATATATATATATATATATATATATATATATTGGTAGGAAGAATATATAAAATTATCTTCAAAGTTATTAGGTGTGTATTGCGCTACGAATTTCAATTACTAATATTATATTCTACAACTAAGATCACCAAAGTAAAGCAGCGTCGGGCGTGGTCAGTACGTTCTTTCCTGGGTGACCGCCTGAGTACTGCCACATGATGATATAAAAACCAGTCGCCTGTAAGAGTTGTCATTAGACATTAAGGTGGGCCGTTACCGTAATAGGTGCCTATAACAAAATAAATATAAAAAATCGATTAAAAAACAGGATTTTTTAATATAACCGTATCTCTACTAGATCATTACTGTAAGCTTGTTGCAAGTTTGAAATGACCAAATGACACGATTGAAGTATTTTCATTATTTTAAAGAGCAACTTATTACAGATATTTGGATGCTTTAACATTAATCAATCTGTCACACAATCGTCTTAATTTGGTTTCTGTTCATTTTAGTGCATGCTTTTTTGCCTTCAATAACATTTGTAGTAATAGGTTTGTTCATAGCAATGTCCCAAACAGGGCCACCCATGGATACTCTGATTAAAGGGGCATTTAGCATTAAAATGCATTTTTCAATGAGGCTTTACTCCCAAGAATATTTAGTCTTAATCGTCAATAAAAATGCTAAATTCAGGATATTTGGTTTAACATTTACACCTTGAATAAAAGCTTTTGTAGAAACACTGTGAAAATTAAACATGGTACTAGACGTGGAGAGTACGGGGTGTGCGAGAGTAAATTACCTAAAGATCAAATTGCTTTGTCTTGGTCACATTTAAAATTACTTGAAGGCATATTTGCTTAAATAAGCATTTCCCAATTCTCAGCCAAGACCTTTGCAAGGCTTTATATTCTTAAGGCAAAAAGGTTCTCTAATACTAACTGTTAAGAGTTTATGAAGGCTTCTAATAATGGCTTTTGGTCTTCGAGTCATATTATCAGGCCGGGACTGGCTCCTTCAGGGGGGCTCGGCAAGACTAATGAGTATTCCCTTCGCAGGGTCCGGTGTCCTCCCCCTGATTTAGTTTTTGTAAAAACATGCCTAAAACCACATTTTCCGCTATTTTGTCGCTTGAAAAGTATTTGAGTAAAGGCAAGAAGTTTATAAAAAATACCTTTTTATGTTGTAGTTTACTTACGTTTACAATGCATTTTATATTGTTTTTATTTTATCTAAACTTGGTAGACATGTTTGTGCAACACTTAAAATCAATTGCAACCTGTGCTAAAGTAAAATAGAATGGAACTGACAAATTATTCGTTTCACTAGAAATAAGCAAATTAAAGACTACCCTTACTCTATCGGCAGTGCGACACTAAATTCGACAAAAAGGGTAAGAGATCTAGGAATACCTACTTCACGACGAGCACCTGACTTTTAGAGAACATATTATCAACAATTTAGTAAGTAAGAGCGAGCGAACACTGGGTTTTATATATAGGGTTACTAAACCGTTCAAAAATATTAACTCCTTTAACTTGCTCTATAATTCTCTAGTACGCAGCTAACTGGAGTTTAGTTCCATAATTTGGAATCCGTACTATGGAGGTCCAATCGGAAGCGATAGTCTGCGCAGAGGATGTATAGGCGTATGTTAACCTATAAAACCGGTCTATCACATACTATCTACTCTTATGAAGAGCGTTTAGATTATTTAAAGATTTTTACTTTTAAAAATAGGAGAGAGGGTGGAATCCTAATGTTCTGCACAAACTTCTTAATGGCGGGATAGACTCACCAGATTTATTAGAAGCGTTAAATTTCAACGCACCATCCAGATGACTTAGGCAGCACCTAAAATTTTACCTTTCCACTTCGCAGACAAATTAATCTTTCCACAATCCTATCTCACGTACATGCCGGTTATACAACACTATAACCGATAATACTGATTTCTTTAACCTGGGACCATTAGCAGTGATGTCCATTATATATGGCGTATTATGAGACAAATTGATAATGTACCGTATGTTTTTATTATATTAGTTCAGACAATATTTGATATCAAATTATTTTTTCTATTTAATTGTTTTTCAGAATTGACTGTAAACTTATTTCTAAAATTTAAAATTTTTGTTTTGATAATTTTTAAGGATATTCATTTTTATACTAATGTTATTTTTGTGAATCATGAGATAAACACCGCATACGCAATTATTAATTAAGCATGCGGAGTACGCATAAGATATTATACTATAATTAGTAATAATATAAAAATCTTAGTGATAACCAATGTATTACTGGAGTATTGTTTGCGTACCTATTATACTAAATAAATAAATAAATAAATAAAAAGCCATCATCCAAATCCTACTGCAATACCTCAATAAATAATATATAATTAGAGAAAATACTAATAAGTAAGCCAAGCCTAATAAAAAAGTTGTGTTAATTGTAAAAGAATTATATTTTTGTATAATTGTAAAAGAATTATACAATTATACAAAATTTTAAAATCCAAAAAATGGTACAAATCAATTATTTACAATTTAAATCAAGAAATAACAACAGCTTTTTAGCCAGAGTCTGACAAAGAACAACCTTTCAAAATTGCATTATTTAGTCTGAATCTCTCTTCTATACTCGTCTTGGCACAATCTAAAACATAACAAAAAGACAGATTTATAGTTTTGAACGTTGGAAAATCCAGGAGCTATCAGAACTTTAATTGCTTATCATTCCTTTTATCTCTTACTTGTTGAAGTAGCGTCTATACAAAGTTCCAAGCGGTAGAATAGTAAATGGGTTTACTTTGTAAATGTTTTGAAACAGAAGACGTAGGTTCCTAACCAGAAATAAATCTGTTAAATCAAGAGATATAATTAGGCTTTCAAATATGGACCATTGATTGATCAAATTTCTTTCAGTTAAAAAAATACCTGAGTATTAAAAATGTAAACCACTTTTTTGGGGTCTCTTCGGGACCCCCTTGAGTCGGGGGCCCTCGGTGATCGCCGACTAGCCGACCTGGCCAGTCCGGGCCTGCATATTAGTATTTATCAGTTCTATTTTAGACATTGTTACAACACCAACAGCCTTTTTAGAACCTTTATAGGATAAATAGGCATTTTCACAAGGCCTTCAAAAATGTTACCTGTAAATGTTACTTGGGCTTACATCCTCGCCCCATCCACCCTTTGCGTGCTGTTGGAAGTAATCAAAATTGACAACAGTTGGCAACACTATTGTATTGTTTTGCACTCATAATGTCGGCAATCATATTATCGGACGCGTCCGTAAGCCGCGGCTTATGGACGCGACTGAAAGGTTATCTGTGTAATGAATTTCTATTGAGCCGTGCACATTATCGGACGTCAGTCGCGGACGTCACCTTGAGGCTTCGGACGTCCGATAGAGATCTGGCAAACCGCGTCCCAAACGACTGTGCATACTGTTCAGTCGGTTCAGACCCATAAGCCGCGGCTTGCGGACGCGTCCGATAATATGATTGCCCCTTTAGTTCCAACATTTTTTGCATTTCTACGTTAGTTTTTCCGCAAAATTTTGTAAAATATTCAGAATTTTATAAGAAATGTTTATTTAAATTATGCATTAGGTACGTACTATTTTTTATTCAAATAAATAAGCTTCTCCGACCGAGCGCGTCCTTTTAGGGTACCTAATTACCCTATTTAGGGTAAGTTATAAAAATGCTATCTTATTTATCTCGATTAGGGTACTTTTGCAAATAAATGATTAAACCTATTGTAAATTACGAAAGAGATAAAAACACAAAAAATATTTATTGTGCCCACTTTTTATTTAAGTAGGTATGTATGTTCCAAAACAAACATTTCACTGTTTTCGCGTGCATTAATGTTGAAATTGTGTCTTTAATTTTTGCATTGTTTTACACAAATTAACTGACTCAAAAGTCGTTTGACTGTATTGGACGCTGATATTGTAAAAATTTAGGTACCAAAATCCCTATCTAACCGCTAAATTTTTCATTAAACATATTTTTCCACCGGAATTTAATTTCAATGATTCAAAATCCAATAGAGCGGGCTACTTGCCATTTTCAATCGACGGTTTAATTAAACAGATACTCCATCAAGATGAGAAGGAAATCTATTAATATAGCGCTAATCAACTAGACCCTACCCAAGGCAGTCCCTGCCGTAGACAACGGCGGTTGCAACATCGCCGAAACGTCGGGTGTTACAAACTTCACGCGGTAAAGTCGTTTTTTATCCTAGTTAAAATGACAAACAACCGCGATAGTCTTTGATTTCAAACTATTAACAATAAAAACTGAGGGTATTATAAAATATAGGGGGATAAAATTAAAATAAAATATAGGGTAATTTGGCTTCAAGTCGCTATAACAGTGGCAACACTAGTGCTTTGACTTTTTGACACTGACACTTATTTGCCTATCCGCATAAAAGTAAAAACGACGCGTCACGGCCGCAAACGAATTTGCTCGCTCGCCGTCCGAGTTCCGGCAGTTCGTGTTTCTTAGCGGCGTTTCGCACTTTTGTTTTATGATTAGTGGAGCATATCGTTTCAAACCAATAATTAATAGCACTCTGGATACGCATAGAAATGGAGGTTCGTTCATTTTCTGATCGATGTCGGCTGATATTGGTTGTTGATTATTTTATCGTTATTATCAAACTTTCTAGATTGAAATACTGAATACAGCTGGCTCCAAGCCGATTGGACGCATTAACGTATCCCCTGATGCCAAAATCAAAGACGTTAAGGATGAAATCCACAAGAAATTGAAGAAGTCCCTCTATCCAGACAGGCAGTCCATTCGCTTGGAAGCGAAAGGGAAGAGCTTGAACGATGAGGACACTCTCAAGTCTCTCAACGTTTCGACTGGGGGGAAAGTGTATTTGAAAGATCTCGGTCCTCAAATATCATGGAAGACTGTGTTTCTCGTAGAGTATGCTGGCCCTCTCGTCATTTACTTATGGGTGTACCAGCGGCCTTCCATTATATATGGAGTTTCAACCGCGGCGATGAGTACGACAGCAAAGTAAGTCCATTTCTTTTACAATACCAGATTCTTATGCAACTTCTTATGTTCCGCTTGCTGGCTTCAGTTCACGAACCAGTTTTATTGGATGGCAGCACTGTGGTCGTAAGCAAAATCGTCTTATCTTCCAAATTAAGGCCACACAGTCTGCCTCTATTCGCGAGGTAATTAGGCTCACAGTGCCAGAAAGGATTTAACTTCTTTTTCTTCTTAGGGCCTCTCCAACGAGGGAAGGTTGGCAGTCAGCTATGCATACTTCTTTTCGTCCTTCGCCAGGCGAAACGATTCGACGACACTCGTAATCCCGGTCCATTCTTGAATTTTCCGCAACCATGATTTCCGTCTTCGGCCAGGTCTGCTCTTCTCTGCAATTTTTCCTATCATAATGAGTTGCAGGAGTTGTACCTGTCATGCCTAAACACGTAACCCAGGCATGCAGTTTTGCGTTGTTTGATGGTCTGCCAAAGCTTGCGTTTTTGGCCAACACGCCGTAGAACTTCCTCATTGGTGACTTTCTGAGTTCAAGATATCGACATCATGCGTCAGTATGCCCACATCTCAAATGCTTCTATACGTTTCCTGAGATCTGAGATCTGAACAAGGAAAGACATTGACTAACAGTTACATTAATAAAAGGAAAGACACTAAGAAAAAGACACTAAGGAAAGACATTAACTAACATTATATATTTTTTGTGATTAATTCTATGGGCTCTATATTAGTTTGTACTCGTAGTCTTTGGTGATATTTGTTTGATTTTCATGGAACTTTAATCCTACACTAAAAGCCGTTATGCCAATATGTAAGGGCCTGTTTGGCCAACATGGAAACTTAATTTTATAATCTTCCGAGGTAGGGCGTACAATGAGTAAGAGTGAGCGCTGCTTTTTTTATACTGTATACTTATTTCGACTTAAAAATATACAAACAAGAGAAAGACAAATGAATAACAAATTTTGAAACTTGACTTTGTATTTGGAATTTCAAGTTCAAAGTGGCCAACTGGGGGTATCAAACATAATGGTTAAACCCGTCACTCCAGGGAGTTGTTTTAACCACATTAGGTTGTTTTATCTCCCACGGAGTGAACTCGAAAGACTTTAGCGGATGAAGGACAGTCTACTGTCCCTTAAGAGACCAACGCCTTACAGCAAGACACTGGGAAGAGGACTCAGCGGGCAAACCTCACTCCCTTACTACCAGATTTGGACAGTATACTCCATCCCCCAAGTCTGCTCTTTGCCCTTTAATATCACACGGGATCGGGTAGCCAACGGGTTGTTTCAAAGGTGGCTGACATCAGGTCGACAACAAACGCCGCAGGGTAGGAAACATACTTTTCCAGACTCCCAGTTATTCGCCAGATTGCACAGTCGATTGGAAAATATTGCACGATGCGCAAACTGCCCGGTTTCGTCCTAGGTGTTCCCTTAGATTGGAACTGCCGATCCCACCTGTCCGCGACACAACCGTGGCAACCCGGTTCACAGAGTCCTTTTCAGGTTAGTCCCTCTTTGAGGAGGCTACCTGACGGGAGTTAAACCGTGAGTTGAGACGACCCAAGATAACAAACAGGTCAACTGCATGGAACCATTAGATTCAAAGTGGCCAGTGAGAAAAAATGGCAACTACATAAGTATCTAATATCCTTTTGATTATGGTTTCTTTATTTCAGTATTGCGGCAGCCTGCTGGAGTATTCACTATGCGAAAAGATTACTCGAGACGTTATTCGTCCATCGGTTCTCACACGGAACAATGCCGATTCGAAACATCTTTAAAAATAGCGCTTACTACTGGTTGTTTACGCTGTACGTTGCTTACCATATAAATCATCCTCTTTACAGTGCTCCCGGCACTATCAACCTGTACGTTGGGCTAGCCGGTTTTATGGTAAGTTATTTTTTCTCATTTATTTCTTTCTTATTTCCTTCAGTTACGAAGTAGATGATGGCTGACTTTTAATTTACGCTCATTTGAAGGGTGGCTCTAAACTATGTTTGAAATCGTTTAAGGAAATTATTATTTAGTTATTATTATTATTTCATTATGTGCGAACAACAAATTCCTGATATGCCCCATCTGAAGTGTAATGTTTTCAGCTCTATCACATGTCACTTATACATTTATCATAAATTTTTCAAACTTATTGACACTGTCTCCTCTAAAAGGTTAATTTCAATTAAAGTGCTTCATAGGGTTGATTGAATAAACACATTTGGCACAGCATAGACAGTAGCCTCTCTTAGAACAAAATTGAAATCAAAACATGTGACGTCACGAGTTCTAAGGGATACCACAAATCGTAATACAATTACCGAATGTAGTGCTGTTGAGCGAAATACCCAGAAGTAAAGGTGCAAGTGCGTCGTTGACGATGCTGGTGACCATATTATGCGGTATGGTCACCACGCTACAACTTAAGCGAGTGCCATGAAATTTGACAACCCCACCTTTTCCATCATCCAACACCTTGCCACTCGAGAGTGCGCTTACTGTTACAGCTTGGTATATTTTACTTTTGGTAAGTTTAAAAGAGCGTCCACAATGTTGAAAGTTTTGGTTGCAAGTGATTTCATCTACTTCAACACCGTAGAAATTATGGAGTATTTTTTATTTTTCTATCATATCACCATTACGTCGGTTCTCTAATGTTGTCAGCTTTAGGAAATTCAGCCTTTCCTTATACTCCAATCTCTTTGGTTCTTTAGGTATCTTAGTAAACCTTCTCTGAACCTTCTTGAGTAGTCTATACCTTTTTGCAATATGAATTCTAGGTCTGGATTCCATTTTCAGTTGACACCATTTATTTATCGACAGTTGACCATCGTGTTAGTTTTATCCTGGTTATAGCTGTCCTCGTAAAATTTTATGAGTTCTATGTGACAAATATGAGTTTAAGCTGAACACCACAAATACCAAATAGCTAATTCAAAATTCGACTGGAGAAGTCTAATAATATTATTTAACTTGGCTGCAATTTGAACTACTTTTAAGATTGTGTGAGCAGGAAGATAAGAATCCTTATTGAAAATTTCAAAGTGCATTCTTTAAGATGAAAAAGGTACGTTGTAGATCATTGTCCTATGTCTGATTAAAGATCAGACTTCTTCTGCGTATTCTCAGTATTATTATATATGATGGAAAGCTGGGCACTCGCAGACCTGCTGTTAAGAAAGCTCGAAACCATCGAAATGTGAGTCTATTGGAGGAAAGTTAGTTGACAAGTCAGGAATGAAGATGTCCCATTTGGCATGCGTAATCCTGAAATATCTTAACTTTATGCATATAATAATTCAAAGCAAAATAGCTGGAAGAAGAAGTCCGAGACGTAGAAAAACATCTTGGCTCCGTAATCTACGGGAATGGTTTCAGAAATATCCTTGTTACGAGTGGCAGCCAATAGAGTGATTATAGCCAATATTATAGGCAAAGTTTGGCAGTGGTCATGGTACCGGAAAAAGGACAACATTTACGGTCTTTTTATATAGGTCATCATAGATATTTTCTTTTTTTTGAATGACACTGTTAGCAAACTTGAATTTAACTCTAACTTTTAGAAAGAGTGGACAACAATTGCTGTAAAATGTCCAGCTCTTGTTTGAGTGCTCGATAATTATGACAAATTCATAATGTCAGTTTTTATATACCTGAAAAAAAAAGGCAATAATTTGGAGGGGATATGTTGGGTAAATTGCTGCAGGTACAGCTGAGCTACCTTGTAGATGAATTTTATATTATTACCAGTCAATAGAAAATTCAAGATATATAAAATTCTAACACATTATTACGCACTGAACAATATTTACAAATTCAACGTCAACACAAATCTTCGAGGTCACAACAAAAAACTCAACCGTACAAAATTTAAATCTAATCCTCTTAAGAACATTCTGCCAAATAGCGTGGTGGACATGTGGAATAAACTACCATTTGAAGTGATTAGTGCAATATCTGTCAATCAATTTAAAAACAGACTCGATTTGTACCTAAAAACTTGTTATTATTGTTTATATTATATTGTTAATTTTGTTTAGCTTTACAAGATCTGATCTGGACGTATCAGCAAAGCTGCCTGTCCAGAATAAATAATAATAAAGTAATCATTCATAATCGTTTTCAGCTGTCTGAGTTCGGCAACTTAAGCGTCCACTTGGCGTTGCGTGGTCTGCGTCCGCCTGGCACCAAAGTGCGCCGCATCCCCGTTCCAAACAGCAATCCGTTCACGAATCTCTTCAACATCGTATCCTGCCCAAATTACACATACGAGTTCGCCAGCTGGGCATTCTTCACATGCATGACAAAATGTCTACCTGGTAAGTAACAAAATATTAATTGCGTGTCGCTCGACGGGTCGCATATAAATTACATTTATAATCACAATTTAAGATGCTAATGACATGCGTCAGACAAAAGGAAAACAATTGAATTCCCATTAACGACCGCCGTTAAACGATAATGATTTCATTACTGCAAAATTTTAATTTCAGCCGGAGTTTTCGCCGCCGCAGGCCTCTACCAAATGACCATGTGGGCGATCGCTAAGCACCGCACCTACAAAAAGGAATTTGCCAGCTACCCTAAAGGTCGATACGCCATTCTGCCATACTTGATTTAAATTAATTCAAATGAGACAGAGCATTCTAGAGGCATTTTATTAACATTATTTGTACTTTAAAACTTGGTGCGTGCTCTTGAAATGGGTTTTCTGCTTTGAAAACTATAATATAGGTTGCGGTTGAATAATCTATTGATTTTGGTGTAATACGCTCATGAACAATATAATAGGTATTTTGTTAATTCGTTATTCATTCCTTATTTATCATTAAAGTTGATTTAGTTTTAAAGCTTTTATTATTTATCCTGGTATAATAGTATAATTTTGGATGCACATTTGTTTCCCAGTAATCCAGCAGAAATCGGACCAGAGCGTTCCCGTAATACTGAAAATGCCGGATTACTGGAAATCACTAATAATGTTTAAACTATGTTTTATTGACTCTCAGATCCTAGTAACCTGGCTTGTTGGAGCTATTCTGAGGATAGTTCATATCCTCTGTGTAGCAATCCTCCTTGCACAGCTAGACATTCTATCTGGCTGCAAGGTGGCCTTAAATCAAGGACGGTACACTTACCGCCTAGACAAAGTCCTTGCTGTTATTCGCAATGTAATTAGCCTTTTTAAGTGGCTCGTGCCAACAAGGGGTCTGACAGTACCCCCCGAACCCCCAATACAGTTTGTGCGGGCTCTAAAGTCAAAAAAACATTCCACTACAAAACCTTTCTCAATAAACCTTTCACTACAAACCTTTCTCAGATTGGATTCTGGAGGTCGATTCGTTCTCTAAGCAGTATAAATTCCCTGTAAGTCTCGGATGCACAGCCCTCCTTCCAGATATAACTCTTTACTCTATCTCGGAAATGATCATGATCTTGCAAATGCCGTCACTCAGTTTGACTTCACTGTTCACCTTCACGCGGTGAAAGTTGGCGCTCATGGCCTGCCAGCTAAATCTCTGTTTCACCTCTTTAAAAATTTGGTCTCTCCAGGAAAATAATCAACACCTTTCTAAAAAAAATACGTGTGGCACTTGGGGACTGCCGCGGTAAAGCTATTGCATAGCATTTTTAACAACTTATGCAAATATAATTATTTTTTTTTTCTGATATCAGATAACTGCGCTCTATCGGAAAACGTTGAAATTATTCTAAATCATTTGCAGCTGCGGAAGCAAATGATTCGGAATAAGTTAAACGTCTTCCGATAGAGCGCCGCACACGAATTTTATTCGATAAAGCAAAAAAAACGGATATTATTCTTTGACTATTTGAAAAAATTCGTAGATAAAAAGATAGATAATTAAATTATCTTTAAAATGGTGCAGGTTTCATAATAATACGCCAGATAGTATTTGCGTAGTAGTCGTTTTTGTATTCGGCTAGACCTAATTTCACAAATTAATTACACTATGTAATATAAACAAAATCTAAAATATTCAAAGCTAAGAATATTAGGAAAATGTTCTTGTTTAACATATATTTTTTTCGAATGGTAAGCAGTACTCGTTTAGACGTAGTTAGTTTTAGTTTAGTTTGTCTGGGCTTTTTCCCGCACTTGACCTCTTGATTGGGCCGTTGTGCGTCTAGACGTAATTATCAGTTTAATATCATTAATTTTCATTAAGAAATTTCTTCATTCGGTCGCCTTGCTGGCCTAGGCCCACGATAAAAGCTATGCAATAGCTTAAAAATATCCAAAACCGCATCTCCAATCTCAAATTTCCTCATCTCAAATTCTATGGCTTCGTAGGGGGAGTGAATGGGTTGTAAGGTGAACTGTCACATGTGGTAAGACAGCTGCCCTAAACCATTGATTTTATAAACCTACCACAGCCAGTTGTTAGTCCGGAATCCACCCCTTACCCCCCAGAAGTGTAATAATAGTATTATGATGGGCCCGACTCCATTTGGTAAATTCCATGACTGCTCCGTTTGTATTTTATTTACATATATGTACATACAGTAGAACTCCAACTATCCGAATCGTTGATTATCCGAAATTAAAACGGAAAACAATTCGGACGTAAACGTACTGCGATTCGCAAAATAATGATTCTGTCTACGCGCGCAATTGTCCTTGGGGATGATGTACTTTCTAAGTATGCTTAATATGTAAAAGTGCAGCCTATACATTTATTAATAATGATATTGATATTAAATTGTTTTTTCCCAATTTAAACATATATTCAATAATTAATTAATATAGATCCTTTTTTTGGAATAAATCCAATTTTCCGAATTTTCGATTATCCGAAAGGGGTCCGGTCCCAATTGAGTCGGATAATTGGAGTTTTACTGTATATACAATACAGTAGTATTATGTAGGTTAGGTACCTATTAATTTTCTGATGACATACCAAGATAAAACAGAGACTGGGTTAATTAATTGACAAGTTTTTATTATCCAATGCAATGTTCTTTGTTTAGGTTGATGCGAAGTGCCATAACTACCATACAATATTTAAAAACTGATGAGTAGGTGCTTAATAAGATTGCACCCCTAAGCTTCCGAAGCTGGTTCACTAGACCTCACCGCAGCTAAATTCCTTTTGGAAACACCCAAAGACGATTCCATTTCAGAGAACTTTGCTCGAACCTCCTTCAGCTCTGATTGCAACAGATTAATCTCCTTCAGTAGTGTATAATTCTCCTAAAACACCATCAATGTCATCAGTATAATAATTCGACAAGCGGAAACGGGGGTAAGTGACTGATATTTACATCAATAATTTTGCTGTGACTACTTCTTGATTCTTTCATTGATTTTTCAAGATTTTTCTTGAGTTCATCAATCTGTTTCTCTAGATGTTTTCTCTGCTTATTAAACTCCCTAACCGCTTCGTTCTCTGCCGTTCGGCTCTTGAGAAAATCATCATCTTCAATGTATTTATGGAAAATATTCTGGAAAAAGAGCATAGGCTATGAAAATGACGCTGTTGCGAAATATTAACAATTCTGTGTACCTTTGCTGCGATTTTCAGCTTATTCGTATCCTGCACATATCCGGACATATCGTGCAAATCGATTTTAATTTTTCTGAGCACTGTTTTCAACATAGCATTTCTGTCAATCTCAAGGTAATGCTCTTTTTTAGTTCCGATTAATTTCTCTTTGAGTTGTTGAATTTTCAACTCTATCGCAAGTAAAAAAAACATTTATAAGAAGGTTATACACTGATTATATAAAGAAATCACTTAATATATATATATATATACCACGGAAAATTTTCATGTGCAACAAATTTTCAAGTGATAGTTCAAGTTCTATAGTGCGATTCTTTCGTTCTTTGATATCACGTTCAATCGGTTCAATCTATTTTAAAAAATAAAATAATAAATGTTTGCCATATTAATGTGCAGAACCAAAGAAGGCGATATCATCTCGATGAGTGCATATAGTGTGCTCGTAAAATGCCCATTACCTACCGAGCTCTGTTTTAATCGTTAATAATTTCCCCTCTTCGATTTCCATATCCCCAATTTGGACTTTGAGCTCTTCGATTTCGCGTTCTTTGGGTTCAATCTGTTACATTCATGAAAATATAATTTTTAGTTTTTGAAAATGCTGCAATGTCATACCATGAATGCCTTACCTCATTTTTCAGCTGGGTTATTTTAAAATTCAGCACAAATTTATATTTCTCTAATTCTTGATTTTTACATTTGAGGTTATAGATGCGTTTTTCTTTATCCTTAATCGTTCCATCTCTTTCGCTGATGTCTTTCTTAAGATCAAGAATGTCTTTATCCAGCGCTTGAATTGTTTTTTGGTATTGGCTATGCTCGGCTGTAAAGCAATGTTTGGTTTATTTCTCTTTTTACGGTAAAGAATGTAGATCTTACCTTGAAGCTGTGCTATTTGGTGTTTTAATTCTTTAATATCCCGCTGTGCTGTCAATAGTTTCTTTTTCATCACTCCAGTCTCCCCTTTAAGTCGTACATTAGCATCTTTTTCTTCTTTTAATTGGACTTCATAAGAGGTTCTCACTTCTGTTATTTCTTTATCTGCATCGTCTTCTATCGATATTTTAATAACTTCATGCTCTTTTTCTTTCTGTTCACTAGCAGCTTTAAGCTCATGAATTACCAACTCTTTTTCTGTTAGTTGTGCTTCAAATGCATCATTCATTTCCCTTAAGGCAACTCGTTTACTCACCGCTAAATTTTCTAGTTTCTCTTCGTAGTCTAACTGTATTTTGGCAGATTTATCCGACAAAGCTTGATATTTATCATACTCCACTATCAGCTTCTCGTTAAAACTTGCTTCCAAATTTTGAAGTAGGCTCTCGTGTTTCGCTTTCATTTTAGCAATATCTTGTTTTGTGATTGCCTCTTTGTGACTGTCTTCAGCTTCCATATTTTCATTTTTTTCTTTTAATTTTTTAATAATGATGCCGTATTCTTCGTGGACTTTGCTCAATTTATTGCTATGTGCTGCTTCTGTTTGCCGCAATTGGTAAGCGTGTTCGGTCTCAACTTCAATCATCCGCGTTTTTAATAACTGTAAATTTTATAAATTATATTAAATAATTAAGTACCTAAAGGAGGATGGGATAAAACGTCCCCATCGACCTATATATAACGACCGGACATATGTGTCCTTGAAAAGCTCTTTTCATGACTGTCGTTTGTTAAACATCATTATTACGTCTTAATGTCAGAGAGCCTCGGTTATAAGGGGGGCAAACCGGGATACTTGCCCTGTGGGTAATTTAAGGGGCGCCCAATTCAAGTGTTTGAAAACCCTCATTTCACTAAAACACCTAGCATACAGGGTGTATCGTATTATCGATTGTTCGTCTGATTTGTGAACGCATCATAAATTGATTAGCGTTGGTTTGTGTTGACTTTGTTAAAAACTTCTCTTTCAAGCGTGTCACTATAATTATTAGTTGATGCGATGTGTAAGGCTGTAGTAAAATTTCGATGTGTAAAGCTGTAGTAAAATTTGCTGGAACCTAAAAATTAAAGGCGTTTGTACAGTCTGGTTTGTGAGTTGTCTACACTGATTGCATGTATTGTATATTAATGTCACAAGGAAAAGTTATTAGCAAACAGGTAATAAACAGTGCACATTTATTAGGGGTTCTTATTTCCTCGGTCACAAAAAAATCCAGGCCAGTATATTTGTTTGGTGAATTTTAAAAAATCGTTAATCTCAAATGCTGGAGGGGACAGGCGCGAATGTCAAGTTTTTACCCCAGCTTGGAAGACCTGGGTCTGGTGTCAGAATAACAAACTAGTCGCCAAATAATAAAACTGATAATGCAACCATAAAGCATCGCAATTGTTACTTTGAGGGTTACCCAAAAAAAAAAAATAATTATGGCATTGCGAAACATGCCCTGCTGGAGATATGCGTCAATTTTTCATGTAATGACACAGGTTTTTCTTTTAGCTGTAACTTAATTCCCACAGTGATTTGAGTCTGACCACCATAGTAGTGAATGACAGTCATGAAAAGAGCTTTCCAACGACATATGTCTGGTTATTATTGGTCTGTGAGGACGCATCCCATACATTTTTCCTATGTATTATAAATCATGCTACCTTTTCATTGTTTAGTTTATCTCGCAAATCATTCTTGCTGATTAAAATTTCACTCGAGTATGCGTAGTCTTTATCCAAACCGATGTATTTGCCATCGGCCCGCGACAATTTCCAAACGCAAATAGAGGCATCCTCCGCCACTGTCACTAGAGTTTGATCATCGTAAGACATGGCCATATTAGTAATATTCTTATTATGCATATGAAACTCTAAGAAAACAGCTCTGTCCAGCAGGGGAAGCTGTACAGAAATAACATTCCCTTTTCCACCCGAAACAAACATTATTAGATCGGATCTCGATAAAGCCATAAAGTCGAGTTTTGTATTCGCGACTTTTACGTTGCGAACGACTGTATTGTTTATGATTTCTTTTACTTCTCCTTCGATTCCGATTGTGTATAGCGACTTTCCGTAGCTCGTGACCGCACATCCTTGAAACGATTCAGTTTTTATTATAACTTCTCCGATTCTTTTTGCGGTTATCGTGTCCCATTCGTAAACAGCGCCTTCCATCCCGCACGAGACGAGTTTCCCATCGTTTGCCGTCCACGATAATCCTTTAATTATATTATTGTGCCCCTTCAAGTTTATCATGTTATGAAACGACACGGAGGAGTAAACTTGAATGACTGTCCCGTTCGCGGCCGCAAACATGTGTCCGTTGCAACTAAAAGCGCACACTTTACAACTCCTGATAGGAAACTCCCTCATCTGTAGTAAATCGTCTATCATAACGACCATGTAGCGAAGTTTGTCTGAGAAACCGACGATTGCGAATAGCCCGGTCGGGTGCAAGGACACGGAGTATATGTCCTCTTGGTACGTTTTGATCAGCTCGAGCTCTTCGGTCTCGTAATTCCAGATGCGGATCGTGTGATCGTCTTCGCCAGCCGTCACGAATATTGGTTTCCATGCGCATAAGCTTAATGAGTTTATCCGGCCGTGGTGGAGCGGTTGGCCGAATTCCTCGAAAGGAATTTCCGGTTCCTGCAAATAAATAAACTGTCATAAATTTACGTTCGTTTTAATCTGTGATTTGACAAAATTGTTAACATACTTGTAGCATATGTATTCCGAATAGCTTTACATGATACAACTGATACTTTAAACAAGTCGCCATCAGGGCCTGTTGATTGGGGCTGACTGCAATATGCTGAATGGGATTTAAGTCCACATATGTATCACCGGCCAATCTGCGTTTTTGACATATATTGTTTAATTATTGTGAAACAACATAAACCGAGTCCTAGTTTCTATCTAACTCACCTAAATGGTTCTTGCATGATTTTATAAACATTTCGTTTTGTCCAGCTGGTTTGAGACTCCTTTTCAAACATATGCACCACCCCTGATCCGCACGTGTAGACAAAGCCTTTTCCAAAATTCAACAGACACCGTACTTCGTATCCCATTGCATTCGTTTCGGTTTCATTTTCCGGCTTGATTGGAGCCGTCGTTTCAACTTCTTCACTGTAGAATTAATTGTTCAGGTGAGATGGTGATGATAGTTTTGGCTTTGACTGCTCTATGGTCCGAGGAGCTCAATAATAGTGTTCATTGTCTCTAATCGCTATAACTTGAGGTAAGCAAGAAACATTACTAGGGAATCACTCTAAAATTAACAAGTTACTGTCTGAAACTCTTCAGGGAGATTGACCTAAAAAACATATAGACGCTTGAAAGGCAAAACTGACTAATCGACATTGAGTAAACTTTACAGGAAAGTGATTTACACCTTAAATATTTAGGTGGCCTATTTTAATAGCTTGGATAGCTATAAAAATAATATTTCTATGTCTTTTTATAATCATTTCAATCCAACAATTAGAGGAATTTTAAAATCACAATCCTAAAATATTTTAACTTTAAATCACTTTCCTGTTAAGTTTACTTAATGTCGCTTGTCAGTTTTGCCTTTCAAGAGTCGATATATGCATACACTAGAGCAGTGATTCCCAAAGTGGACTATATAGACCCACAGGAGTCGATTTCGATTCGCAGGGGGTCCATGTCAGCGAGAAACAAAAATTGGGGTGCACGAGATGTAAATGGGGGTCCACGTTAGTGGACTCCATCTAGGCAGGTCACCATAAGCATTCAGGCGATCCATTAATGTCGTATCACTTCTTAAACAGACTTTGTATACAGCATAGTATTTTAAAATTATAATAATAGCAATAAAAAAACGCGTGCGTCACAAGTATCACGGAACGAAATCAACACTCAACTCAAATTGCATCACTAGTCGATTAAAGAGGCCAGCGCACATGACTAACGAGGGAAGGTGCGAGCGAGTAGGATAAACGCGCCACATGAATGAGCAAGCGAGATAGTGCTACATGTGCTTGTGCACTTACGTGCGGCTTTTCCAAACGATTCATACTTAAAGGTCGTGGACGCTTAGGAATAAACAAATAAAAATTGTACATATTTTTATTTTTTTACAACTGTTCACATTACCAAAAACCCTATGTAGGCGATTAGTACTGTTCCAGCTGTCAAGAAACTTTTAATGTTAGTAAGTTCAGGAAAATTCAGACAGGGGTCTACGGAAAACAGCAAGGGGTCTACGAGTCAAGAAAGTTAGGGTACCTCTGCACTAGAGTTAGCCGACGATCCCGTATGCAGAGGTCACCGAATAGAAGGTAAGTCATCTGAGCAGCTGTATATATAAAAATGGATGTTGGTATATCTGTCTGTCTGTCTGTCTGAGATTAATAGACTTCGACAAAGTTTGACCGATCGCCATCAAAGTTGGCACACATACAAGGTGTGTTTTTAATTAACTGGCATCCTTCAAGGGGGTGAATCCCTACAAGCAGGTAAGCTATTTTTAATTTTTAAAAAATGGGAAAAAAAGTATTGTTTTGTTTTTTTTTATTTGAAAATTTGAGGACCTTGACATATTTTTTTTTCGTTTTTTCCACATTTTTTCAATTAAAAGTAGATTTTTTACTCGTACTGATTCACCACCTTCAAGGATGCAGATTAATTAAAACTCACCGTGGATGTATTTTTTCATATAATATGTATTTTTTCATGTCATTCTCGCCACTAGATGGCACTGCAGCTTATCAAATTCTATACCTGTCAACCAATCGCCATGAAAATTGATATACATAGGTATCACGACCCTTAGAGCACATCTATTCAACCTTGGCTTGACCGAGAGCAAGGACTGCCGAATATGTGGCGAAGAACCTGAAGACAGCTTACACATCGTTGATCGCTGCCCAGGCCTCGCCGCTAAAAGACACAGTTTACTGGGACGAGCCTTTCTCGAACCTAGCGATCTGCCCAACTTGAAGGTCAGTGATCTACTTGTACTGGTAAGAAGTACTGGGCTACTAGCTGACCACTGACCTTGGGGGTTAATGGGCTCTTGCTGAGTTGGCCACGAAGACCCATTCTGTTCAGGGTTGGTCACACTCAGGGGTCAACACCTATCCGACGGCCTCCACGTATGAAGTGCGAGCCTGGGTAGCACTCGGGCCCTATGGTCAGTTTCCCCTGGGAATCAACCTTCTGGCCCTCCTGGACGGTCTGCGCACCGTGCGGCGTAAGCCAATCGATTGTGCACTCTGACTAACAGTCGGGGGAGTCTGGAAGCAGTACTGTTTCCTATAGAGTGGGGGTGGTCGCGGACCTTACGGCGACTGCTCTTGAAACGACCATCGGCTATCCGATCCTGGGTGAACAGCCGGGCAAAGAATGCCGTGGTCCGCGATAGATTCGGTAAACACCGTTTCACCGCTTCGTAAGGGAGAGGACCGCGCAAGCGATCTCGAACTCGTAACCAATCGAGAGACTGGAGTAATCTGGTCGGAAATAGAAGTAAGGGCGTGAGTGTAAGCCCGCTGGGTGACACTCCTGGCTATCTCGCGGTTAAGGCGTTGGCCTCTTACGGGTTTGTGGCGGAGCTAAACGGTGGACTGCTTTTGTCCTAAGTCTTCTGCGCTCACTCCAGGGAGATGAAACGACTAATCGTTAAAACTTCCTGAGGTGACGAGCTCGCCCGCTGTAGTCGACAACTCTAGTTGACCACTGACCTAACCACATAGTGGGTAGTTTTAAAAGATCTTATAGATCTAGGTGACATCAAGGGCTGGAAACAAGCCCCCCACTCCATCTACTACTACTACTAGTACTACTAAGTATTTGAGCATGTATAATATTATTTCACGCTATTCAGTTTGTTGTAACTCGCCACTAGATGGCGCTGCAGTAGTTCTATACCGTTCAACCGATCACCATGAAAATTGGTATACGTAGGTATTTGAGCACAGTATATTTTCGTGCTATCCGCTTTATTGTACACTGATGGAGCTGAGCACATTAACTTCTATACTGTTCAACCGATTACTATGAACCCGGCATGAACGCCACCCGGGTAACACCGGGTAGTATTCTACTAGTGTAATATATATACATCACCGGCTTTGGCTGTAAGAATAGAGGAAATAATGGGCACTTATGAAGTTGCTATGACTGATGTGTGTGGCTTCCATCCATCATGGATTCTGCAACTGGTCTCCCAGGTGAGCAGGTTACAGGACCTAAAATTGATACTTCAAGTAGACCTGTGTGCGTCTATCCCCCCCCCCCCTTATCCCCATTTCATCAGAATGACCCTACTCACTAGTATTTTGCCAGAATCCAGTGACATGATCCAGTGACAAATTATGAAATCTATTGAAGAAATTCGAAGACAATAATACGAGAGTGGCTGAGCTTACATTTAGATCAGTCTCCAACTATAGTTACATCGTTTTACGTTTCTTACGAAAATGTTAGAAAAAAGAAGCATTCTGGGTAGGTACTTTTGAGAATTATTTCAATTCAAATTGATCAAATTTGTCAAATCATTCAAATCAAAGGAAATTTTATGAAAGAAATCATCAAATGAAATGAAAGAAATTAAATCAGTTATTTTCCATTTTAGTTTCGATTTTGTTTGTGAAGTAATTAAGTACAATGTGGTCACTAAAATCGAGACGAAAACCAGGGGCATAGCTAGGTGGTTAAGACATGAGTTTGTCAATTTTTTTATATTGATTTTGACAATTTCAGTGACTTATCCCCGAGACCCAGGCTTCTGGCACAGGGTAAAGATTTTGTGTCGAGCCGCCCCTGGCCTAAGGTGTATTTTAACGTATCCCTCTGCTCACTTCCGCCGCACGCTATCCCTGCTACGCCTTGCGCCCGTGCGCCCACGCCGTGCGCTTTTCCCACGTCCCACGCCGTGCGCTTTCTATTCTAACTCGGTATACTAAGGCTGATACAATATCATACCATCATACTGCCAGAACACAATTTCACCAAATAATCTGAAGTGGTTATTCCGAACCGCTAATTTTGGGACAATGGACAAACCGACTTTGCAAATGGGTCATTGGTCTGGTATACAGATGGGTTGAAAATAAGCGGGGAAACAAGGATATGTGTATTTCAACTAAAGTTCAAACTCGTCAAGGCCTTGGGAATGACACCGCCTACCTTTTAGGCAGAAACTCAGGTCATTGAAATATGTGCCAGCAAAATCTACATATCAGACAGTCAAGCAGCTCTCAAAGCTCTGATCAGTTATGTTTTTAGGCAAAAACTTGATTGGGAATGCGGCAATGGAGAGACCAAGTAATTTGAGTGATGTTAGTGCCAGGGTTCAAAGGGGTTCAAGGCAATGAAAACGCTTAGGTAAGAGGTTTTGGCATATTGCCTCCTTGCGGTAGGAGGCAATATGCCCTTCATAGGACCTGTATCATTCTGTGGTGAAACTAGAGACCAGAAATTGGAACAAATGCGATCTTGGAACAGAGGAACAAAGTCCAATGCTGGGATGAAATTTCAGGACAAAGGCAAGCGAAAAATTCCGTAAACCTTTCATCAAAAAAGATATTGAAAGTATATCTCTCAGTAAAGGTGAACTAGGATTAATGATGGGACATTTTACCGGTCACTATCCAGTGCGCTACCATTTGGAGAACATGGGAATTGCTGAAGATGAAATGTGCAGGTTTTGCAGTGAAAATGCTGAAATGGCAGATATCAGAAAAGAGTTTTTTTGTTGTTATTAATAATGATGTCGTTTACTTACTCCGCTGAATTCTTTTTGATTGTTACATTCATGACATTCATTGCATTATAGACGCAGTTCTGACGCATCTCTCCGTTGGTTACCATCATAAATTCGCCATTATTGGTGCCGAAAAAAACTGTGTCTGGGGTCAGCCAAGTGCAAGCAGTAATAACAAGCTGCAAATAAATAGTCTGGCTAACCATTTATTATTTTTTTTACATTTCTTGCCTTCAGTGGGTGACTGAATTGTAGGTATTAATACCTACAATTTGAATATTGGTACCTACTAATATTGGCATTTCAAAAATCTTAACCTAAACCAGGTTTTTTTTTATCTTCATGTTATTGAAGTAGGTTATTTTGTACCTAAGTAATCAATACTATTATTTTAGCTAACATAATCTTTAAAAAATGATCTTAACTCTTAAAATAGTGAAATTCTCAACGTTTGCGGTAAGATCTGTTTCTCATAATCATGATTTTTGATTTATTATATGTAGATTATTAAATTTATGTAATTACGTTATTTTCTTTTAATATCATTTGATGTTAAATATCTTGATTTTGATTATTTCGATTTGTGTATTTATTTGATTATGATTATTTGGATTTTTTGTTTTAAGATTTATTTGATTTCGTTATTTTATTTTAAAAATCATATACCTATGTATCAATAATTAATAGGTGTGTCCTGAAAACCAGGATAAGAGATATCCTGAGGATACCCCTAATTTTCAGCGTTTGTAGCTTTATTTCATAGTCTTTGTCTATTTATAGTTTTAATTTTTAATCTGTGTGTTCTTGTTTTTTTTTTTTGTATATGTTTTTTATAACAGCTGCAAATAAATAAATAAATTAAAACTACCCTCTAGTGTCCCAACAAAGAGGAGAGTTTTTTTACAACACAGGATTGCAGTATGTCTGGTGAATGGCTGAGCGCACCGGTGCGCTTTAATAACAATAAGAATGTGTTCTATGCAGCTAATTATTATAAAAATTACATGCAAATAAATTAAACAAAATCAAGCACTTGAAGAAAGAATGGGGAAATAAATCAGTTAGTCATCACTTGAAAGAGCTTTCTTTAAGGATTTTCTAAAAGCAGTGTACGTAAAGCTGCTCCCAGTTGATTCCACACAATTGCTGAACAGTAAGAGAAACTACCCTAGAAGATAGACTGCGTTTGCTTGGGAACGATGGCAAAATGACTATGTGCTCTTGTAAGATATGAATGCACATCCTAGGGTAAAGGTTCTTTGAATCCAATGATCTTCAATACCTAAGAGGCTAGGTAAGTTTTTCTCCGCTGCATCATATTTAGTAAAGATGCTCGCTTGAGAAGTGGGGAGGCAGTGTCGAGGAGGTATAGTGAAACAAAATCTGGCACAGGCGTTTTGAAATCTTTGCAGTCGCCATAACGAGATTATCAGTGCATTACCTGCTAGGATTCGGACCCTGAAGCTAAAAGAGCCTCTTATTCTGTAAAAGGCTCGAAGACGAGAGGAGCCCCAATTGACTCTTGCTAATATTATCCTCAAATCAAATATTGATGTCAAGGATATGATGAAGATTAGATTAGAAAATTTATGACCAAGGTTTCGTGCAGAAGAAATTCATAAAATGTACGAAGAATTTACTAAAATGCTAGGAATCCAGTGCTGACGATTTAATTCTCACTGAATTGGTTCCAATAACCATAACAGGATTTAATGGAATTAATTGTAGAACACAAAGCATGGGAGCCTCTCTAAATCTAAATGTATATTGCTGAAAGCCAAATCAGGTTCACAAGGAACAGTATGATGCATAAGTTAGGTATCATCCGCTTATAAGTGGTAATCTCAGTTCAGATAAATAGGGGGTAATATTGGAGGTGAAAAGTGCAAACAGAATAGGACCTAGTATTGATCGCTGTGGAACTCCAGTTTTAACTTACAAAGTGAACAAAATAAATGACGACTAGATGGGTCCTTAATAATGACCCTTTGAAAAGGTTTAGAACGATAACTAGAAAAACACTCACAGGATGACCCAAAATAAAGAAGTTTGGGTAGGAAAAGAGAATGATCTAAAGAATCAAACGCCTCGTTATTATCTGAAAATAATACGCGCTGTAGCCAATCCCCCAAACTATAAAACATACTTCAGACAAACATATGTCCCATATGAGACAGCAGTTATGTATATGAAAGCCAGACTGAAATTCAGGAAATTGAAATACCATGATATGAAAGACAGATTGAAATTCAGGAAGAATATTATCTTCCGACAAAATAAAGAATTTGGGAATATACCAACAGCTTTTTCTAGAAATTTAGAGAAACAGGAAGAATACTAATAGGTCTAAAGTGTGTAGGGTGGGTGTGAATAGGAAAAGGGTGTTTTTTTAAGAATTGGGTTGAATAACATAAATGTCCCTTGGAAGAAGCGCCTTATTAGTCTCAATCCACTTTTTGATAAGGGCAGTTAGAGGTTCGATGATGAATGGAAAATAAATCTTTACCATCTTCACTGAGATGCCATCGTTCCCAACCGCATTTGAAACAATATAATTGATTATTTTATTGATATCTCTAGAGAGGCTGTAAATCCTAGGACTTACAGCAGATATGTTAAATTTATTTCAATTTAAAAGTTGGGATGCGATTTATAAAAATAAACTATCATCATTAGCTTGGATAAAAGTACAACTATCTTTGAATAATTAAATTTAAGAGAAAGGATTAAAATTTGAAGGAATGTTTTAGGTCCAGTGAATTGATTTATATTTTCCACGGTGTTTGCGCAAGATGCTATATAATTTTGGCTTTATAGGCCACCGATTTCCTGTAAAAAATCACAATCTGAATTTTCTCAAAAATATTCACCAGAAATTCAATTATTTTTGTTGTTTTATTTTTTATTGATTTCAATAATTTCGAAATCAATTGAATAAATCAATGCCAATATTTAAGACTCTCTAAGACTCTCTTTTACCTTTATAAAATACGTTTTTGCAAAAAAATAGTAACATCCATATTTAAAATTAAAAAAAACTACTGAACTGAAAAATGTTATTGGTAAAATAAAAAGTAAACTATCCTTATAATTTTTATGGCTATAATGATTTTATTATTTGCGTACATATTTAATAAATAACCTTTTTATATATTTAAGTACATATTTAATAAATAACCTTAAACATCAAAAAATATCATGGAATAGAAGTAATGAAGAATTTTTGAAAAATTTAAATTCGTACCAAAATTCTCAGTAAAACTAATAATATGGCCCCTCATTTAATTAGGAACGTATGCTGATACTATAGTCGCCGCCATACAAACTGATGACTGGGCCAAAAATTATTAGAATCATGACATCCCTTTCGTACTTTCATAACGTTCCGATCTCTCACTGAAATCTGTAGTATAAAGATCATGTCATGTCGCATAAAGAAATATCAATAAAATATTATCGATATTGTCGATATTGTTTATTACACAGGTTGATTTTTTTAATAGTGACATCCTTTAAGTGGGCGATTCAGTACATCAAACTAAGCCAGAAAATCGAAAATCGATGTACCTACTAAACCACTCACTTGAAGCTTGTCGCTATTAGAAAACTCAGCTGTCATAAATAAATAAATAAGTATGTAACTTATAACATTGCAAATAACTTATAACGCTTTACACGCAATATTTCAATCACCAGACAATTTACATGATTAGTGAAATAGTGATTAGTGAAATAGTACGTATATATAATGATCGATTAATTACTTAATTAAAATGTATATTATTTATTGGGACACCTGGCTATTTTCGATATTTTCAAGTCTTGTGTTGCAATAAATAATCTCACAACTGTTATAACATATGCCTAATAAACCAAACAAAATATAATAATGATATCGACTTATAAATAAATCTCTTATCGTCAAGCGACCGTTCCTACGTTCAATGGCAGGTACGGGGCCGATCATCAGTTTGTATGACGGCGACTATAGTATACTACACTGGCTGTACCCGCTAAACAGGTAACGTATAGCTGGCCGTACCTTGATACTATAGCTGTACCTTAAGAAGCGAATGGTTTCGTGCAGCTTGGGCCATAAGATCCCCCGTGTTTCCGGGTCGGCCCAACTCACGATTCAGCTCCTATTCAGTACCCTTCTCGAGTGAGGGACTACCCCGGAAAGGACTCTCGAGTCCTAGGCCTCACGGTTTATGGATCGGTTTCCCCTGGGGGTTAAACCGCCCGGCGCTGCTGGACGGTTTGCGCACTGTGCGGCGTTAGCCAATCGGTTGTGCACTAATTACTATAGGAGTGTGGAGACTATGGAAATATACTGTCTCCTAAGCAGTAGGGGTGGATGTTGTATTGTTGTCATGTCACTCTTGAAACGACCTATCGATCACCCGATCCCGTGTGGCATTACGGCCAAATGTATATTGAATTACCGCTGTAATACAACAGGTAGAGACTACGCAACCGACTTCGGTTCCGTAACCAGTCGGGAGGACGGAGGTATCCTGAAAGTTAATTCCAGACGGAGATATCCTACCAAAACTGATAGCCAGGGGGCGGGGTGACCCCACTAGGTTAGGTACCTTCCTAGTGCCTCGCCGTAAGGCGTTGGCCTCTGTCGGGTTTGTATCGCCCCAAAGTCATACGCTCACCTCACAGGAGATAGAACGATCATCATTGTTAAAACTCCCTGAGGGGACGGGTTCGCATGTTGTAGTTGACACCTCTAAATATATTATTGTTTAATTTTTGTTATGTATTTTTTTATTCGATCTTTTTATTTAAATAATCATCAATAGGTTATGCAAGCTGCATGTCAATAATACTTATCGTTTTTTTTTCTGTCAATAGATATATTTTATGCCACGCAGAGAACAATAGAAGTCGCCGCTTACATAGACATTGTAAAATTTAGATAATATTGAATCAACAGCTTTCCAAATAACAGCTTTCCAAATAATAACAGCTTTCTGTAATAACAGCTTTCCAAATAACTCTACACAAAAATTGTAGCTGAAGAACATGAAACGTGTACTTCGTAAACTGGTCCTGACCTTGAATGAGATTATTTTATTGTTTTCTTATTATTGTTAGAAATAAGAGTTTGTTTTTTTTTATGTGGCTCGCATGACTGTTTGTGGGATATTAGTAATGATTCGTCAATGTTTCTGTAGGACGACGATATTGCAACAATGACTTCTATTTCTCAATAGAGTCATCGGTATTTGAACTAGGAAGTGTCATACGTAATATAATAAGTATACGAATAGCCAATATACAATTTTACATTTTTAGCATATTTTGTACCCTATTTAGCTTGATAGTATGTCAATTGTGTCACCCGGTATAAATAAATCGATGTAAACTTTTGATATGCCATAATATATGTAGGTATTTAACAAAACCTATGGAAGGTTTTATCGATTTATTTTGTCTTACTGCCACACCTCTAACATTATTTTTGCGGACGCTCACTACTGCTAATAGTGCCAAAATGGCGAAAACTAAATTGACTCATTAGAAAGTTGTTTATAGCCAGTTCAGCATACTAGTATAACAGGGTTCAATGCATTATAATTTCAGGGTTACACGAAAGAACGATCAATGTCAACTTTTTTTAAATTTGAGTAATTCCATTTTAAACATTTACTAACATAAAATATGACCTTTTAGCCAGGGTTTGTTTGAGAACTGTAAACCAATAATAGTTTATTTTGTAAAAATATACAATTTACCTTAAATACCTCATAAAAAAAGTATCTCATCTTAAAAAGACCTTGATCGTTCTTCCCCGCAACCCTTTAAGTACCTATATAATAAATTGGCTCCTCTGGAAATATTTCAATACCTGTACAATACTAAGAAGTTATTCAACTGATAATCCCTTGCATATTAATTTTGAAAAACAACTGTGTAATATTTTTTCCTTACCTTTTCAGCTTTAGCCCATCCCCATTGTCTCCACACGGTTTCGGCAACATTCATCAGCCGAAAAGTTCCAGGTCCACTCAAGCATATTAAAGCATTGTCATTAGGATTACAACTGATCTAAAAAGGGTAATATAGTTTAGAACACAAAAATAACTTATCATCGTCATACAGGTATAACTATCGGAATCAACAATATCAGAGAAACTAACGAACAGACCTGAGTTATTGAACCCAAACCGCTAGGATTCTGCCCCTTAGCATTGCTTTCGACCTTTCCTCTCTCCCAGTTATAGTAGCACAGCCACCAGTCTGGCTCTCCAGTCACGACGATCAAGTATTTAGAGTCGAAAGTGAAGGAGATCGCTGCGAAGGCTGTGCAAGTAAGATGCTCGAAAGGCAGGATTAGACCCTTCTTTCTTTTGAGAGTAGTCAAGTCGTAGATGGATATGGTCGGACGTTCGCCTGGACCATCGCCACGTTCGCTCAATGCTAAATATCGCCTATAATTTGAAAACAAGTGAAAGTATTATGTTGGAACACTGCAATATTTAACTATTAGAACACCTAGAAAATGATTGAACACCCGACGAATAATAAAAATAGTTGTAATAGCAAAAGATATATTGGATGTTCAAAAGATATACGAAATACAAAAGATATACGGGATGTTCGCGACAACACGACAAACTATTAAACCACCAGAGAAAATAAAAATAAAAAGGAGACTGCCCAACAAAAAAGGAGTGTAACGTATTCAGGGTTCATTTATGCATGTTTTCCGTTTTTTTTATTCCACTGTAACTTATAAACGCTTACGCCGATTTAAAAGTGTGTGTCATTGTTAGAATCGTTATGCCATCCCGAGTGTCATAGGATACGCTAACTGTCCAAATATCAAGTAAGTAGTTGTCTAAATGTCCAAATGTCAAAAAAAATATATAAATATATCGTGTTTAGTGTCAAACGAAAGGTCTGATTAAGTACAATCCGGAAATATACATGTATATATATATGGATAAATACATAAACCACAAATGTTTCATAGAAAAACCATAATAAAAATAATTATAAATACAACAGTTCACTTTATTCTTTCTAATATATTTATTTGTTACAGTTTTTAGAGTTAATACCATTCTTGGCGGCTTCATATCGTGGTAATTAAAAAACTGATTTTGAATCTTCAGATCCTTACTAAGTTCCCGAGTTAGATTTTCGATATTTTCTTTTCTTTATTACGAAAATAAATAAATAGTAGTCTGTATTTATACTTTGAATCGACGTTGCACAAAAATGATATTCCTTAGTTGAGAAAAAATAGAAACAGTACCTAACTGTTTGTTATACGAAATCTTATGAATTAGATTTTATATATTTCGAACCATCTTCATGACGGAGAGAGATAAAAAACATCGAAAGTTGTGGATGATTCAACTTAGTTTTTCATGTGGAATAATCTACAAAAAAATACCGTATGTCCAAAAACATGTTTTATGAGAAAAAAAGTCAAAATAAAGAAACTGGTTTAGTTTCACATACGGAGGTGTAAGATTGTAAGGTTTGTCGTATAGTCGCGATCACCGGGACGTATACCTATCCATTCTGTCCAGTGCAGAATTTACGTATAAGCCACACAACCTATAGCTTAGGTTCCCACTTTCTTGGGGACCCCCAAATTTTTTTCCGAATGAGCAATTGTCATATATGCATAGAAAATATCTCACAAAGGGCCCCTTATCTCAAATAGCTTAGGACTCATCAAGAATAAATCCGGCCCTGATTCTCTCTCATAAAAGGAATATTTTGGCTGTCCAATGTATGCCAACAATACACAGGTCCTGTAATGATAAAGCGAAGCGGGGAGAGGAGACTAGTCTTGAATAACAGATTATTAGAAACAAATTCCAATTCGATACTTGAATTCCTTCCCCATGCAGTGGCGGATTTGCCCTAAGGCCCAGTAGGCCCGGGCCTAGGGCGGCCAGATATTAGGGGCGGCCAATCTTGGCAAAATTGGCAAAAAAATCACTCCTGATAACAAGAAATAACTCAAAGTACCTAAATATCTAAAGGAACAATTTTTCAGAAGAATGCCTCCATTTTCGCGCTCACTGCAGAATAAAAAATGAAGATCTGAACAGTGCTGTCAGTTTGTTGAAATGGTTTCGAACTGAAGGAATTCAAACCATTTACCCAAACGTATGTGTTGTGTACTCCCGACAGTAACTGTTCTGGAGAACAATAGTTTTCTTGTTTGCGAAGAGTTAAAAATTATTTACGCACAGCAATGATGGAGCAAAGTTTAAGAAGCTAATTTTTTAAGGAAATTGGATTGCGAAGATTTAATTAATGATTTGGCTGCGCTTAATTGCAGACGAGTTTTGTAACACATTGTAAAACACTTATTATATCTTGTATGAAAATAACCTTTAGTTATTTAAATAAATAAAACCTAACACCGTTTGAAATGTTTTATTTAAATGTGCAATTATCCCTGAATCCTGGAAAAAATACAAACTGGCAGCTATTATACTTAACTGATGTAGAATCGATTTCGATAAAAGTTGGCAAAAAATTATATTCATTATGTAGTCTATATGATGGGTGCTGAGAAAGGGGCGGCTGGTACCTGATACATGGCATGGGGCCTGGGGCGGCCAAGACTGCAAATTCGCCACTGTTCCCATTGCTCTATAGGGAGTGTGTGAGTGAGTTTTTAGTTACATGTATCCTTAAAGGGAGTAAATCAGTAGGAGCAAATAAGCAACTTTTGTTAATAATTGGAAGGAAAAAACAGAAAAATGTTTTTTTTTTAAATAGTAGATATAAAAAGCGTTGAACACGATGCGCCATGTATCGGTAAGTCGCGTAAATTGTTGATATTCTACCTACCGCTAGATGGCGCAGCGCGCCCAACACTTCTCAAACTTTTTTTCAATACATATAATTTAGAAATTTCACAATTAAACGAAAAAAAAATTATTCAAAAAACTTCTTTTTTTGGTTTTCCCAAAAACAAAAAGAGTTGCCTATTTGCTCATACTGATTCACCCTCTTTAATCTCTTTTTAAATTTTAGTAATACTGGCATTAAAATTGATTTTAAAATACGTTTTTCCAAGATATATATAACAATAACAAAAAAATGCATAATATTTTTGACATAAATCAGATTGCGTTTTTTTTTTTGCAAAACCGTGATGACATAAAAAACCAAACCTAATTAATATTTACATGCTGTCAAATTGATTTGAAATCATGATTATGAGAAACAGATTTTATCGCAATCAAACTTTCCGTGACTTTCATAAGTACACACCTAATCAAAAAGAAAACTTGGGAATTTCAATATTTTACGCGGTAAGATCCATTTATTATAATTATGAAGGCGCAAATGATTTTATTATTTTTGGAGGTACAAAATATTATTACCATTTTTGTTTTTTTTATATGTGACAAATTACATAGACTGGGCAAAATGGGACTAGGGACTACCAAAATTCAATGACTGGCCACCCACTGTACTTATGTAGATGCCAACTAAAACACGCTCCAGTCTCTTGTTTTTATATGAAAATAATTTTTAAAAATTACATACTTATTCGGCGAAATGGCAAACGATTGTATAGATCGATGTTTATCCGGTAATCGGATAAATCTCTGTTTTTCTTCAGCGTGATTATGTAAAACAAGAGCTCCTCCGATTGGGTAAATAACTTCATTATCACTGACATAGTGTGCGTTCGCCCTAAGGTAAATAATAATACACACTGTTTAATGGCATTATACAGTTACATTGTTATTAATTGTTTAATTACTCACTGAATGTCGGTACGCAACCCGAAAAACGTACGTGGTTGCAAATGAGGAGGTGCCATTATGATTATGTTATTTTCTTTCAATAATGACAATCATAATTGTACACGAAAACAAACCTCTCAATTTTGACTTGTTTGGATGTTTCCATAGCAACGGATACCACCCTCAACGCAACCCTCTGTGCGATAAATAAACAGCGGCAAGATACACGCCAGTATCGCATTATTTTCATACGGATATTGCTGTCGGAATTATCTGTCGCGTTATATTTCTGGAATGTACTCAACCAGACCTTATTTGACACTAAACACGATATATTAATGTCAATTTATTGACATTTGGACATTTAGACAACTATTTACTTGATATTTGGACAATTAAGGTGACATTGACACTCAGGATGACATAAAGATTCTAACAGTACCACTCACTTCTCACTTATGGTGGGATAAAGAAACGGAAAACACACATAGATGAACCCTGAACACATTACACTCCTTTTTTGTTGGACATTCGTGTAAAAAGAGGTAGGCATATGGGCAGTTAAACGGCTATTGTTAATTTTTTACCCTTAGAGATGTATTATAGAAAATATATACATATGGATGAAAAGTAGCATTTAAGTAGGTCTACAGATTGGGGAATATTTCGAAAATAGTATTCTCAAATAATAAAGTTTTGAAAATTACCGCTCTATTGAAAATATGTACCTATAGATAAAAGTAGGTCTACAATATTTGAAATATATATAAAGGACATAATCAGCGGTTCTTGAATCATGACGTTGTAAAAATGATGTTGCCAGCTGTGCGTAGCATGTTCGCGTGTCAGTTTCAGCGGAAATCTTTACCTTCTTAATCCTGCTCCTGCAAAAATGTCGTTTACAAAGGAACTCAGTCATTTACACATACATTTTTACACAAACGCCAGTGGAGTAGTCATCTTATACATGGCACCTTCTTAGTGTACCGAAATGCGTCAATACTGACCACTGCTGCGCTATTCGTGGTCCTTTGACTCTGTTCCAACTATATATTGAGATGTCAACCACAATGGGCGAACCCGTCACCGCAGGATGTTTTAACGATTCTTCGTTCTATCGACCGTGCAGTGAGCGTAGAAGACTTTGGACATAACAAATCCGACGTCTAACTACGCCACAACCCGCAAGAAGCCAACGCCTTTACCGCGAGATAGCCAGTATGTTACCTGGCGGGCCGACACTCGCGCCCTTGCTTCCAATTGTGACCAGATTTCTCCGGTCTCTCGATTGGTTCCGAGTTCGAGGTCGCTTGCGCGGTCCTCTCCCTTACGAAGCGGTGAAACGGTGTGCACCGAATCTATCGCGGACCAAGGCGTCCTTTGCCCGACTCTGAACTGGGATCGGATGGCCAATGGTCATTTCAAGAGCAGTCGCCGTAAGGTAGGCAACCACCCCCGCTTTATAGGAAACAATACAGTTCCCAGACTCCCCCGACTGTTAGTCGGAGAGCACAATCGATTGGCTTGCGCCGCTCGGTGCGCAGACCGTCCAGGAGCGCCAGAGGTTTGATTCCCAGGGGAGACTGGTTGACCCAGTGTCCTACCCAGGTTCGCACCCCATGCGTGGAGGCCATCGGATGGGTGTTGACCCGTGAGTGTGACCGACCCTGAACACATGGGTCATCGTGGCCACCTCATCATGGGCCCGTTAGCTCCCCATTGTTATGTTCCAACTATATTTAAATCTACCGCTCATTTTCTTTTAACGCTTTGTAAATATAGGTATTGGTATATCTCCTGTTCTAACTTACATAACATCTGATCGGCGGGTACAGCTTGTTATTAAATATAAATAAAATAAAGATTTAATCGTCACATTTAAAAGAATACCTAGGTAGTTCAGTTTTTGGTTTATATCAAAATCGCAAAACATGTAAATTAAATGAAATACATATACAGGCTGAGTTTGAATGGGGTGAACCAGTACGAGCAAGAAGCAACTTTTGATAAAAATTGTGGAAAAAAACCGTATACCTATATATATATATATATATATATATATATATATATATATATATATATATATATATATATATATATATATATATATATATATATATATATATATATATATATATATATATATATATATATATATATATATATATATATATATATATATATATATATATATATATATATATATATATATATATATATATATATATATATATATATATATATATATATATATATATATTATACGGTCATCATTGTCATTATACGTATTGTAATTAGCTCATCTAGATACAGGCCTTAGTTGACCTAGTTAGATGAGTTTTAGGCAGGTGCCAAACACGATGTGACGGTTTCTCTGAACTGTTTATGTTTGATTCTTGAACTTGTTTGGTATAATTAGTCGTAACCATTGTAATAAGTACTTATAAATAAAAAATAAAAATTTATATACATATATATATATATATATATATATATATATATATATATATATATATATATATATATATATATATATATATATATATATATATATATATATATATATATATATATATATATATATATATATATATATATATATATATATATATATTTAATTTTAAAAAATATTTATTTTTGTGAAAAATAGTATAAAAAGCGCTGAGCACGATTCGCTATCTAGCGGTAACATATCGCTAATATCGTTTATTAGCGATATTATACCTACCGATAGGTGTCGCAACTCGCTCAAATGCTTAAAAAACTTTTATTTTACAGTCAAGTTTTTAAAATTTTTGAATTAAAAAACAAAAATCTTTTTTTTTTGTTTTTCCCATTTTTTAAAAATAAAGTTATTCAGTTTCACGTACTGGGGGTGAATACCCCCTTGAAGGATGCCAGGTAATAAAAACTCACCTGTATAGAAAATGACACTGCTTACAACACAGTGAAAAGAAATCTGATGAATTAACTAAGGTTGAACACAAATCGACAAATCCTCATCTGCTCTGACAGCAGAGCAGCACTGGACGCTCTAGCTAAAGCCACCACAGAATCTTCTGTGGTCTGGGACTGCATGCAGGAGCTCAACAAATTGGGAAAATCCAACAAAATCACCCTAATATGGATACCGGGTCACCAAGGCATACCCGGAAACGAAGAGGCCGATAGACTGGCAAAACTGGGCACAATGGATTGCCCAGTGGAGCCAGCTGTAGGGGTCCCCTTCGCTACAGGTAAGAAAATCACCAGGGACTGCTTGGAGCAGGAACATCGGGCTTCCTGGAAACAGAGTCAGGGATGTCGCCAGGCAAAAGCCATGATGGAGCAACCACTACAGAAGAAAACCAAGGCCCTACTTGACATGAGCAAGAAGAACCTTAGAACCACTATCGGTCTCCTCACCGGACACACGACCCTTAGAGCTCATCTATTCAACCTTGGCTTGACTGAGAGCAAGGATTGCCGAATATGTGGCGAGGAACCTGAAGACAGCATACACATTGTTGGCCGCTATCCAGGGCTCGCCGCCAAAAGACACAGTTTACTGGGACGAGCCTTTCTCGAACCCAGCGATCTGCCCAACTTGAAGGTCAGTGACCTACTTGGACTGGTAAGAAGTACCGGGCTACTAGCTGACCATTGACCTAACCACACAGTGGGTAGTTACAAAAGACCTTACAGATCTAGGTGACATCAAGGGCTGGAAACAAGCCCCCCACTCCATCTACTACTACTACTACTACTAAGGTTGAAACGGTACCAAACGGTATAGTATCAAAAAGTGTAGGTCGTCTCTTTATAATTTTCTTATTTTCGTCATGTTATTTTTACTACTCCAGTAAATTATTCGTTCGGCAGAATGTCACGTGGTTTGATTAATAAGTATCTACCGCCGACTGTGAAAGAATTAAGAACAATACATTTGATTGATTTCATGGTCTGTTGGCGTCATCAATAAATCGACTTCAAGCCAATCGTTTGATTCAGTAAGATATGGTCTTTTTTATTTCTTCATTTAATAGTCACTATCGAAAAACTATTTTCTATATAAACGATAACCAATTGCGAAATATTAACTAAGTGAAATCTTATTATCTATTTTTGTTGGTATATCCCCGTTGTAGGGGATTTTATATTAACACATAAATTAGGCACAAAAAATTACATAACGTACGAAAGAAATCTAAATAAAATGCTATATACTACTCAGTCCAAATCAACTATATCTAACAAAGACATATGACATCGTACATTAAAAGTGTACAATGCAATAGTACTCAAGAAAAATTATTCTAAAAGAGTGAGAGGAAATAAACAAAATAAAAAACAAAAAATACAAATAAAAAAATATAAAACAATAATCACACGTTGAAATTATTAAAATAATCGGGGTAAAGGCAAAGTTAATTTTAAATAGTCAAATTAATAATAAAAATAAATGAAAAATATTATTAATAACATTAATTATAGATAAAAGATAGTCAAAAATAATAAAAACTAAAGGTAATAATTACAATTATCATAAAATCTTTGACAGAAGTGTCATTTTTAAGAATGTGTTTATACTAACATATCTAGCAAAGAGTGTATCTCTTGGATCATCATCCACTTTTTACTCGTATATTCAATTTTCAAAATATGCTTGCTAGTAGCACTGATTTTTATAAAATCAATGCTAGTAGTTTGCTTTTTGCTGGGATCGGAGTACCAACTACATCTTGTAATTTTCCAAACTTAAGCTAGGGCAGGTAAGCTATGTAATGTTTACCCATAATGACATTGATGGTGTGTATTAGCCTTTCGAACTTGTGTCAAAATTGAAGAAGTCTGTGGTATTGTAAGAATCGATATGTTGTCCCGAGTTTCATCCTTAGCTATCCAAATATCAAGTAAATCGTTGTCTAAATGTCGAAATTTCCAAATGTCAATAAATTAACATACATAATATATCGTGTTTCGTGTCAAATTAAAGGTCTGATTGAGTACATTTCGGCAAGCTCTATTTATTACTAGGGGCGTTTAAAAAAAGTGATAATGAGTTACAAACTCTCTGGAACCATAAATAATAAATGCTGGTACACAGCTCAAACATCTGGTATTATGTTCTAAAATCAAAGACTAATGTTCTTTAGTTTTTTTTAAATAAGAGTTATTTGTTTGCATCTTGTCGAAAATTTCAAAAAAACGGATTTTCGCGCAGTGTTTAAATATCTTTGCTTAAAAAAAATTGTACGGAGCGAGTATTTCAAGACATACCTACGAGATACATTAGGAGTTTATGCTTTACTATATTTGCAGTTGCACGTTGGTGTGCGTTGGTTTCGGCGTGGAAAAACTTAAACTTATGATGTTCCTCACTCGGGTCGCAAGGCGATGGCACTCACCAAAGAAAGGGTTTTTAAAAAAAATAAAAAACATGAGGTGGATCGTCGTGCCACGGTTGGTGTTATTGCTGAAGAAGTGGAGATTTTCGATAGGTAGTGCGCATAGCATTTGGCGCATAGTATAGATGAAAATGTGCCTAGAATGCTTACGGGCGGGCAGGAAAAACTACACTAAAGATTTTGCAACGCTCTTTGTATTTGTTACAACAGGATCCTGACCATTTTTGGCTTCCAGTACTTCGAAGCTGACTTTGAAGTAACGGAACATCCTCTTTCCCGAGATTATTTTTTATCAATTTCTGATTCTAAAGGAAGGACAATTTGAAGATGGCGACGCGGTTATAGTGCAGTGCAGAGCAGTGCAGGTTATAACGGTTATGCCCGAGTGCAGGAATTTTTAGGTGATCGGGATGAAGAGTTTTTTAGGAAGGGTATTTTATCTTTAGAAAAAAAGATATCAAAAGAATAAAAATATGTAAAAGATAATCAATAAAAGTTAACTTCATAATACTCATTATCACGTTTTATTAAACGCCCGTAGCATTTCCTCTGCCTTATCACAGTCTCGCCTATCTAATTGTACATTGTTATTTTCGCGGTGACATTGGACTGCTATAAAGTTTATGAGGCGTGGTCGTAGCTGTAGTAATATCAGTAATCCTTTACTTCCTCGCGATTTACACGACGGGACGTCTCAGTCAATTAAATAAAAACAAACTGCGGAATATATCCTGTGTAATCGTGTATGGTACCATCTTTTATTGCATAAAATGAAATTCGTGAGACTAAGTACTACAGTATTTTAGGTCGTTCATTAGTATGGGCACTGGCAATAAATTTAATGTAATTTTGAAAATCGGAATCTCAAAATCGAATAGTCATTTTTGGTTCGTTTTAATCGCCCTTACCAATAACACAGCAATAATATAGTTGTTGGCAATAATATAGCAGACGTATCACTACGTGATACGTCTACGTCAACAAGCCGTATCCCGTACGTTCAAGTACAAAAAAAAAGAAAAAGAAAAAAAACAAAACCCACTAAGTGTATCGTGATACGTCAAATTGATGCCACGATTCTAATTACAAATAAGGGCCATAAATGGGTCTATTGTGAAAAAAAACTGGTATATTGTAAACAAGTATTAGTTATTAGGAAACCTAATTAAAACAAACCAACAATTTTAACCTACTTTTAACCGACTTAAAAAAAAGGAGGAGGTTATCAATTCGGTTGTATATATTATTTTTTTTATGTTTGCTACCTCAGAACTCCGTCATTTATGAACCGATTTGAAAAATCTCCTAGGCCAGCGCGGCGATCGAATGAAGAAATTTCTTAACGAAAATTAATGATTTTAAACTGATAATTACGTCTAAACGAGTACTGCTTACGATTCGAAAAAAATATATGTTAAACAAGAACATTTTCCTAATATTCTTAGCTTTGAATGTTGTAGATTTTGTTTATATTACATATTGTAATTAATTTGTGAAATTAGGTCTAACCGAACACAAAAACGACTACTACGCAAATACTATCTGGCGTATTATTATGAAACCTGCACCATTTTAAAGATAATTTAATTATCTATCTTTTTATCTACGATTTTTTCGAATAACCCGTTTTTTTGCTTTATCGAATAAAAAATTCGTGCGCGGCGCTCTATCGGAGGACGTTTAAATTATTCCGAATCATTTGCTACCGCAGCCGCAAATGATTCGGAATAATTTCAACGTTTTCCGATAGAGCGCAGTTATCTGATGTCAGAAAAAATAAAATAAATAAATAATTATAATTGCATAACTTGTTAAAAATGCTATGCAATAGCTTTACCGCGGCAGTCCCCGAGTGCCACACGTATTTTTTTTATTTGAAAGGGTGCTTCCAGATTGGTTCCATTTTTATCTAAATCCTGTTCTGATGATGGGATCCATGAGGAATTGAGGGAGCTCCTCAAATATTACGACATGAAGTTGAAAATTTACATGTTGGTTCAGTTCCGATGACAATGCATTTTTTTATGGTGGCCATGACCTGATTCAACGACCAACAGCACAGACACGATTTTTTTTACATTTTTTAAAGTTTATTGAATAATACCCCAAACGTTGGGCCGGTTCATCGATATTTCTCCAATTATTTCTCACGGATGTAGGATTACTAAATAAAACTTTAGTCACATGAAACTTTAAACCTTTATCTAAACTATTCACATAACATTTGTAATTATACCTAAACACTAAGAGTAGCAGTAAGTACCACCTTAAAGGGTTGATGCTATTAGAGAACCCTTACCGACAGATCAAAAACCATTCGCGCACAACTCTGCCCCTATATTCGTTCCGTTAGTACTTTTCCACAGAAATTCGTAAGGCGGCCACGGATTCGCTCATTCTGTGTATAGATTTTCGATTATGATGATATAATACTAAGCCGCCCCAGGGTTGAGCCATAAGGTGTAGATGAAGCACAGCGCGTTCAAAAGCTTATTTGAAAAAAATATTTCGTCTAAAAAAATATACCAATCGACTCCGGTTATTATTGAGAACAAATCACTCAAAAGAAAATTACATACAAAGTAGGTACCCAGAATATGCCCAAAATTGACTTTTCAATTTTTCATACTATTAAGTCCTTAAATATGTATCTAATTATCTACTTTTTCACGCTAGTCACTTTGAGCTTGGATTACTTCGGCTTGATTTGGAAATACAATTATGAAATTATGACTTATTGTTACTATTATATGTATCTAATTACTAACATGACCGATCATAAGTATTCAATTGAAATTATTAATGATTTCAAGGCGCTGTTTCGAAGGCGTCTTGTTTTCTGGACTGCATCAATTGGTTAATTGGATGGTCGAGGAGCAGAAAAGACGTGCATCTACTCGAAGTGGCACACAACACAAATTGCAGCAAACTGGCCAATTGGATTCATAACGATCACAATGAAACTGTATCCTCTGACAATCAACAGCCGGATAGAACTGCGCAGAGGTCAGCAATAGATCATCCAGCGCCAGATGGCAAAATGGGCTTGATAATCACGGCGTAGGAGATGCCTTACTTATAAACGAAGACAATAATAGAAACAATAGTCAGCAGTAATAGAAGAAATAGAAACAATAGAAACAAATGGCAGCATCTTTAAACCATAGAGGCAATAGAGGCATACCACTGTTTAAAACGTATGCAACTACACATCGCTCGACAAAAATACACATATTCACACAAAACAAAAGAGAATGGGCATTTTGGGCCCACTTTTCCAATAGCTGTAAATCATACACGAATGGAAAGATTTCTTTATGTATAACATTTATAACTAGAGCGACTGATCTTAATTATGCCTTTTAAATATGGCTAATTACCTGATATCCCCTAGGATACCTTCCTGATATCTCATAGGAACTGTTAAAAAACCGTTGCAGAATACCCGAAACGATAAAGTACGTACGCTGTATAAATTCAAAATAAACTATATTCCTAAGAATGCTAGTTTTTGAGCAGTATATGGAGGGGGAATACTGGGATATGTTGCTTGAATTCTGTAATGTGTCTCATGTTTTTATTGCCGCTCTGTTTACTGACGTATGTACTATGCTAAGGTCAGCTGTCCAACATGGTGTGCCCAGTAACCGTACATCATAGTTTACTATCTTTTATGGATATATATATATATATATATATATATATATATATATATATATATATATATATATATATATATATATATATATATATATATATATATATATATATATATATATATATATATATATATATATATATATATATATATATATATATATATATATATATATATATATATATATATATATATATATATATATATATATATATATATATATATATATATATATATATATATATATATATATATATATATATATATTTTATATTTTATTTTATCTTATTTTATTTTATTTTATTTTATATTTTATTTTATATCAATTATATATTTTAAATATATAATTGGCATATTTAAAAATATTCCAAACGTCAAAACACCGAATATATTTTTGCCCATTGTCCTTTCCCATTTGCCCATTTGTCCTCCACCCGATATTTCGGCGACGTTGCAGCCGCCGTTGTCCAGGGTAGACTTGATAACGGACAACCAGTCTACCCTGGACAACGGCGGCTGCAACGTCGCCGAAACGTCGGGTGCTACAAAATTCGTGCGGTAAATTAGTTTTTTTATCTTATTTATCAAATAATCGCGATAGTCTCCAATTTCATATTATAAAATGTTATTTTTAAAATTCTCTTATTTGTTGATTTGAAACTGGAGTGTCTGAGAAGCTAATCATAAAAGCTTTAGACATTCTTATAGGTATCTAGGTAGGGTAGAGCGGGGTCACTTAAATCAAGGGGTCAAATGAACCACCCATATTATAATGCAAACTGTATACGTAATGGAAATTTTGGTGATCCAAATCCGCCGCGGCACCAGTTGCCAAGTCGCTAAAATTGTGTGCGTACGGATGCCATGTTTCATTTCTCGCCCTCATTGTAAAAAATCGATTCCGTCACAATTTTGGTCTCACGCCCAATACCTTGCTGGTACAGCTACAGAGTAAGTTTATTTTGACTACATAATAAATGTATTAAGCAAATACAATGTCAAGAATGTGTTATATTTGACATATTTAAGATAAATCGTAAAAACATAAAATAATTGGGGAAGGGGTCAGTTGAGCCAAACTTGAGCATGGCTCAATTGACCCAGCCTTTTTTAGCTTATTTTTTATGTTCCTTTTATTTTTATTAGAATGAGGACTTATAAAGGAAAAGCTGAAAAGGCTAATATCTCGAAAGATCACCTAAAACGGGCTGCAGAAGATGTTGTGAGACCGCTTCCTAAAGCAACGATCGCTTCGACGAAAATTAAAAAAGAAGGAAAAGACGGTGAGAAAAGCGATTTTGTATTCTAAGAAATCTTCTGATTATGAGACTGCAGAAGACGAAGAATGCCTTATTTGTGTCGAGGCATTTTCAGACAGCTTTCCAGGCGAAGAATGAATTTAGCTACGATTGCCGAGAATGTGCTCCTATCAAATGCATTCCTGGTCTGGTCCATATTTTATTTGGTTAGTTATTTTTTAGTTATATTATTTAGTTTTTTTTAATTATTATGTAGTGAATAGCTCTAGTTTAATATAACATATTCGAATTAAAGGAGTAAACAGCTATTATTCGTTTTACTTAATTATTTTAGAGAAAGTATTGCACTGAAATTATGTTGTTTCAACTGACCCCGTAGGGTGGCTTACTTGACCCCACATATAGGGTCAGATGAGCCACGCCACCTTCGCCAGTAAAATCGTTATTTCATCCTCTTATGAATATAATTATATAAGTTTTTTGAGATGATTATGTAGCCATAGAAGTAACCTGACTATGTTAAATTGAAACATTTCTCTACCTTAAATAAAATAAATTCTACACTGTTTTGAACAAAATCCCGCTCTACTCTACATTTTCAACAAATCGTGAGGTCGTAAAAACGAAAAATTAAATTACGTCAATGCAGTTTCCTAAATCTCAACTATAGGGAGTAAGTAGGACTAATTAGACTAACTACAAGAGCGAATTTTCCATTTCGGCTCTAATGACAATTCTATTCTTTAGCGTTATTAGATAAGTAAAATGAAATTAAATTAAAAATATGTTTATTGCACAATAATAAAAATCTCCATCAACCTCCAAAACATCGTCCATTTTGATAAGACAAAAAGACCGCAAAATTAGAAAACTATAAGATGCGATATTTTTTTTAATGAAATATTAAATTATAGGGAATGTTATGCATTTTATACGTATCTAGAGCCAAAATTAATTAAATAAATTAATAATCGAATTGGTCATAAATACATGTATACACATGCATATATTAATATAAAAATAAATAAACTGCCAAAATAAGAAGGAAAAAAAGAGATAAGGGAAAGGTTAGAAATTGTGGTTTATATTTACTGTAAAAATGTGCTTTTTCAATTATGGCGAGCTAGCGCCTTTAATAACTGGAAGAAGCTGATTCTATAGTACAGAGAAGAAGTAGCTGTCCTCTTTTTTATTGTCGGCCACGATCGCATAGACTGAGAAAACTATTGGATTGAATATTACATTACCATTTTGTTATTACGGTTTTATACAGAATAACGATGTTTCAATCGTAATTTAGTTGAATTACAAGGAATGTTGTTGAAACTTCATTACTCGATTATATGTATCAACATTTTCCTTACAATTACTACGGCAATAACAGTATACTTTAGATTCAAAATGGTTCATGTGTCCGACTATAACCGTACGTATACTACTACATGCTGTCATAGTAGACGCGAGATCCCAAGGTCGGGATGTAATGAAATAATATTGTTTTAACATTACGGCACGGTTGCGCATCATGTTAGTTCATAGGCATGGACCACAGTCCGAGTTATATACGTAATCCTTGTTGAATCATGAGTATTTCCATATACTACATCGTTATATATTTCTCAGTGTAGTAGTCGTACGCCGACGTTGCCGCCCACAGTTAGTTAGTCTACAAGTAGGACAGGGCTGTAGACAGGAAATGTGGAGATTAACAGTACCTAGTACTGTGAGTCGCGTCGTTATGTCTGCCATCCCTCGATGCTGCAGAAACGGCTCCGCTTCTCCAGATCAGCAAGGGTATTGACATAGCGAGGCTATGCGTAGTCATTCAATTCAAATTACTTTTCTCCAGTGGTTCTTTTAATCACGAAGACTAGTACCTACTACCAGGTTCTACGAGAGCAATAATACAAAGGCCCGAAAGTCAACATACTGAATATACAATTTCCTATTGATTTAATTACACCAATACCGGTATGGAACTTTCCTGAGGCAAACTGGAATACTTTCGATAAACAAGCGGATGTTATAATAATTTTGTTATTAGGTAGGTCTCTCCAATAATATAATTCAAGTACAATGCATGAATGCATAACAGTTTTATTACTACGTCTTCAAGATCACGGAGCAGATACACGGAGCAGCTAACCAGCTGCTCCGTGATCAGATATATCTCGAAAATCGGAAAGCATTGTTTAACGTTGGCCAACGTTTCCGCGGCAAAAGCGAATGTGGCATGAAATGACGAAAATAAACTGCGGCATATCGATTTATTGTGCTGATGACGTAATAGGCGTTGAATCGACCCGCCTTAGCTCCGCCTTGGTCTTCGACTTGGAAATTTCAATTCACTGCCTTGGAAGGTTAATCATCATCATTCATGTTTTCGGTCTAGTGTTCTATTATTTCAAACAACTCGAATCCAACTAAAAAAGTCTAGATTTGTTTATTCAACCTATTGTAGTTTTAAAAGACATAAATTGGACCCTCGAAATGCCCAGGGCCGCAGCGTTGATATCTGTACAAGCTTATACCTATATTTATGAAACCTCAAAATTTATGCGAGATGGATAAAGTTCGAAGTTCGATACTGGCACAATACATAAATGTATTTTTAAATTTATGGTTTGTATGCCTTCTGAACAGTAGTCGATAAATTCGTGCAAGGAAGGGTTTGAGCAAGGAATGGAGGATGTGTCGCTCCCATTTGAGGTATCCTTATATTTTTATGCCCAAGTCCTTCTGGAGTATTATTTAAATGGCAGTTCAACTTTTAGGCCAGTCAAACAGTTGTTATGTTGTTAGGATACATGAGAGGAGTGTAAAACCAAGTTTCCAACTTCCAAAAATCTGAGCTAGCTGCGTGGTGGTCGAAAAACCTCGTTTTTTATTACTTTTTTCAGTTATTCATAAATATCTCAAGAACCATCAGTTGTACGAGAAATATCCTTTCGAGAAGGACATTTCTATAAAGATTTTTTATAAAGAGGATGAATTTCCTACAAATTGTACCCAAGAGTAGCTCTGTAGCTTTAATACGTCTCGAGATATAGCCCTTCAAAATGGGATAACTTTTCCTAAAAAAATCCTAAGTCCACTTTTAGTCATCTGTATATAAGAATATCGGCTCCTAATTGCTTCTAACAACGTGGAAAACTCCACGTTTATATTATCTATTGTAAGCGTCCATTTTTGCCATTTTTGCGATTCTTCCAGCGATTCTCGCATAGGTACATTGGTGTATGCGAGAATCGCTGAAAGAATCGCAAAAATGGCAAAAATGGACGCTTACAATAGATAACATAAACGTGGAGTTTTCCACGTTTAGCACAACTCCAGACCTACCTTGGGGTAGGTCTGGAGTTGCGAGCTCCTAATCAGTGGGTCTCCGAAGAAGTTTGTGTCATCAGCAAAGAAGCTAATTTACGATGCAATTAACTATGGAGATCGACGAGGAAGTTGTTAACAATATAGGTCGCAGGACTGAACCTTGCGGTACTCCGCTTCTTAGATTCCTTCGGTCAAATCCGCAGTCGCCAATTCTCGCTTGAGAAGGTATGTCCGATTAAAAAGTCAGTGATCCTCAGTCGAGGTCACTTCAGGTTCCGTATTGATTTCCGCGCTGATTGTTTCATTTGTGTTTACTATTATGTAAGTAAAATTTCTTATGCTTCAACAAAAAAAGGGATTTTTAAGACACGGCGGCCTTTGATGCACCCGGCACCGTAGTCGTATTGCATCAAACACAGAACATTGAAAGCCTAATGAAGACAACAAATGAACAAGTAGATATATCAAAAAGAATTTAAAAAAAACGACTGCCGTTACATAAAGTGAACTATTGTATTTATAATTATTTTAATTACGATTTTTTATGAAATACTTGTGGCTTTTGTATTTATCTATATAGATACATGTATATTTCCGAAATGTACTCAATAAGACCTTCCATTTGACACTAAACACGATATATTTATGTTAATTTATTGACATTTGGACATTTAGACAACTACTTACTTGATATATGGACAGTTAAGTACCCTATGACACTCAGGATGACATAACGATTCTACGGTACCACACACTTTTAATTCGGTTCAAGCGTTTACAAGTTATGGTGGATTTAAAAAATGGAAAACATACATAGATGGACCCTGAACACATTACACCTCTTTTATGTTGGGCAGTAGTGTAAAATGAATAAAAAACACGTCTGCCGTATACTTCCGAAATGTACTCAATCAGACATTTCATTTGACACTAAACTATATATTTATGTTAATTTATTGACATTTGGTCATTTAGACAACTGCTTACTTGATAGTTGGACAGTTAAGTACTCTATGACACTCGGGATGACATAACGATTCTAACAATACCACACAGTTCTAAATCGGTTCAAGCGTTTAGAAGTTATGGTGGAATAAAAAAACGGAAAACGTACATGATCAGGGTTCATGCACACATTACAGTCCTTTTTTGTTGGGCAGTCGTGTAGAAAGAAAACGTTGCAATTAGAAAACTCGTTATAATTATTAAATTAACTTGATTGCAGTCGTAGCGTCGCGTCGCGTTAGTTGTTCGTTTCTAGAAGGCCGTCTCATTCTCATTATTATTAGTGTTTTCGTAGTCTTCCATTTAGATTTGTATTGGATTGGAAAACACGCGATACGTGCAAGCAGTCAAACCAATGAGCGTCAGTCGCGCTCCGTTCGTCATCATCGTCGGGCGGCGCAGGCAGCGTCTCGGCGCCGATTTCGCTTTCCCCGCACGCGCCCACATCGTTGTTTTTCGATTGTTTGTTCAGTTCTGAGTTCGGCAGTTTAAAAAAATTCCCGCTCGGCGCCGGAAAAGTGCGATAAGACAAGAGCGCGCGCGTTATCAGATGGAGGCGATAGCCGCGGACGAGTTTGATAACAGATAGCATTCGTTCGCGGAGTACGAAATGTCGATCGCGAGCCAGCGAAAGATCTCGGCGTCGAGCCGCTCGATCGACGACTACCCCGAGCACCTGAACCCCTTCTTCGAGGACGACAACCACAACAAGATCCGCTTCTGGACGATCGGGCGCAAGTCGTTCCGCGAGCGCAGCAGCAGCCTGAGCGTCGGACTGAGGGACCTGCGCTCGACCTGGTGAGTCCAGAGCCTCCGATCTAGCACTGTCACCTTCTCTTACGTCATCTTTATTTATGCATGCATGCAAATTGCTTTGCTGTGTTGCGGAACTGCGGCGCGACTCGTTACTAACCGCAAACGTGATAACTGACTTTTAGATCCAGTGGTGGGTTAATAGTATAAACCATTTTAAAACGTTACATCGATTTAGAGAGCTTATAAAAAGCGGCACAACAGAAACAATATTGTAATCTACTAAAATCTCGAATTTGGATTCTTATTAGACAGACTTAATGTGACTTATGTGTACACGACCCTCTTTGGTCGTTCAATCTATTTCTAATAGTTTTCTAAATATGGTCTCTCCAATATTAGCTTCTCCAATATGGTCTCCCTATTAGCTTCTCCAATATGGTCTCCCTATTATCAGGTCCATATTAACAGACTTCAAAGTATCCAAAATAAGTTCGTTCGATATTTAAATTTCTAGACGAAAAGTTATTGTAATACTATTAATGAGACGGCCTTACTATTTAAAATAAATTCGCTATCTTATCGGCGTAACTTGAATGATGCTCTGTGCCTCTATAAAATAATGAATGGTATATTCGATTGCTCCGACCTGGTGGGCGAGATCAATATTAACGCCCCAATGAGGACCACGCGCCAATTTGACCTGTTCGATTGCCGCGTTTTAAAACTAATTCATCAAGGAATGGAGTACTCACACGCTGCTGTGAGCTTTATAATACCCATTTAATTGGTATTTATATATTTAATAATTCCCTAATGTCACTCCGTAAATCTAACCCTAACCGATACAATAAACTGACTATTCGTATTAGCTATTTTTATTGATTATTATTATTATTATTATATTTTATATACGCCATTACCAATATCATACACGCTCACACTCCACACCCACACCCTCAACACACTCCCACAAACATATACACACACACCCTTAATACTAGCATTGATTTTACACTATAAAATCAATGATACTAGACTCTTGTGTAGTACTAAAATTGAAGGTACATTAGTTTTATTAGGATTTTTTTTAAACGTAACTTATGTAATTTCATAGAAATCCGTAACCGGTTTTATTTGTTGCAAGTATGTATATTTTTTAAAATATTGTTACTGTAATACTGTATGATTTCTCAATAAAGAATAAAGAAATAAATAGAACACACTCACGATGTAGGATAACAATCTACTTGGATAAGAAAAATCTCAACTTTTACAATAACATTTGCAACAGAATATAGGAATATTATATTGTGGGAATAGTCATAGGAATTATTTCACGTTGAAAATGCACTTTCCCCACAAAAAGTAAAAAAATCGGTTGTGTCAAGACTTTCCCGGTAAGGACTGATTTCGTCTGCATAACAATTTCATTAAAAAAATCAATGAGCGCACTCTCGCAGCCGATGGACGAACCCGATTGGGTTCCGCTGCAATTGCCTCGGACGGCGCGGTTCGTTTCTAGACTAACCGCCAACATACGGCATTAATATTTGATTAAATATATGGCGGAATTTAAATATTATTAGTGTAGATTGCATATGAGAACCAAAAGTTCAATAATTCGAGTTGATATATGACTAGTGCGCCCCTGGTGGACCGATTTCAACCACAACCTTTTCAACTCTTGCCATGACCAAATGATGCCTGCATGCCAAATTTCGGCTAAATCGGTTTAATCGTTTGACATTTATACACACAGCATGCACACAGAAGCGCGTTCTCAATACTTTCCCTTCTCGTCGGTTGGTAGGCCGGGAAAGAAAAAAAGATAAGAAACCCCATCTACCTACATCTATTTTGTATGAAACATGTAATAGTTTCTCAATGAAAAATTGAATGATCATTGCAAAATATCATTGCAGCAAAAAATTAAAAACAGTTCGAGAAAAGATAGCAGCAAAATCTAGAACAATGAAACACAAATGATTAATCATCCCAAGACGCATCTGTCAGCTGTATTTTAATTTGATTGAATTTTAAAACAATGCGTAATTTTCTGTAGCTTAGCTAAACGTAAATGATGATATTGTAAGATTCTACTTATTAAATATTAGATATACCTAGATATGTCACTGCGTTATCAGCGTGCCGAGTGCTGGAAATAAATGCAAAGAGATGACTCAAAATCAACAAGAGGTTAGGAAATAATCGCTACTATCTAATGAACTTTGTAACTCGTAATTATGAAGTCTATTAGTGCGCTGGTGCCAATATTATCGTAGGAGCCGATGGAATGGCCAGCCAGCCAAACGTGGGAAGTTACAAACTGTTGGCTCGAAACACAAAACACAATAATCAATAAACACACAAAACACAATAATGAATCAGCGATTTAATTATATAGGTAGTTACCGGTTTTGGTCAGTTTACCTACTTCCGAATTGAATTATGTGATCGACGTTTTCGTACCCACAAAATAATGAATACGTGGAACGTCGTTTTTTGTTTGATTTTTTTTATTAAATTAAGTTAAATCACCTACGCCTTATTACAGTAATTATGTTTTCGATATTAACTCATAATTTAGCAATATTATTTCTTCTTTCACGAGGAAAATAAAAAAAACGCTTGTGACACCCCAAGAATTTTCTGGAAAGCAGACAAGCCCTCTCCCCCCTGCGCGCCAAGCCCCCTAACCCCTCAACCACCCTCCCCCCTCAACCCCCCCCCCCCCTCGATAGTAATTGTGTCAGTGATTATGATCGCAAATGTGGTATGTTTGTAGTATTTCCGTGGTATTAAAATGGCTGTTTTCCAATACGATGAAGTATTTTAATACCGCGAAATTCAATAATTATTTGTTTTGCTTGTATGAGAGATATTTAGATGTCATAATTTGATTTTATTTGAAAATAATTATTTGGTAATTTGATAATTACTATTGTCTTCGTTTATTTATAAATTTCTAACATGATTATTTGATGCTAAATATTTTGATTTTTATTATTTAGATTTTTTATATGTAGATTTTTAAATTTATATAATTAGGTTATTTTCTTTTAATATCATTTGATGTTAAATATTTTGATTTTGATTATTTCAATTTGTGTATTTATTTGATTATGATTATTTGGATTTCTTATTTTAAGATTTATTTGATTAGGTTATTTTATTTTAAAATCATATATGTACCAATAATTAATAGGTGTGTCCTGAAAACCAGGATAAAAGATATCCTGAGGATAATTTGCAGCGTTTGTAGCTTTATTTCATAGTCTTTGTCTATTTATAGTTTTAATTTTTAATCTGTGTGTTCTTGTTTTTTTTTGTATATGTTTTTTATAACAACAGCTGCAAATAAATATTTTTCAATTTTTTAATATTCCAACCCGAAATTTCACTATGTGGTTACGGCCCAACGACGCATCTGTATACCGAATTTCAATTCTCTAAGTCCAATCGGGCCTGTAACCGGGCGGGAGGACCCAGAAATCCGGCCTTAACTGATAGTAAGTGCGCGAGGCTGTCCCGCTGGTTGCACTTCCCAGGGTCTCGCAGTAGGGCGTTGGCCTCTTACGGGCATGATGACATAGCTAGATCACAGTATACCCAGACAGTAGCGTCTCTTAGAACAAAATTGAAATCCAAGCGAATACGTCACGAGTCATAAGGGCTCGGATATGGTCGCCAGATGTTTCGTTACTCGGCCTACGCAGATATCCGAACGCTCGAAAATGTCGCCAGCCTTTACCTGCTCGTAATGTAAGCCGTTTGCATTCGTCGGGACGTACCCCTCTTCCCACATTCCTCGCACCCTCTTCCCGCATTGCCTTGTAGCTCGAGAGTAAAGCTACTGGTTGTTGGTATACTGTGGATGGTGGACAATGAGATGGTGGACTGTATTTGTCCCTAAGTCTCTACGTTCATCTCAGGTTGAAAGAAAGATTAATACTTTATACCTTCCTGGGGTGACGGGTTCGCCCCCTGTAGTCATCATGCCACTGATGTCAGGGACTTCCAAGCCAGGACAATCAGCGGCAATGCCAATGTTGATGTTGTTTCATAGGCATCAAGCATTGCAATTGGGGATTTTTTGGCGGCTAAGGACAGCTTCTCTCACAACAGAGGGTACTAAATAATTATTATAATTGACTGATTATAATCAGTCAAATTATCCGGTTGGCTGTCACCCGCACAGTGCCATATAGCCTTAAGACTCACACTGCTGGGTTAAGGTTTCCCCCATTTGACTATTCAGTCAGCTCATCCACTGAAGACCAAAAACACATCTATACAGTTTCTTAATATTAATATACTCACTTTCTAATTTAATATATAAAATAGGCCTCCTGGACAACAGTAGGTATAACTACTGTGAGAGGTCGGAAAATCATGACTATATTATAATAATATGTTGCGGTGTTATGCCAATAGCCTGCATAATACTTTTAATAGATATATAGACAATTTTGATACATCTTCACTGTATAACTGTATGTTAGAAGTACAGATGTTTTGGTGCAAAATTGTTCGATACAGTTTCCTCTCTTCCCCTTTCTTCGGCCTTCATGCGCCAAAATCTCAAGACACTATATTGGTGTATATAACTATTAATAACATAATAAATATTGATGACACCTATTATTATAACTGTGGATATTTTAAAGTGGGTAGTAGAATGGGGGGCGGGGGTGGGGGGAATAGGGGAACACCGCAAACTAGTCTGAGCCCGTCCCTGGATAGATAAATGAGATAATAAATCTAGAATAGTCCGAGATTTATTTAAACGGTGCCAATCTATCATAGACAAATCATTTTCCTTAAAGGTAATGATAATGATGAAGATTATGATAAAGTTAATGGCAACGAAACTACATATTATTATATTCAAAAGTAAAAATCATCTTATTTTATTGCCGACCAAATAATGTAATAGGAAGCAGTGACTTAGACAGTTTTTTTTATACTGGGGACGTCCATTGTTTTTAGGGGGGGGGGGTTATACGGAGAAGCGTCTAAACAACACATCGCATAACCAAAATAAAAGGTATATTACAATGTTTTATTTATATTTCTTTTAAGAGTATTTATGTCTAAAAAGTTTTCATGTGATTACAGTTTTACGATACGATTTTTAAAATAACATATCCCGTTGTCAATTGTTAAATCAGCAAGTTGATGAAGAATAAAAAATCTTTCAGATATCTTTATTTTTCTTTAAAATTTAGCAAATAAATCTGCAAGAAGATCAAAATCGGAAAAAAACAAAATATTTTTTTTTGCTGAATTTTATTAATGGCATTCTTATACTTTCTGAAAAGGTTTACATGTATATATTTTTTCTTCGACTTTTTGTCTTCGAAGTTGCCTTACGTTTGTCGAGACATGTTTTAAATGGGTGAGAATATAATCCCAATAAAAGCATTTTTGATTTTTTCCACTACGTAATTCTCATTGTATTTATAAGTTAATAAAATGAGACTTACGTAATATTTTAACAATTGTGATCCTACGACGTGGTGTTTTTCAGGTTTAAGTGGTGCCGACTCGGATAACAAATTTGTCAAATTAAAAATAAATGAAATAAAAATAAAATAAAAATAAAACATACTTCAAATTTACAGACGAATCTGAATCTGAATAAAATCATATAATCATCCCAAGAAACAAGTAGTTATTATGTATAAAATATATTAAGTAACTTCAAAGAGCATCTCATAGCAAGTTCTTAAAGTCAAGTCCAGGAATGAAGGAAAGATTATATATCTCTGAGATCGCATACGTTTTACCACCGTTATATTATTATTCAATTTAATTACAATGTTTAGTTCACTGGGCAGATATGTTGTTCCACATCTTGTATCAGTTTCGAAAATTTGTATTTTTCTTTAAATAATTGGCAGTTTACTAAATACTGTAAGTATTATTAACTCGCACCTTAGCCGCGGTAGCTCCCTTTCATGCGTACCCCGAATACGACTGGCAAAAGCGCAGAAAAGCTACATATACCTTAGCATTAAATTGTATAATCTACTCCCTACCACTGTTAAACAACTGGTGGACGTAAAATTAAAAAAAAGAACATCAAGGAGATGCGGATAGCCCACCCTTTCTATGATCTGGTCGAATTCGAGGGCCGAATTTTCAAATATTGTGCCTATTTTAACTACATACCTTAAAAAGTAGAGCCCTATTGTCTGGTTATTTTATTTCATTATTTTTTATTTTTTTATTCAGGAATTTCACAATAAAAGCTTAAGCATAAAATATACTATACATTATAGCAGAAAATAACCCATAGCAAGATTTAACCAGAGGTGTGTACTTAAAAATGTCTCATGTCGCTCCACTAAGCTACGCTTGTGCTAGAGCGGACATTACAGAGCATTATATCTTTAATCCATTTAAAATATTAAATATTTTATATTATGAATAAGATAAATACTGAATATTTATATATGTAGATATATGGATATAAACATACACAAAGTATACTATATACATAAAATATAATACAATATATAAATACAATACCTAGGATACACGTGAGATAAAGAATAGTGGAGATAAAAAAAATATAATTTGGTCCTATATTTGTACTTTTAGTTTTGAAATGAATGGCGTAGCTTTAATTTGATTATTAAACATTTTATCATCAATTATACAGTTTAGTTACATTGTATAATCAATCGTTTTACTGACTACCTGAATATTACGATGAATAACTTTTACTGCGTATCCATTCGAATTATTTACTATTACATCAATTATTAGGCTTCTATTTTGATTATTTATATTTATATTTTGAGAATTTAGTAGTTAAATTCTTGGTTAAATATGTATGTTAAGTAAAGAGTAGTAACGAGGCTTAGGTACTGCCTAACACAATTATTTTGACTCGTCCAAAACGGTTCTTAGCCTTCAATTGGACACAACGAAAATATAATGTAATGTAATCAATGATTTATTTTCGAGTTTAGATAGTGGTCCTGTCTACGGATAATTATTATATCAGTGGATTAGGTAATCTTTGGTTACTATGGCGTCATTTTGGCATAAATCAGATCTGGCTTCCCTCCGTCATGCGCCATAATTGTATCAAAGATCATGGACCAACGTGCTTGGATCATGAATGTAAAAATAGAAACGGTTTTGTTTCACGTTCCACCGATCACAAACGATCTAGCTAATTTCTATGAATATTCGAGATAGATAGTGATTGACGTCTACACTAATAATTCAATAACAATAATTATCTCTTATGAATGTTATTGTAACAAGGTAGATAAGACGCCCATTCATGTTTTACTTTTGACCATAATGTCGATATTTATTGTGATAGTCAGCTAAAATAATTATTTCTTTTATCAAATTGAGGTCTAGGATACATACTTACCTAGTTACAAAAAAGTTATTTTTTAATGACCTATGTATATAAATGAAAATGAAATGAGATGACGGCTACAAACTCTCTTCTACGTGGAACCCTCTTCTTAAAATGTTCCCGCCGCCGAACGCCCAACGCAAAGACGTAAAACTGGATACAGTGAGTGTTGTGTGCAAGACGGATTTTAAAAATTCCCGCGCTCCGAGCCCGACCCCCACCACCGTTATAACCTACGCAGTGGCGGCAGCGGTTTGCGGCCTACCCGCAAAACAACGGACTGACAGCTCGTCAGTCTACCCTAGACAACGGCGGCTGCAACGTCACCGAAACGTCGGGTCCTACAAATTTCACGCGGTAAATTCGTTTTCTATCCTATTTATAAATGAAATGCTGTTCGTTGGTAATCGCATATTAGGTTGAAAGGCTGAACCGATTTGGCAATTGTATATATATTTAAATGTTCGTAATAGTCCAAATAAGGTCCTAACGGAACGGAAAATTGGAAAAGTTGGCTGGAAAATTGGGAAATTTGGGAAAAACTGACAGTGCTTTTTTCTATTAACTATTCGAACGATGAATATCCGTTCTTTTTTTGAATAGAAATGACATATTAGGTTGATTCTTTTTTTTGTTTTGATCGTTGTGCTTTTGGGATGGAAATATTTCAAACAAATGTATTCAGTTGAAAATAAATCTAGAAGAGCTTAAGAAAAATCTGGAAAAACGCATTCCAGCCTAAATTACAAGGAACAAGGAACTTCACGTTACCCACATGTATTTTCCACCAATGTTGGTCGTATTTTTTCAGTCCTTCCAAACAACCACGAGTATTTCTATTTGCGTTCGTTTGCTATTAGTCAAAGTTCGCGGCGCAACATCGTTTTTACATCTACGTATTTATAATGGTGAATTGTTTGGCACATATAGAAAAGCCTGTCAACGTTTGCCATTGCTAGAGAATGACACTCACTGGGATACACCCTCCGAGATGCTGTGATTTCAAATACGAACATTGTTTGCGATAATTATCGTTTGTAGTTTGTGAATGGGGGGGGGGGGTTTGGTGGTGAGGGGGGTTGAGGCGGGAGTTAGAGTGGCGGTGTAAAGGGGGGTAGTAGTTTTGCGCGTGGGGGGGGGGGGGGGGTTGTCTGATTGCCGGGAAAGTATTGGGGTGACAACCGATTTTTTACTTCGTTTACATATTCCGATAGCTTTTCCCAAATTCACAAAATCATCACAAATAAATTTATTGCAATTTGGACAGGACAACGCCTGGTCTGTCGGGTCAGCTATTCTATTAATAAATATTTTTGTAAAAAAATTGAAAAATAACATGCAATCGTTATGAAGACAAATTTCATTATTTCACTAATGACCAAAATAACAATTATTGTCAAGATTACTTAATGATATGATGACTAAGTTTTCAAAATATCACCAGCAAGTTTTAAATGGGTGATACCATTGTATCTATCTATTGTTAAATCGGTCAATACCCACGGCTATCATTTGCACACAAAGCTTGCTGCAATTTAGATGATGAAAGGAGAATGACAATAAATTATATCACTTCTTTGTTAATCTATTATCCCAACGGAACGATCGAATTGGGGAGCAATTTCGGAGAGAAAGTTAAATATGGCTCAGTTCTTACATACTTTTACAATTTATAATTTCTGCATAGACCTTATACCTAGTAGATGATGATAGATAACATAGTATTTCAACATCAAATTTCTCTTAAAAAAGGATTTTTATAGTAATTTGCAGGAAAATATTTGAATATTTAGATTCCTTTTCTTCTGATTTATGTCATTTAAACCATTTTTCTTTTCTCTTTAGTTAGGTAGTTTATACAGTCATTAAACGTTTTTCTAGAATTATCAACAATAGATACGTCATTATTTAAATTAAGGCCATGAAAGGGAGTGGTCTAACCAACACTTGCCGAAATTGAATTATTGGTCTGACATCGCCATATGCCAATCTATCAGAATTGAATAATAATGGATGATATCAGAAAACATTGTCCAAGCAACGCTTCAAATTTTAAGTAGAATATAGGATGTCACTCGCAAAATCATTTTTTACCCATCGTAAGGGGCTCTCTAGCTAGATCAGAGGTTCAAAAACTTTTTTATCGTAGACCACTTTCAAAATTTTACTGGTTTCGGTGGACCGCTGACACATTTTTACCATATTCCCATACCTTTCAACCATATTTTTTACGCCAACGTAGACCCCCGTCGAGTTTGGTCCCGACCACTTTGGAATCACTGTGCTAGACGATCAAGCATGCTTGTCAAGCATGGCGTCGCGGGCTGAAGGGGATCGTAAACCGCAGGAATTATGCAAATATTTTTTTAAATATTTACCAATAATGCCTAATTTTGTAGTTTTATACCAGGTAGTCACATCATTCATCAATCAATTACGTCTACATATAAACGTCTACGGTATAAACTACAAAATTAGGCATTTTTGGTAAATATTTAAAAAAAATATTTGCATATTTCCTGCGGTTTACGATCCCTACCCAGCCCGCGACGCGATGCTTGACAAGCATGCTTGATCGTCTAGAGAGCCCCTTAGAGCATTTTTACAGTCCTTCAGGTTAGGTTAGTCCCCTCTTGCTCTAATTGTCTCAATTATCTCGAGTATTACAGGCTTGTTGCATTAATAATACATTATCTGTTGTATGCTGATAATTTATAGCAAGCTGTATTTTAAAAAAATATATGTAAGTTTGATGAATTAAGGTGACTCTTATTAAATAAACTTTTTGAAATAGGTAAATGTATTAGTATCAAAATATAATATACTCCCCTATGTCAAAGGATAATAATATTGAGCGAATTCATTTATAAATTTCGTTAATTTGGCCTAATTTGATAGTGAATCCCAAAAAACAAGTCGTTTTCTTTTACGCCTATGCACCTACATCATATAATAACTAAAATTATTGTTGTATCCTTATCGATATTGATGGTTTCTGCTCAATAAGTCATTAATGAACTGTGTGTATCTTGAAGTGGGTTCCCAAAATAACATTGGCATACAACAGCGGATATACCTGTCTGGCACTGTTTTCTATTCTCCCATCGATGTCAATGGGTTATTTTAAGCTACATATGGAAGGCGATTGAACTTTGGTTCATTTCTTTTTCAGGAGTTTCAAATCGTTCATGAAAAAAGGGAGACGGGATTCTGTCACACCTTCGCCGCCGAAAGCAACCTCGACCCCTTCGGGAAGCCCTATCATCTACCGAAAAGCAGGTATAAATTTCAATACAAAATACAGCTGGCTTCAATGAGAGCCAAAAAATAATAAACATTTGCATTATTTACAGAATCTTCCCAAAATGGTTTCAACCGCAAAGCCCTCTCGGCAACTCCAGATCGCTATGTCTACGGAGGCTCAATCACACCCTTGCCGAGATCTAGATTTCAGGAGCGAATCAGCCACCTCGACCAAAGAAGCCCGAAAGACGAAAACTCTGGAAACTTATCCGAGGTGAAAGATTCGATGATCAACGGCTCGCGTCTTAGCGTTCAAAGCAACGCTTTCGGTGAAAGTCCTATTCGGGCATCGACGAGAAAAAAACGAAGAGCACCTCCGCCGCCAGCTAGAAGTCCGTTAACTACCATAAGCGCCACGGTTAGTATTTTAATTTTCTTTTGCAGTCTGAAGTTTATTTCCACTAGGGCAAAGCTGCTAGGGGAAGGAAATTTTCATTTTGCTCAAGGGTCTCCTTGCACATACAAATCTGCCATGGAATTCACCGACCGGAGTCGGGCCCACCATAATTATATTATTGTATATATATATATATATATTATTTATATATATATATTATTTTATATATATATATATACACTTCTGAGATGTAAGCGGTGGACTGTGGTAGGTTTAGGACAGCTGTCTTGCCACATGTCAGCATTCACATTACCACCCATTCACTCCTCCTTCGAAGCCATAGACTTTGAGATACCAAAATTAGAGTTTTAGATATTTTTTCTAGAAAGGAGTTGACTATTTTCCTGGATATATCAAGACCTTTAAAGAGGTATAACAGAGATTCAGCTGACCCAACTTCCACCTCGTGAAAGTGAACTGTGAAGACATTCCCAGTGACAGGATTTGCCTGCGGGCCATCTTCCGAGATAGGTAGTAGAGTTAGATCTGAACGGAGGGCTGAGCATCCAAGACGTTTAAGGGTACTAGGGTCGTCCTACTTAGGGTAGTCTTCCACATGAGGAGGTTACTGAATAGGAGCTGAATCGTGAGTTGGACCGACCCGAGAACACAGTGGATCTTATGGGCCAAGCTGCACAAAACCGTTCGTTAACCTAGTGCTACCACGGTGCTAGTAGGAAAATATTTTCTGCATATGGGATATTTTTAATCCTCTTGTGAGATTATGACAGCGACAGTATGGCTTTAGCTATTACCACTGGAAAATAATGTTGTATGACTGGACACCAGAGACTGGACACCAGAGTTGCTGAAATTCTATTTAAATGCCTTTGTCCTTGTCTAGCACGGTGCAGCGCGCGAATTGTTTCCCCCTCGCTTTCGTCTTCAGCATACACTTCCAGACCCCAGTAACCTCGCTTGTTGGAGCTATTCTGAGGACAGTTCATGTTACCTTTGTAGCAATACCCCTTGCACAGCTAGACATTTTCTAGCTGACTGCAATGCAGCATTGGATCTAGGACGGTACACTTACTAACTATCATGACAAAGTCTTTGCTGTAATTCGCGAGATAATTAGCCTCTCAGTGACTCGTGCCAACAAGGGTTTGACAGTTCCCTCAAAAACCCTAATACAGTATGTGTGGGATGGCTCTAAAGGCAAGAAACATTCCACTACAAAACCTTTCTCAATAATTGAGAAAGCTTCAGATTGGATTCTGGAGGTCGATTCGTTCTGTCTCTAAGCAATATGAATTTCCTGTAAGTCTCGAATACACGGCGCTCTGTCCAAATATATGTCTTACTCCCTATCTCGGAAGATTATTGAAGAATTGACTGTTCCATGGAAATCAAATATCCCAAAAGACCACGAGTACAGGAACAGCTTCACTGTTCACCTTCACACGGTGGAAGATGGCACTCGTGGCCTGCCAGCCGAATCTCTGCTACTTTCTAGAAGAAATATGTAAAACCGCAATTTCCGCCTCTCAAATTCTATCTCTTCGAAGGGAGTGTGTCAAAACAGCTCTGTCCTAAACCTGCCACAGCCAGTCGTTAAACCGGGGTCCACCGCTCACTCCCCAGCTGGTCTCCAGTCAGTAAATTCCATGGCAGCTCCTATTGTATTTCATTCATTTACACCGATGCCCTCGACTGCACTAAGTGCCTCTGCTATTATTTCTTTGGAGTAGATGTTAAATAGAAGAAGAGATAATAGGCATTGAGATAGAAGGCCTTGCCTGACTCCTCTTTGTATAGCTATCTCCTCAGATAAGCATCTTCTACTTTAACAATATGTCTACTTCCAATAAGGATTTGCTACTATACTTTTGTCTCTGCTAACCAATCCATTATTCGCAGAATATTTACAAACTTAGTATGTTGAACTTTATCAAAAGCCTTCTCGTAGTCGATAAAGCAGGCGTAGACATCTTTGTATTTGTCTTAACATTGTTGAATTAGTATTAGTATATTAAACAGGGCCTCCCTCGCACCCAACCTATCCTAAATCCAAATCCAGCTTCTGAAATTTACGATGCGCATTGAACTTCAATTAAACATCACCTAGCATAAAAAAAAGGAACTAAAATATATATTTTTTAAATTACAGGAAACAAACTTCACGACTGAATCAAAAAATGAAATTGCAAATAAATCAGCAAATGATAGCGGCATCGATGAAGGACAGAAAGATTTCGACGTCGACGATCCCTCGTTTACCGTCGAACTAAAAATTATAGAAGATGATGATGTTGCAAAAAACATTAACGAGCAGGAAGAATCGACTACAAAATATGAACGGAAAACGAAAATCAAAGTAAACGGTGTGATACCGTCGCCACCGGGCGATCCGCCAGAAGAAGGCAATGATCTTTTCCGTAAAGTCAATATCTGTAGTTATAAAAGGCAAGACAGTATAGTTCAAGCGAAATCGGTGGAAAGCCTCGATGAAGAAGTACCGGCAATACCACAAAATGAAAACATTGAAAAGAAAGATTGTCCGGTGACTGCAGAGGAAGACTCCGCCCGGAACGAGGGGAAAATAGCGGCGGTCGACCACGTCATGAAAGATTTCCTCGATATCGACAAAGCGACTCACGAGCTGGAGATCGAAATCAGAAAATTAAACGAGGAAATGGAAACTATGTACGATAACGAAAAGGAACCTTCAAAGAGGAAGACCGTGTCCGAGATGAAGCAGCTGTTCGACGGAGCCCCGGCTGATGCTAGTATACCAAACCCAATACCCAAACCGAGGAGAAGTCGCCTGAGCAACTCGTCCAATGAATCGAATCAATTATCACCTAGTCACAAAGAAGATTCCAAAAAATAAATCTTGCTTAGGAAATACTTGAAACATGCCATATTAGTATGAGTGAGCTGTGCATTTATTTAGTAAGTAGTACTTAAAATGCGGGACGATGAATTTGCATTCCTTCAGCAATTATTTATGCGTAGATGGTATAAGGAAAGGCAGGTTAATCTTCGCTACGGAGCCCGAAGTGCAATATTGGAATGGTGGAATATAAAAAATGATTTCCAAAATTATAATATATTTATTTTCTAGTAATATAATATTTATAAACATTTAAAACATTGAATATATAATTGTGATGTAATCCTTTCTAGCGGAAATAAATAATTCCTATAATGGACAAGGTCTTAATTTCGATATCCTGTTTTTCTTGTACTTAATAAAGCGAGGTAAATTCGTCAGAGCAGTGCTTACGACGAGGCCGTGCTCTCCGAGCGATTTCTTTTGTTGTCTCGTCTTGTTTCTCAGTATCGGAACAAGCGCATTCATTTTTGAAACTAAATCGAGTTTCAAAGCCAAAGCGTCCGTTTCATCTTCAGAGTAAAGGTCCATGAGGACGTCGATCGATTCTGCTAATACCCACGATTCATGTTCTTTATGGCAATGGTCCAAAATGAAGTTCGTAATCAAAGATGCGATTGTAATTTCTTTCTCTGTCGTTTTTGCAACGAAGAATAATGACAGCGTTCCGACCATTCTGATGAGATTGGCTCTTATGCTCGGCACACCGCAGTGACGGACTCCATTCAGCATAAGCTCAATATCGCTCGATACTAAAGAGTTAAATAGTTGCGTAACAGCATCCGGGCTGTCGACGGATTTTTCTTTGATTTTATCTAACGCTGCTCTCATCACGGAAGTCGCAGACTCTAAAAGCTCTTCATTATCGGATGAGGTTTGAAAAACCACTTTACCTATATCGATCCAGATGCGATAGACCTCGTTTAAACCGCCCAACGTTTCAATCGGCAGGCATGAAATCATATTATTGATGCAAAGGAAAGAATTATTCCGCAGGTTAAGCACCTTTTGGTAGAGCGCGTTGCCTTCGTCGGATGCCTTTAAGATTTGAAGCGTATTTTCCGGTGGCAATACAGTTCTCGCCCATACTTTCCCGAACAGTTCATGCGATAGAAAACCTTCGGTTACTTCAGGAGGAAGTTTATCTTCAGCAGTCATGGATACGCCTCCTTTCGAGCTGTTTGAAGCGTCGTCAGTAATATCTTCCTCTCCATCCGACATATTATCCGTATCCATCCCTTCATCTTCAGACTCGTCTATAGAGCAAAGGTTAGCGATTATCTCGACGCTTGTTTGTTGCGCCTCTAGTAAATATTGCAGCGATTTAAATTGATTTTCCAGCTGCTGTTGTGATTTACTCCGTTTTATTTTAGGCGAAATGACCGAAGTGCGTGCCTCCAATGGTATGGCACTCGAAAGCTGATTACACGACATGCGATGATCAATCGATAAAGTCGTTGATAATATCGACATTAATAATCCTATTACTTCAGATGGCAGCGACGTCACATCACCGAGAGAGAAATTCAGCAGCAATCCGGCCGTTAAAACTTTCTGCAGTAGAATTTCTGGATTATTGCTATCGATTATAAGGATATTCTTGAGAGTCTCTTCAGAGAGGGTTTTTATTTTTGAAATAGCGGTTTTGTTATCTTCCGTTACGACGAAGAGGCATTGGAGGGCTGCTATTGTGATGTCGTTGCCGAATGTTGCACTGTCGAGGAATTTGGCAAGAATATCGAGGATGCGGGACTCGTTCACATGTTTTATGGCAATTTCTGCAAAAAAAAGATAATCTCTTACTAATTGGTAAACCCATTTACATTTAAAAAAAAAGATGAGGAATTTAGACTAACAAATCTAATTTCGTATTAGACTATGATTTTAGCAAAGAAAAAAATAATACTTCTTCATGATAAGACAAAAATACTTTTCTTTAATAAAAACCTTAAATCTAGTCATGGGCAAGTCGAACAAGAGTCGACTCAGGAGTCGAACAAATACCAGAGTCCGCATGGTCCCAGATACTCAATAGTCATAGTCGTAGTTTATTAATTCCTAATAGTTATAGACTGTAGAAGATTGGTACGAATTATTCATAACTTCATTATATATACTTTGTTATATAAAGGCAAGGTACTTTCGGTTCAATTGCAGAATCATAATCAGAATCAAATTACAAAAATATCAATAATATTCAATGAAATATAAAAATAATCAATAAGTTCTTTACGAATAATCAGCATCAGATATAATACTAAGATAACATAAGTAATGTAAAACAAAATTAATTTACCAAAAAAAACAATATATACTCTGAAGGACATGGAAATAATCAATGTCATATTACACAATCCATATCACATAAGAATTAAAAAAAATGTTTATGCAACAATAAACAAATAAATTTGTTAAATGCTATAATTATCTTTTAAAATCTAAGACAGCTTTGTCGAAATTGACCAAATGATAGTCAGCATACATTGCTAGGTTTCTTTTTATGTATTTCTCAAATGCAACCTCTTAGTTTTTTAATTTGTAATGGCAACTGGTTAAAACATTTAAATCCAAAATATAAAAAATATTTTAGGTATAAGCACTTTGGGAATTATATATTTTTTTTATTGCCTCGTATAAGGTAATCTCGAGTGCTTTTCCTGAGTTTGTTTTCTCATTAATTAATTTAGAAGTTAATATTGTTTTATTTATAAAGGTCGAAGCACAGTGATTGTCTCTTTTTAACTCAAATATCGTTTCCTTTCGTAAATTTTGGTGTGGTTCGCTCTTGATTTGTCTGTGGTTCGCTCGGTCCACTCGCGACGCAGTGAGTCTGCTAAGTTGAACTTGAGTCGACTGCTTGTTCCATTCGCCCATGACAGCCCCATAGTAATGATCTGGTCGTAGTATTAAAAGGCTCATAAAGACCTTAGAAAAGACCCAAACATCAAATTTTAAAAAATATGCCAGCCCAATAAAATCCAGAAATTATAATTACAGGTATCGTAGATACATCTGTAAGTCAAAAGAATGTGGATAGAAAATTATGTAAAAACCGCGTACAAATGATGGGCATGACAAATTTCAGCTGACAAATTTATGGGCATGATTTTTTTTATCCAACTGGTCACATTGACAGTCAACAACCTCCAGCAGCTATATCGACTACATTCCTCTTTGGATCATCAACCGCCAGAATAAATCATTCAATTATTTAAATTGTTTAATCGAAAAAGATATCCACTCAGCTAAAAGCAATAGTCGCCGTCGCCCCTAAAGCCCTTAAGTATTGTTCCTCGAGTAACTTTAAACAGGGAGTTTCCTCCATTCAGATATAATAAATTATAAAAAAATAAAATGCCGAAGATCTTACCGGAATATTCGCATAAATTCCACAGCAAATTCGTGACTTGAACAATCGTATCACTGTCTTCGTCATATTTATTTTTGTTGTTCTCTTTCGGTACGAATTTATCCCCATACTAAAATGTAAAAAGGAAAGTTTTTGTGATTTTTTGATGCGTTTTCAGCTATGTAATAAGAAAATCTCATAGATACCTATATTGGACACCTTAAAAAGAAGGGTCTCCAAAATATTCTGATGTGTAGTCTCTATTTTTAGCTCAGCTTAGTTTAATTTTAAGCAATTTGTGACAATGCAATCTCACAACCATAACTTGGTATAGTTAGTGACCCATAAATGTTAGCGGCTAAAGCGGGATCAAGGAATTCTATCGGTAGGTGAGGGGAAAACTATATGGGGACGGAGATGAAAGTTCTTACAATATACGGCGCAAGCAAAAATTATAATGAAATTTTAATATTCTTTTTGCACAGATGGAACTGTAATTTTGGACCCTAAATTTACTGACTACCTATTGATATTCTTAATTTGCATAAAACATAAAATGCAAAAAAAAAAGGTCAATTTTTATTTTGTTGTAATTTTAAAGCATTGTAAATGTCTTAAGAGGCCGTGCCGGCCAAAAACTATATGAAGCATAATTTTGTGGCCTGGTTGTGAGAAAACGAAAAAGAATTTTAATACAATTATGCCAGATTTTAAAAACCCGGTCCTTAACCCCTCGAGTACCAGACGGCCCGAAACGTCCAGAATTGATATTTACCGTCGAACCCCAGACGGCCCGAAATGGCCAGGCGAGGCCGAATAGGAACATAAAACAGGTCTTTTTTAGACGATCGGTGTGACAGTTTCGGAGTAATCGTTTTTTTTCTGAAACGCCATCTTATTTTTGAGACTCGCGAATTTCTTACGGGCCGTAAGGCACACATTAAAATAAAACCGCGGGCCTCGAGGGGTTAAGCTATCATTTTGCCAAAACGAAATTGGTAAATTATTTCCATATTAATTGTAAATTATCTTTATTCTGTTGTAAATTATCTTTATTTTCCAAAAAAATAAAAACGAGCGAGATTTGTCTTCAGTTTTTGAAAAACCTAGAGATGATTCTCAATATTAAAAAAATACTATTTACACCAGCGTTGATCTATTTGATAGTACCAAGACAGTTTTTGGAACTTCCATACAAAAAACATAAGAAAAACATGTTTGAAATTACGTAATTTCCAGAAATGTTATAGCCAAACATTATTTTTTTTCTATTTATTAAAGATACTTTTGAGTGATATAAAAAATATCACAGTGATCTTAAGTTATTTTATTATTGTAATCTAATTTTGGCTTTATAAAAAACTATTCATTTGATAATTTTTTATATTATAATTGAAAAGCCAAATCGACTATATTAGACGACGCGCGAAGCCGAAATCGTCATTCGTAATTGGCCACTGCCAACGGTGGGACGTATTCCCTTGTCGCCGCAGTATAACTATACATCTTTATGTATATATCGAAAGCGCGCGGGCGTGTGGCATTGCAAAAATATCTAAATTTTTAGTCACGTCAACTCGGAAGGGAGCCTTAACCCCTTGAGTATGATACGACCAAATCTGGTTCTGAAACAATTATCCGTTGAGTATGATACGACCAGATCTGGTTCCGCGTTTTTTTCACTTCTTTGACGTTCTCATATTTATTCATAATTATCTAATTGTTTTACAAAATGATATTTCAATATTCTATATTCGAAATTTCAATGCAATCATTGTGCAGTTGTTCTTTTTATGATTGGTGTAGTAGTTTCGTAGTTATAGTACTTTAAGGTCGATGTCGCCGAAAATCCTGCAAAAGAGACAGATGCATCCATGAAAATACCCATTTACTCCAAGGGTTAAGGCATTGTAAATGTCTTAAATTATAAAAAATATTTTTTTATAATAAAAAAATTATAATTAAACTTTAATAATTAAAATTAAAGCTCTTTAAATTATAAAAATCAAATTTTTCAGTGTGAGAAGATGAGCTTAAAGCATTGAATTTTTCACAGACATAATTGCTATCATGAATAGTTTCCCTGTAATGTATTTTAAATTCCACAACTATTGCTGGGGATAGCTGAGCATTTTGTCGTTTAGGGGTCAGTGAGCCAGTCCTATGTCTATTGTTGGCCAAATTTCTTGACACAAACAGCGACAAAACAAATAAATGATAAAAACAACAGAAACAAAAAAAAAACTCACCTCGTGATAAAAAGCAATCAAGGGAGTCATCACATCCTGCTCCACCATTATTTCACAGACCTGCGATCCAAGAGTGGAAAAATTGCGCAAAGTTCCGGCAGCTGCATTGCGCACAGAACACGAACTGTCGAACATCATCGGGGCCGCCACACGAATTAAATCATTTTGAATGACTTCGTCGCTGTGTTTCGGATCTTCAATAAACATAGCAAACGTCTGCAGCCCGCAGAATTTCTCCTCAACGTTCGAGCTCTAAAACAAAACGTTGAACATTTTGAATAATGCACCTGGCGATTACCATTCAAGCGGACGGAGCAATAAGGGGCCCTCCACATATTACATAATCACGTTTTTGGGATTTTCGGACCCCTCCCCTCCCCCCATATAAACAGACGCAATCAGCGGCCTGACCCTCCCCCCCCTCAAGATTATGTAACCAACCGAATTTGCGAAAAATGTGAAGAATCGTGAACCCAGCGTTTGTAAAGTGCTTTTAAAAATACATTTTGGTAGGTTATTTTCTTTTCAATAATACATAAACACTTATATAGCAGTAGGTTGTAATTTTTTTTAAACAACCTTAAATCCTAAGTAAAAAAATATATTTTTACTCACCTTTTTTTGGTCTAAAATATTGCACGTGCGAGGCTTTTCCTATCACAATTAGCATTATAATGACTGAATCTAGTTTTTTATCTGAATAAAGAGAATTACTGCAGTTTAGCTGACATAAATTTTGTTTTAAAAAACTTGGTAGGTATTATTACCCCTTTCTCAAAAATCGAAAAAATAAAGAAATACTAAGTACTAGATTCCATCATTGTAATGCTAAATGTGAAAGAAAAAAGCTTAGAATGCGTAAAATTTCGAGACAAAAATATAAAATTTACATGCAAAAATAAGTTTTTTTCACTGTTTTTTTAATTATTTAAAAAAAACTAATCTAACCTACCGCCAAATATGCGTTGAATTATTTTTAAAAAATCTAACCTACCGAAATGTATGGGTTTGACGCTTCTTTGAATGCCTATATCTCGCTTATTTATTGAAACCTAATAAAGATTATTGCAGATTCGGAATCAGTGTGGTCAATATAGTCGGATGATGTTAAAAATCAACAATGTAGAACATGTTCCTATACTGCAATAATACCAAAAACTTATTTAACCTGCTACACCTTACCATATAGGTGTTTATGAATTGAAATAAAACTAACAACCTACTGCCATATGACGCTTCTTTAAACGCCATATGACGTTTGACGCTTCTTTAAACGCCTATATCTCGCTTGTTTATAAAGTTAGATTTTAGATCTTTACAGGTTCGGAATCATTCCGTGTGAGGAATAGTGGTGCGACGTTAAAACAGCTTTAATGTGTTTGCTAAACTGCATAGATACCGAATAAACAAAGGACGACGACGTTTGGACGCCGTGCGACCGCTTGAAGGTTAAACATGCGAACCATAACCTCAAAACTCACTTGCAGCTGGTCGAGGATAGTCTGCACGGCGTTTTCTTCTGGTGTTTCTTCGGGTTCCTCGCCGTTTTCATTGTGCTCGTCTTTAGCATCGGTTAATCCTGTTGGATTCTCCTTGTGAGGCTTGTTTTTGCTGCGTTTTACTTTGCCCATGTTTTTTTGTTGTAAAAGCCCAGGGCAATCGCACGCCAGAAACGCGGTTGTCAAAAAAAGAAGAAGAAGCGGGCTGGCTGTCAAAGTTGTTTTTTTTATTATTGATGCAAGTCCATTGGCCAGTATTAAGAAAATAGGTCCACTTGCGTGCCTTGGGTTACGATTGATTTTAATAAAATAACGCATTTTTGATAGGTGATCGTGGTATTTAAATAAAATTTCATTGAAATGGATACAGCGCCATGAATACGAATTGCGGAATGGTCCGAATACAGCCCTGTAGATGGCAATAGCATGCAATTTATATATTTTTTTTAAACAATTTCGAATTGTGTCGGTAAGATATTTAAAATTATGAAAAAAATATAAATAACCATAATAGGTAATAAAATAAAACTATTATTTTATTACCTATTATGGTCATTTTTATTCGATTCAATCACACAATTTTATGTTTAATAAAAAAAAAAAACGATAAAATTCCTCAGCTTTCCGGGTCGACTTGAAGGCTGTTCGAAACATTACATTTTCTTATGTTTCCCTAATGGTGCTCCTAAACGGGCCACATTTTTTGTAGCTGCAATAACTATGCAGCTACAAAAACTTTGCAATATACGGCATTATTTTTAGTATCTCCCAGCCAAATAGCCACACATGTTTCGTTGCCTTCATCATTGATTATACAGTTATATCAATGCCGGCATGTTGCTGGACGATCGCTTCGCAATCGAAAATATGTACCTAGTGCAATATTGCCCAGCAAGCTTTATTGTACATAGTTTAGTTTTGCGACAAAAGTGCGTCCCTTTCAGATGCCAGGCACGACGCACGGCAAACTTTAGATCTTCAGTTTGCATTCAGATCACCTGATAGTTTTTTTTTCTATAAAATATTATTGTATGTTCTGATATGTCGTCATAAACAATTGCGTGAAATAATTGATATTATTTATTAGGGTATTGAAGTGTTTAGGTATATACATCATTATTAGATACCTAATTGTATTGTGAATTTATTATTAATAGTGAATTCAGATGGAGTTCTTTTAAGTTGTAATTATATCATCAAAAACATTCAGGCTTAGAAGATGTCTAGTCACGGCTATTGAAGTAAGGTCGAAACTACATTCTCGTCTCTTTTTTCGTTTTAAATTTTACGTATGATTTCGTCAACCATTGTTGCCCGATTGTGAAGGCCGTTTAAGAGACAGTATAGTTTTGCAAAATATTGCTGAGGATGGCCGAGATATATATTTTTCAGCCATATGCTGCCTTAAACTGTTGCATTGAAAGCCTGGCTATATTGCGGCCACATATTGCCATAAAAGTTTACCCCGTTTAGGAGCACCATTACATTTCCAGAGTAACGTGTTTTTACTGAATAATATGTTTCTGCAAAGCACATTTCATGCACTTGTATTAGACAGGAATAATCGTTTCGAACCATCTTAACAATTTCCCGGTTCATTAATTTTGATTTCCACCGCCTTACCCTACCTATTATTCAAATCTGTTCGTGACGTCTTGTCAACAGAAGTGGGGTTTTAATGGAGAGGGAGGGAGGGGGAGGGGGGTAGATTGAATAAAATGGTTCCGGGGAAATTGAACACGAGGGGTTGATGACCCGATATATTGTTCGTTGCTTTGAAAACATGGCCGTCTAGTATATACAACTAATTATTCACTCGCCATGACTATTTTACCGGGGCCGAAAAAGGGTCCCCGAAACGATCATTTGATATTGTCAGTGTTTACGTGATTGGAGGAATTGAAGCTCCAAATGAAGGTGTGTCATTCGCGCGAGCCTGAATTGATTGCTGAATTGTGTCAAGAAAAGTCTAGTAACTATCATGATTTCAAACGCAGTTGCGGCATTTTTAATCTCTTGCGGCTTCTATTAAGAAAAAAAAAAGAAAAGAACCAGCTGAATTACAAGGAATTTTGTTGAAACTCCATTACTCGATTACGTATAATATGTATCAAACATTTTCCTTACGGTTAATACGGAAATAACAGTATACTGTAGTTTCAACATGATTCATGTGTCCGACTATAACCGTACGTATACTACTACATCCTTTTATGTTACAAGCGAGATCCCAAGGTCGCGACGTAATAAAATTACGACCCGATATCTACACCACGCCATTTCCGTTACGCGTGGACCACAGTCCGAGTAATATACGTAACCCTTGTTGAAACATGTTCATTTCCGTGTATTACATCGTTATATTTTTCTCAGTGTAGTTATAATATAATCGCTTGAATGAGAAGGGAAGCCAGCCAACTACGTCCTTATTTTTCAATCTCCATCTAACTCCTCTTTCCCTATTTCCCTTTCCTTTTCACGGCCCTAATTGAGTTCCGTAGCACGGCAGGAGGCAGGAGGCAGGAGGCAGGAGCGCGCGTCGCCGTCGCCGTATTCCAGGCACGCCCGCGAGCCTGCGAAAGTGACTTGTATAACCGAGGAAAATGAAGCTTCCGAGTGGCGATAATTAAATGAGGTTCTTTCATGAAATTTCCACTCACTGAAAGAGTTCATTTGGCGCTGCAGCTTGTGCCGAGGAGGATTTTTACCCTCATTTCTTCGGAAATCTTCATTTGGCATTTATGCGTCGCGGCGACTGGGGGGGGTTAGTCGTGCTCAAACTGGCTATCAGGCTGTTATTACGCAGATTTCAGGTGAAAAGTATGACAAGAAAGTGTTTTATTTAAAAAAAGCAAATCATTGATTATAACTAGCATTACGATAATTTCAAACCAGAGTGGAGAATTAATATTATAAACCTTCGCTAGCTCCAAATGTACAATAATTGTACATATTGTCCCGATTGCATTTCTTTCAAATCAAATCAAATCAAATAATTTATTGTCCTAAAAACTATTACATAGTTGTATAGATATAGTTGTATTGCATTTACATTTCGCAGTGATGTGATTGAATTCTTCATTAAGGATCATATTCTTTTATTAATAATGGAAACATAAAAGGTTACTCGTAAGAATAAAGAAGGTTTTATTGTAGAATTAAATCGAGTCTCACCATTTAGTTAACCAGATAAAAAACACAGAGTAAGATATGTAGAAAGTAAGATATAGAGAAGACATGTAGAAATTAACTCAATACGTAGTGATTCTATTACACTGAATATAATGAATAATATAATGAGGAAAAATAGAAGGTTATAATGAATATAATTAATTCTTTAAAATACCGATAAAAATGATTTTTATTTTTTGCAAAATTAATAAATGTAATGTCAAAAAGAAGAAAAAAAATGTGACGATTGTCAAAAAGTAAAATAAAATGTCTTAGTGATTATATAGCAAATAAAAATAGTCAAGATATAATTAATATGTGCCTACCTAATAATAGAAATAGTCAATACATTTTAGTCAAATTGAAAATCGATTAAAAACCTATTACACAAAGAGATATAGTCAAGATGCATACAGTTTTTATAGTGTAACTAAAACTGAAATTAGTTTAAGCGAACGAGATAGAACAATACGTTAGAGAATATGCAAACGAACGATCGCCAATAAAAACTGGTACCTGTCAAACTTATAATCGTCCGAATAAATTTGAACACATTTCGTGCGGTGTTAGATTCAGATGCTTTATCTTTGTGTGGGTAGTTTTAACGCGAAAAAGTGACAACCGTTCATTTCACTTTCCGCTCTAGCGTATTGCCCTGTCTCCTTCACACGAACTAATTTCCGATTTTAGCTGACGAAAAAACGCAATCAAGCCCATTTGGCAACTAGGAGTTTACTACGAAACGCAACGTGATGGCACTCATAGTTCCAAAAATTGATTTATTTTCTAATAGTATGTTCAATATGGCGACTTTCGTGGTATACCATGGTGGCGCACTGTAGGTGGCGCTGTAAACACGCCTATACGGTATAATATAATACCTAATATAATAACCGTCGAAAATTTAAATCATAACTTTTATTATTTTATTATTTTTTACATAAAGATGTAATTTTTTTATTTGGAATACAGGTTTCAATACGTAATAATTACGCAGTTTAATGTTCACCTAAACAAATATGTGGTATTCTATCTCTCTGTATTATTTCTGTGATCTAATCAGCCTATATATGGCAGCCTATATAATGCGATAGATGGCAGTAATTATTATCATTGGTTAAATTATAAAATTATTGTAATCATTAGTTAAATTGTTGGGTTTTTACAATATATCAATCCTTTATAAAAACCATTCATTATCAATATTATTATAGATGCTCAAATAAATTGCTATTAGTTTGGCCACCAATGCTTTTCGGTGCCACCTGCATTTCAGCGGCGCAGAATGGCTGCCAAATCGTAATACGGAGTTGAGCAATCTAATACCATAATAATCAATGATAGTATATAGATTCCCTCCCTAAATTTGATTCTTTAGTGACTTAAACTGAATAACTCTTTAGTGTAAAGCTGGAAACGGTTCTGGGCAGTGACAACACATAATCCTAGATCAAGATATAGTGAGTGATTCTGGACGATTTGGACAGCTTTGAAAATATTAACTGCTGTCGGGGTCTGCCATCCGTATTGCCTTGTGTTTCCTCCTGTAGACACTCCGGATATTGAGGATTAAATTATATCTAATCCAAACAATTCTACTTCTTCTTTTCCAGGTGTCTTGTACTCTTCAGGCTATCATCAAATCTATATAAATATTAGAATCTATCAAATCTATATAAATATCATCAAATCTATATAAAAAATAATAGTTCATAGGATAAGCAACTTTTTGGAAAAGAATCAAATAATATCTGATACGCAATATGGTTTTCGTAAAGCTCGCAGCACAGCAACGGCGTTAAGTAAATTCACAGATGACATTAATCAGCATTTAAATGATAAAAAATATGTAGTTATCTTGTTTATTGATTTTAAGAAAGCGTTTGATACGCTGGACCACGGACAGCTTGTTCAAGCTATGCATGAATGTGGTATCCGTGGTCCTGTGAACGATTGGCTTCAAAGTTATTTGCATGGTAGATCACTGTGTACCATGGTGAATGGCACGGTCGGATCAGAGGCAAAAGTGAGAACTGGTGTCCCAACTGGCTCGGTGTTTGGACCTGTCGGGTACATAATGCACGTGAACAGTATGACAAATGTTGTGAAAGACTGTACATGCTATATGTATGCTGATGATACGTGTATGATGTACGCGGATAGGGATATGGATAATATTCAAAATAAAATCCAGAATGATTTTGAAAATGTGTTAAAATGGTCCCACGACAACGGCATAATACTAAATATAAGCAAAACAAAATGTATGCTTGTACATTCACCGTATATCCAAAAACCAAGGAATAGCATTAATATAACTGGTCACTCATATGAATGTCTGCATAATTTTAAAATAAATTGTACTGACTGTAAAAAAATTGAATTTGTAAAAGAGTATAAATATCTGGGTCTAACGATAGATTGTAACATGAATTGGGGCTTGCACGTGAATAATATATGTAATAAATTGAGATGGATGCTATATAAGTTTAATCATCTTCAGTATATTGTAGATAAACCAACATTACGCTTAGTATATCATGCCCTCGCTGATGCAGTACTGAGCTATGCTCTCACTTCATTTGGTCGTACTTTTCGCACATATATAGATAAAATATTTAATTTGCAACGTAGAATGATAAAACTTTTAGTAAATAAAAATGTGTTAACACAATGTAAAAATAACTATAACGTGTTGTTTAAGCGATGCGATATATTACCTATACATGAAAAAATTACATTCTTACTAGCAATGGAGCATTTTAGAAATTCAGAATTTAAAATACCAATACAGTACAATAGGAATGTGAGAGAAAAAGTCCGTAAAAGATTTGAAGAACCAAGAGCGAACAACTACTATGGTGAAAGGACGTTAAAGTACCTCATTCCAAAAATCTTTAATACTATTGTATCTGAGGAAGACTGTGTAAGCGTGAGCAAACAGATGTTTAAAAAGAGATTAAAAAGCTACCTGTTGGATGTTTATAGTGAAATTAGTGGTAATAAGTAAATTTGTTATACGTTTCTATAATTTAAGCTTGTAGTAATACTGGCCTAATTTAAGCCTGTAGTAAGACCAGTAGTAATACTGCTGTGCATTGTTTTTTATATTTTAATAATGTATTTTTGTATCACAAAATTAGAAGTGTAAGACTAGAAAAATAAGAGTTTTTCTCGCCAACAAACTGTATACCAGTTTGGCGAGATTGTAATATTTTAAAAAATGTATCTTTTTCTATGAATAAATTTTCTATGAAAAAAAAAAAGATGCTGATGCCCAGAACACCAAATCATTGTCTCAAACTCCTCATCCAAAAAATTCGACGTCTTCCTGAGCCTCTCCATCCTGCTATTTTCTCTGGATAATAAGTTGCAGTAGGTAGTTTTCACTGCCTTTCACAACGTGGACGAAGTATTCCAATTTCCGTCGTTTAATCGCCGTGGGCAGTTCCAATTCTTTCGCCATTCTTTGGAGTGCCCTCGTTATGAACTTCATCAGTTCACGAAATCTTAAGTATCCTTCGGTTTACTCAGTATTCGGATGCCTGAATCTTTTTACAGTACGATTCCGTCAGTGTCCATGATTCTACGCTATATAAAAGAACTGGCAAAGCATATTATTTTACCAATCTCAATCTTAAAGTAAGGTTAAGGCCCCAAATCATTTTGATTTTGGCGATTGCGCTTCAGACTTTTTCTATACAATACTTGATCTCCTTACTATTATCCCATTCCTCATTCATAGTACCTTCCACTTGAATATTAAAGGCGAGTATGCATCCTTGATGATGGCCGTAACTTTAGTTTCCTGGAAATCTTCAGCCGTTAGTATGGCGATGATTAATACGGTAATGACATTTATGAGAATTCCCCTATTCATGTCCATAGTTGCTTTCCTGAAGATTATTTCCGAGTATACTGAACAGTAATGGCGAGATTATAATCCTTACCGTGCTCCTCAAGGCGTCTTTTTCGGTTCTATCTACCTGGATTGTGGTACTATGTCTCCAGTATAGGTTTGCAATGATGCGGATATCTCTCGCGTCCAGGCCAATTTTCTCTAGAACGTCAAGACTTTTTCATGACATACTCTACCAAAGGCTCTATCATAGTTTGGGCCTAACACGTTAAGATTATTTTGGGCCTAAGATGTATAACAGTTTACCTGCGGGCATAAAGACCAGCCCGAGTTTTTCAATCTACTTATAAGAAACAAAACTGGTTTCGTAGATGCTTGGGCATGGAAGATCCCGAATCTACCAAGAACCATCCAGTATCTTTTTATTTACTTTTTTGAGCTTTACCTGACTCCCTCTTTGGGAATACTATTGTTATTTTTTCTGTGACTATTTAAAAATGTACAAACTTTAAGACTTTTATTTATATTTGATGTTTACGATTATATGTAGCTTAAATGTATTTTATTATATATTAATTCCAATAATTATATTTTTTGGGTCTTCTCTTATTAATATTTATATTTTATATCGTTTTAGTTATAATTGCCATTTTTTTGCCAGTTTTTTTAATTCTCTTTTTGTAAACTAGCTTTTGCTCAGTTGAACATGATGACTTTTGGCCTTCTTTTTACTGTGTTTAAAATGTTTGACCTGGAACAAGTTATCATTTACTTGGGCGGCATGGGACCGATCATCACATATAAGCGTGACCACTTGCTATAGGTTTATTATTTTTTAAGGTAAATTGTATTCCTTTTAAACGTTTAGGTATTACCATTGATTATATACGTATAATGATATTACCTACGTTTCGTGTTACGCTTGTTGCAAACTCTGTACATTGCCATAATGAATAAATAAATACAATAGCATGTACAGACATCGGTGGTCACTATAATAGCACCTGCAGAGCAAAAAGAACCTCTCTGGTACCAAATACATTTCTCAACTGAATTTGGGTTGTCGATCTTCTCTTTACATTTCAATATATTCGGTAATGTATGCATATCAGAAATATTTGAAGCATGTGACTCATGTGAGTGTTCGTTCTGAACTGATCGCATCGATTTGCATTAGGGAATTTTGATAATGTAATAAAAGTTGATTTTTACCAGTCCTGTAGTATTTTTTTGTATTTGATCTTTTTATATTTGTTTTCAATGCTTGTACAAAAAAGGTAGTTGCACTGTCACCGAAGTAAAGAAATTAAATATCGTAAAAGAGCATCTTGGGATCGACACAGCTCAGGTAAAAAACGGCGCTATGCACTATCTAACAAGGCTTCTTAAGTCTCTATCCTAGATGTACAATTATGCTGTAAACATATAGGATAATGGTATAATAAATGAAACGTAAATAAAAAATAATAAATGAAAGGTAACCCTCATATGTAATAGAGATATGATCAGAAAATATGTTTATAGAGATAAATAATAAATATTCACCACAAATTATGTGATATAATATAGAAATTTAATTTATTCATAGAATAAAACAAGTACATAAATAGATACAAAATGCACATACAGAGATACAAAGATTTTTTTCACCTCATAGATTTGTAGTTCATAAGTTAATTTTCCAAACGCAGGTTTCGAATTTCTATCAGCTATAATTTGTTTATTTTGAATTTAAACGTATCCACATCTGTATTTTTTTCAACTTGTCGTCGAAGCTGTTAAATATTTTTGCCCCCATAAAATACATTTGCGTTTTCGCAAAGCTAGTCTTTAATAGGGAAATCAGGTAGTTAGTAGATGCGGCTGCTCGTGTTACCAGAGCTTCCTGACGTTTTTCCCAATTCTGTGGGTGATTGTGGAAGAAAACGAGAACTAGTTTCACACAAATCTGTTTAATTTTTGAACCCTGGAACTCTTCAATCAGAAGTACAGACGAATAACGTGAATGTATTTTTTCCAATAACTGTTAATAAGAGCTTCTGTATTTTTAAAAGTGGATCCAAAACTTGCTTAGTGCAGGCACCTCACGCAATTATGCCATAGATCCATAGACTTCGGCACAATGCTTTATACACTATTTTGGTGGTTGCTTACGATAACATGTTTCTTAACCTCAGAAAGCATAGACCAATTTGCGAGTTCTTATCGTTAGGTTGGATTTTCGAGTCCCAACTTGGCTTTCCCAGTTCATCTTCTCGTCGATCGTTATACCTAGATAGGTTAATCGCGATACCTAGATAGATAATAGATACCTATTATAGCAACATTATGTCCAACAGAGAACGTATGGAGTTACACAGCGCAGCCACACCAGAACCTATACAGGCAACGGCTTTTCCCATTTATTTTCTATACGCTAGACCGATTCTCTCATCTCCTGTACGCCCTGAGAGCGTCGAGAAGGGGCGAAGCCTTATTATGCGGGCCCCGTGTATTTCAGCACGTCCTTGCCCGGTTCCTTAAAGAATCGCTGTATTGTTGGCGACGAACAAAACGCGCTCTTTCCTCAATTCTAAGCGATTTTTTAATAAGCTGCGTTCAAGTCCTTTTCACGGCGAGTGAATGCCCTCAAGGGGCGTATTGTGAACACCCTCGTACCTACCCTAAGTAGTAGCGGTTGCTGCAACAGCTATTCTCGACAGCGAGTAGCTTAAGAATAGCTTAGAATTAGAATACACTAAGGAAAATATTGGATTGATTCTTATATTAGCATTTTGTTATTACGGTTTTATACAGAACTAGCTGACCCGTGCCCATTTCGTTGGGCGGTAAAACTTTTTACTTGTGATGAAATTATGAATGTGGTTCGGTTAGTACCTACTGTGTGCTATGATTTATTTCCTGACTGCCAAAAGGAGGGTTATATTTTTACTGCATACGTATGTATTTATTTGCATGCCAATTTGACTGTATTACCGTTATTTGTGAGTGTCTTCTTGTGAGTGTCTTATTTGTGAGTGTCTTATCTCGTTAACCATTTATGCAGTAAAAGGGAAATTATATGCAGTAAAAGGGAAAAGTCTTTTGTTTTAAACACTTGAGACGATAAATTTACTTATTTTGATATGAATTCATAATTATTGATAATAGGGCCAATAAACATGACCTAAGGATTAACATTATTTTTTTAATAATTAAAACTACTTTTGTGACTTAAATATAAAATTTAGACATAATCTGTCGCTGACTTTTTGTAGGTATTATCAAGCTCTACAACTTTTCTCTAGAACTTAATCATATATCTCTCATCGTTGAGGCAGCGTTAGTTAGAAACGTTTTTGTTCGGCCGTTTTTTCTCGGACTTGCTTTGCAAATCCGGCTACCACGGAAAAGTCTTTTCATTTATACTTTCACAAATAATGTGGCTTTCTATTGGTAAAAGAATTTTCAAAATCGGTTCATTAGATCCAGAGATTACTTCCTACAACCTCACAAACTTTACCTATTTATAATATTATTATAGATAACGATGTTTCAATCGTAATTTTGTCGAATTACAAGGAATTTTGTTGAAACTTCATTACTTGATTATAGGTATCAATATTTTCCTTACGGTTCATACGGAAATAACAGTATAATGTAGTTTCAACATGATTCATTTTTCCGACTATAACCGTATGTATACTACTACATGCTGTCATGTTAGAAGTGGGTCCCTAGGTCGCCACGTAATGTAATAACATTATGTTATAACATTACGACACGGTAACTACCGTCACGCCAACACCGTTACGTGGCATTAATTCATACGTATAGACCACAGTCCGAGTATATGCGTAATCCTTGTTGAAACATTTCCATGTATTAGGTACATCGTGATATTTCTCTCAGCGTATAAAATTCTGAGCAAGCTTAAGAAATTAAAAACGATTCTGCTGCCAAAACGCGATGTTGAAAAGATGGATTAAATATATGTTTTGGATCCAGTATTTCAAAGGTTAGTTCTCCATAGCAGAGCAAGCGCTGATTTGTATTTACCCTTTTCAAGCACTATTTGTGCGAAAATACATTTTCATCAGTTGTATCAATTTAAACGAAATATAGAAGCATATATTCGATATTGCTGGTGATTTACGAAGTGCACTTTCTTCAATTCAACCAAGAATTGTCAATCTGACTAAAAATATACAAGCTAAAAGGTCCCATTGATTGACTTGCTTGTTTACCACTTTTATGTAATTATTATAATATATCCAATAAATAAACGTTATGTTTATTACTTTTATTCACTTGTTTTATTAATTAATGACATGGGGGGGGGGGGGCGAAGGAAAGTGAGCATTTTCTTTTGGTAGCATAAGAATAAGTTCGGGAACCCCTGCTGACTAGTATATTATAATAATTTATCTCCGATTAATTAATAAAATTATTGGATTTAGTAATGTTTCATTAATAAGAATGCAGTTAATAATTCATAAAATATATAAAGATAATCATGTACGATTAGAAAAATCAATAGAGTCAAAGAATAAATTTGGTTTTTAATAAGAATATCCTGGACCTTTTTTTAAATTGAACATCTCCAAGACCCTTGACGCACAATGGAATCTTATTGTGAAAAAGGTTTGACTGATACAGGAAACTATTTCTAACCTTACTTAGTGGCACTCTTTAAGGACGCAAGTCTTGTTTGTTCGCTCTATATCTTTGACCACTCTGCGCACCTTTACTTTACAGTATCCGACTGGTAAGAGGGCTTTGTTTAGTCGGTCCAGGCGCCAAAATATATCATCGTTTGCCTACGCCTGTCTGCCTGCATGGATCCAAAGGCAAACCACCTGGGATTAAATGGAACCGTAGGGTAGATAGGGTAGATTGAAATCACAGATACGACGCGAAGCCTCGCGACGGTGAAGTGAAGTGGAATTGAATTTCGAAGCGGGACGTGAGCACTGTCTTCATTCACGTTCGCGCGCCAGTGTTTGTTTTCAATATCCATGACATATCCGGTTCCCGCGCGATCTGTTTGGATTCACCACTTCCGCCCTCTCTCTAGTTGCACAATGGCCCCCGTCTTCTACCTACTTCACTATAGTCGGAGCATAGAAAAAAAGGTTTTTATCGATTGGGATATATTGATTCAAGTGGGTGTGCAATTTGATCACGAGATATCGCAGGTACTATCATTGATTATATATGGTATTAGATTGGTCAATGACATATTACGATTTGGCAACCCTACGCTGATAGCATTGGCAGCGAAAATACAAGCAATTTATCAGGCTATCTATAATAGGATTGATAATAATTATGAATGGCTTTTATAATAAGTAATTTAACCAATCATAATAATAATAACATTCAAATATTAGTGCTATCTATCGCATTTTTCATATAGGCTAACTACATCACAGAAAAAATACTGAGAGATAGAACGCCATCTATTAGTCTATCGGGTCTCACTATAAAGTGCGCAATGATAACGTATTGACCGCTGATACATATCAAATTAAAAATGTATATATGTAAATAATGATTTAAAAATGATCTATGATGTAAACATTCGTTTGTTATTATGTTATTTGTGTATACCGTATAGGCATGTTTAAAGTACCATATATAGTGCGCCGTCATATGTTATACCACGAAAGTCGCCATATTGAAAATAATAAGAGAAGATTAATTAATTTTTGGAACTACGAGTGCCATCTACACGATGCGTTTCGTAGTAAAATACTGGTTTCCAAATCGTAGTACTCTAATACTACGAATCCCTTTTACGATAGTACCGGTGATTATACTACTATAATCACTGGTACTATCGTACGTTTAAAGGGTTATAGTTGTGCTACAGCAGCTAAAGACTTAAAGTAAACTCTCCCGAGGCGTTTTCTATGATTGTAATCGATTCAAAATAATGTTGGCGGGAAAAACGGATTTTGACATTCTCTTCTTGGCGTGACGTCACTCTGATTAAATAAAAGTAGCGACCGGCGACTTGCTTGTAGTCGAGTTGACGACTTTTCTTTCAAACAATTTCAAGGGTCGAATCGATGATTTGTTCGGACGACAGAGTCGGTGGGCGCTCGCAGTCAATAATCCAATATCGAACGATACATAGTATTATTTCTACGTGTTTTCGCATAATTTTAGGTTTATATTTTTGCGTTTTTCTAAACTTTGTCGATACTTTTATCAACGGTGTCAAATAATTTGTGTGTTTTATTTCTGGATGTTAACGTGTAGTTATAATTTCACATTTTATTTGCTGACAAATACAGATATGCAATACCTATGGAGCCGTCAATGGACGACTCGACTGAACGTCGACACGAGTTCGACTTTTGAATCGTTCGATCGAAAGAATCGACAGTAGTTCGACTCATAAATCGTTCGAATTCGTATACTTGACTTGGGCCCTAATGCTGAGAAATTTTGCGTGCTCATTTGCCTATGGCCCATGTAAATCAAACGGATCATAGACAAATTTAGCATGCAATTTTTTTCAAGAATACTCCCCTTGGCGGCGATACTTACGTCGCGGACAGACGAACGAACGAATGCAAGAGTCGACTCTTCAGTCGAACGAATTCAAAAGTCGTACTCTTGTCGACTCTTTGGTTCGAGTCGAGTCTATGATACTATGTGTGACTAATTAAAATCCATTGAAACCTGCTTGGTAGCGTATCGCGTAATATTCTATTCGCCCTAATTTTTATGCAGATTAGATTTTACCGAGGATGCTTACTAATTTAGATCGAAGTAATAATACATATTATTTCGAATAAGTATATATTTAATTTTTTTATTTTTACATATACATATACATTCAAATTCATGAGCACAACAGAAAATAAAATGTCAATGTATACAATGCCGTCGTATGCTTTTAAAGTTATATACGCATGATACATCTGTCTGAGCCCAGGTTACATAGCGCATACATTAAACGCAAATGATAATCTTTCTATTATGTAAGCAAAGAGCAGCCGAGCCCGCCTTGCTAGGCACCCCTGTGTTAAGGCGAGCTCACTTCGGGAGTCACACTAGAGTGCCACGGTTGTGTCAGGAAAGATCTAAAATATATATATTTTTTAATTATTTCTATTTTAATTAATAATCATTATTATTATTATTATTATTTTTATTTTGTTATTTTTCTAGTTTTTTAACCGCAGAATAGAATCCACAAGCGCGAATCCCCTCTTTTGCAATATAGTGGTGATTGTCGCATCGTATTCATAAATATGAGTTCCGCTCGTTTCCCTGTAAATATTGCTATCCATAATGCAGGTACAGGTGTCGCAGCGAGAGCTGGCACGTTCACAGTACTCACACTAATGCAATGTAGTGACGCGCGACGTGACTTTCACTTGATGCGCATCATAAAAAAGTCTTTCCGTCTCTCTCGCTCGCGGACACTGTATAGTGACATTGCATTAGTGTGAGTACTGTGAACGTGCCAGCTCTTATCGCGTGACCTGTAGTCAGATAGTTTCGTATTGAACGCAACTGAACTGATTGACTAGTGATTAACGACTTCAGGGGTTCGCAGCAAGCGGTTTTTTAACAACGTACCTACTACTAACACTTTTTAAATAATAAAAGTTATACAGTTACAAAATTAAACTAAAGTTAGATACATACTTACATTTTATAATAGCAGCCGTAGAAATAATTATATTAAAAGAAATTAAATAGTATACATTTATAATATAAATGGATATATGGCTTAATAGGTATATCTTATTTCATAAAAGCTTCCAATTTCATCACTATTCTATAGCGCAATTTATAAAATAAAATGATTTTTGCATCGACTGTACAATCGAGTGAGGCAGATACGCCACGATACATCTGCTTGCGCGCAACTCGTATAGGATATGACAATATTCAATAAAATCGCGAATCGGAAAACGAATCACACCCCAATCACATTCCTCCTTTCTCTCTCTCATTTTTTTATCGCATCGCGGCGGCATTCAATTTGAATCAACAGACAGGAAGCGTCGGCTGTAAATCGTCAATATTTGGACATTTTACTCGGGCGATAAAAAAGCGAGAATAAAAGCCGCACCGCTACGCCATCGCGCCAGAGAGAATGAAATGAAAGACCATTTGTTGACGCAACCGCTTTTCACACACGAAGATCAAATTCGACGGCCGAGTGCTAAGTGGAGGTTATGGAAGAAGGGAAAGGGCGAAAGACTAATTCGCAGCAATTTGTGAAGATTTTTTATTTACATAAGTACAGAAAGAAATATCGGTTGGGTAACCCCAAGACTTTCCCGGCACGACAACCCTCCTCGCCCCCTGACACTCCCTGCCCCTCACGCTAACCACCCCTTGCCAACCCCCCACCCCGCACCAACCCTCAACCCTCACCCCCCGCGCTATTCCACTCCTCGATATGTGTTCGATTAAAATCGCGAATGTATTTCTAAGATTTTCCTAGTCTTTTAGTAGTATTTTCGTACCATATTTGTAGTATTTTCCGTGGTAATAAAATGGTATTGTTTTCAGTATGATGTCGTATTTTCATAAAAATATTGCAGTTTTAAAATTATGTGTGTCGCTTGGGTATGAGATATTCCAACCAAATTTCACAATGTGATTTTACAAGTCCCAAGTTCGAATTTCAAGTCCCTCAGTCCCTCGCGCCCTCTGGTGGACCGATTTGAACCACAATGCTAACTTTTCAACTCTTGCCATGACCAAATGATGCCTGTTAGCCAAATTTCAGCTCAATCGGATTAAGCGTTTGGGAGTTATCGCGGAGGAAAGATGATGATGATGATGATGTCCTCCTCATCGTGATCCGACGACGGCGACCTCTTGGTTTGACAGGACTTCTTCGAATATGCGCGCGGAAGTGACTTGTGAATCCCAATTTGTTTTTGAAGGTCCGATTACAACGCCTACAGTAGAGTTCACCGCAGTCATTGTAAGTGTATGTGTAATTGGGCTTCGGACGAGTTTTGCGCTGTTGGCGGTTCCAGTCGAGGTTTTCAAGCCGGGTTTCCTCAAACCCTTAAATTTTGTGGTCACCGTGGAGCGCCACTCGCTGCGTTTGTGAGCAGCCCTCTCCCAGCTCCCAGGTGGAATACAACTGGCGGTTAGGTGCCTTTTTAACACATCTTTATAGCGTAGGTGCTATCCGTCGGCTTTGTGTGCGCCTTTTGAGAGTTGGGCATAAAACACGGCTTTCGGGAGGCGGTCATCTTTCATACGCACTAAATGCCCAAACCACCTCAGCTGAACTTTCATGAGCATAGCTTCCATGCCCTGCATTTTCGTCCGCCGTAACACTTCTGTGTTTGACACACGGTCTTCCCATGTTATCCTCAGGATGTTTCGGAGGCACCTCATGTGGAAGACGTCTAATTTCTTAATCTCTTTCCTGTAGAGGCACCACGTTTTGGAGGCATATAACAATATGGGTAGGACAATCGCTTTGTAGACTGCCAGCTTTGTTTTCAGTTTTAGATCATGCGATTTCCAGACACGTTGGTTTAGTTTGCCGAAGGCGGAGGCAGCTCTGGCTATGTGTACTGGGATTTCAGTGTCCAGACGGTTATCATTCCTAATCTCACTGCCAAGGTAGCGAAAGTGAGATACTAACTCTAAGACACCGTTACCCAGGAGAATGTTAGGTTCTTCAGGTTCTTCAGGTTCTTCAGGTGGACTTCCTCGCGGAGGCTGAGCCATTACCTGGGTCTTGGAAGTGCTGATTGTCAAACCGAATTTATTGCAGGATTCGTAAAGATGGTTAAGGTACGACTGGAGTGCACTAGAACTGTCAGCCATGAAGCAGGCGTCGTCTGCATATAGGGCGTCGAGGATTCTCAGTTGACGGGATTTAGTCTTTGCGCGGAACCTTGACAGGTCAAAGACTCCTTTGTCACTGCGTACTGTTACAGAGATAATACACAATACGTGGAGGAATATACACACAGCCAGAGAGACAGATAGACACACAGATACACAAACACACTTCAGGCTGGAAATGCTCTTAATCGTCTCGGGGGGCATCAAAATGTATATATCCGTCTTCGTCGCGACATTTTTTGTAGCACGTTCACAATAATTTACCTTCTCGTCGGTTTGTAAGCCGGTAAAGTAAAAATCATATCAATGTACCTTCATTCTTCAAAAGCGTATCTCTGATATCTACCCACTTTCCAGTCCCAACAGCCCCGGAGCTATGATTTGACTTAGCTGAGACAAAAACTTAACACTGTGGCCCTTCTCCTCCAGCATTTGAGAATAATGATTTTAAAAAACTCGCAAAACAAATATACTGAGTAGGAGTAAGGGAATAATAACCCTTAAATAAATGTGCACTCTTTCTCGTCTATTTGATAATATCGTTGTATACTGTAAACACACCTTTCATCCTCAAATGCCAGAAATTTTCACTGTCTAATCGTGCTACATATGTACTTTACATGTCGAGCTTTCGTTTCCGCGAATGAATCTATTACCACATCGACTAATAATTATAGTGAAACGTTTGAAAGAGTACTTTTTGCCCAATAAAAACAACGCGAATTACGCGAAGAATGCCGACCGTCGCTTGACGTTCTGCCCTTAAGGTTTATTAGGTATTTCTCGTGTAGTCCCATCCCGTTCTGTCTTTAGGTAGCGAACAGTTACGTGCAGCTTGGGCCAAAAGAACCACTTTGTTCTCGGATCGGCTCAACTCACGATTCAGCTCCAATTCAGAAGCCTCCTCGTGCGGAAGGCTACCCCGGGTAATACTCTCGCGTCTCAGGCCTCACAGCTGGTGGGCTGGTTTCTCCTGGCGGGATTGCATCTTATATCCCGGCGCTACGGCTTGCGCACCGTCTGGCGACGCCAATCGCTTGTGCATTCTGACTAATTGCTTGAGGAGTCTGGAGAATATGGAAATATACTGTCTCTTAAGCAACGGGGGTGGATGTTGACCTGCTGTCATGCCACTCTTCAATTGACCTTGAGTCACCCGATCCCGCGTGGCACTACGGGTAAAGGACGCCCAGGTCCTCGATAAATTCAAATTGAATTAACCGCTGTAATACAGCAGGTAGAGGTCGCGTAAGCGACTTCGGACATGTAACTAGTCGGGAGGACGGAGGTATCCTGAAGGTTAATTTCAGACGGAGATATCCTACCAAAACTGGTAGTTGGGGGCGTGGCTGCCAGCTGTGTGCCTTTCCGGGTACCTCGTCGTAAGGCGTTGGCCTCTAACGAGCTTGTTGGCGGAGCTAAACAGTAGATTGTCTTGTCTCTAAGCCTTCTACGTTTCTCCCCCGGGGATGAAAGAACGATTCCATATCGTTATACCAGCCTGGGGTGACAGATTCGCCCGTTGTAGTCGACACCGCCTACTGTCTGTGGGGAGGATTTTTCTAGGCGTGACGTGAGACGGAAGAGAACACACACACACACACACACACTGCGCATGAGTTGTAATATCAGCTTCGGTGCGTTGCAAAATCAAATGAACAATCGATAGTACAATACCACGCGCCCTGGATGCTAGGCACTTCAGTAAAACAAGTTTTTTCAAACACATGAATTAAGCGCCCTTTTACTTTGCCGCCCGTGGTAGGTACCCGGTCCGCCCCCCCCCCCTTTCCCTAAATCCAAGGCTGAGTCCCAACCCCTATCCTACCTTCCGCTTGACGTTAGTCCTATCATTTGAATGCTAAACTAGTTTATAGAGAGCGACCGCTCCCCTTCATTTGCCTTTTAATATTTAAAGTGAAAATGCACGCCTCTGCGCCCTTATTTGTTTTTAATGACGTGCAACTTTTAATCCCCCACAACGAAGGCTCTTTTAGTAGTTACAGTGGATAATTTTTAATTAAAGGGCGACCGGCCGCCACCTTTTTAAAAATTCACTACTTCTTTCTATTCATCTTTTGTTTTCATGTGCGTTTAACTTGTCAGACTATTTGCTTTAATTTTTCATAATTCTAGTTAAGTGGTTGTTGTAGGCAGGTCATTCGCGCCATGCCTTATTATGAAAACAGGAGTTAATAGATTTCTTTTTCAGGTCACTAACTAAACGAATTTTATTACATTATTTTTTAGTTTATTATTTGAAATTCCTCGGCAGAAAAATCACCCATCAGGAAAAAGACGTCTCTGGCGATCATGTGAGCATTTCAAAAGTTCCCTGGCAAAAATGGATGCCTTGCTAATTTCTGGCCCTCGTAAGGCCTGGATCTATGACAATTATCTAACGTCACATTTGTCATGGCCCTTTCTGATTTACGATTTTAACAAAACCCAACTGTCCCGTCTAGATGCGCTGGTGACAGCTAGTTTAAAATCCTGGTTGTCCTTAGCCAAACCAGCTGACCCTTCGACTCTCTTCAGGTCCAAACAAAATTTTGGGCTAGCGCTAAAACTACCCTCTCTGCTCTACGTCAATCCAGAATAACCAAAAATTCGATTCTGTACAATTCCAAAGATCAGGCAATATCGAAGCATGTAATAAGTGGTCGTAGTGATTCAAATGATCCCGCGTAGACTTCCACAACAAGTTCCTTACTGGAATCAGCCAGAATGGCGCTGGTCTGGGGTATGGTAGTACAACCACGAGCTATGTGGACTTGAAGAACTCTCTATTGTTACGACAGCAAAAGTATGGCTCATGCTATTGACCTTCAATGCCAGAATGATTGGACAACAATTGGGCACTTTGGCATTCCGCCTCCAATGCACTGGAAGGTAATGCTCTATGACTGGACGCCAGAGATGCTGAAATTTTATTTGAATGCCTTTCAGCATACACTTCCAGACCTCACACCCCAGTAACCTTGCTCGTTGGAGCTATGCCGAGGATTGTTCATGTCCCCCTTGTAGCAATACCCCTTGCACAGCTACACGTGTGCTAGCTGGCTGCAAGGTGGCCTTAGATCAAGGACGGTACATTTACCGCCATGACAAAGTTCTCGCCGTTATTCGCGAAGTAATTAGCCTCTCAGTGGCTCGTGCCAACAAGGGTTTGACAGTATCCTCCAAACCCCCAATACAGTTTGTGCGGGATGGCTCTAAAGGCAAAAAACATTTAACTACAAAACCTTTCTCAATACTTGAGAAAGCTTCAGATTGGATTCTGGAGGTCGATTCTGTCTCTAAGCAGTATAAATTCCCTTAAAGTCTCGGATGCACCTCCCTCCGTTCAGATATAACTCTTTACTCTCTATCTCGGAAGGTGACACTTATTGTAGAATTAACTGTTCCATGGGAATCACATTTTCCAGAAGACCACGAGTACAAATTAAATAAATACCATGATCTCGCAAATGCCGTAACCCGGAACGGCTTCACTGTTCACCTTCACGCGGTGGAAGTTGGCGCTCGTGGCCTGCCAGCTAAATCTCTATGTCACCTCTTTAAAGATCTTGGTCTTTCCAGAAAAATAATCAACTCTTTCCTAGAAAAAATATCTAAAACCGCGATTTGCGGATCTCAAATTCTATGGCTTCGAAGGGGGAGTGAATGGGTGGTAAGGTAGACGCTCACATGTGGCAAGACAGCTGTCCTAATCCTACCACAGCCGGTCGTTAGTCCGGAATCCACTGCTCACCCCCCAGAAGTGTAAAAAGTAGTATTATGATGGGCCCGACTCCGGTCGGTGAATTTCATGGCAGCTCCGTTTGTATTTTATTTATTTATTCATATATTTTTGTACATTTAGCCACATTATTATCGATGTTTTAATCGAAATCGAAGGCAATCGAACAAGCAAATGTGGTAAATGCTCAGTGCCCACCTAACTAGAACTGTATTGTCCCGTATCTAGGCGAGTCAGAGTAAATAAGTAAAATAAGCAATGTAAATTATGTAACAACTAACTTAATTAATGTAACAAATATTTTATCTTTAGAATGATTAAGGGAGAGAGCCTGGTTTAGAAGGCAAAAAAAACAAGTTATTTTTTTGGTTTTTAACCAAAACTCAAAACTGACACTGTTTTTTCTAAAAAACAAAACAAAATACGGCCGTCTTATTTTGTACACTTTGCAGCTGGTTCGACAGGACCAATTCAGGGTTGCCAGTTTAAAAAAAAAAGTATTTTTTAAGAGAAATTTTGGTGGTCCGTCTCTCCCGCTGGTCTATCTCTCCCTGGATTACTTTAACTAATCTAATGATTTTATTTTTCAGGGAGAATGGTTGCTTAGTTTTAGATATGGTTGGATTAAGATACAGCGTATCTAGATTAAAATGGGCCCTTTTAGGGCCGATTTCTATATAGTACTTTTACTCGCAAGTACAGGTTTCGTGGAACCAATAGTCAGTTTTTGACATTTTTCCGTTTCAATATGCAACCTGTAGGCATCGGTTGACCTGTAGGCAAAAGTATCGGTCAACTTTTACTTGCGAGTTACGATTCCCATACAAAATGCGTTTCAATAAAAATGAACGTGACAGTTCGCAAACTTCCGTCGAATTCTCGCTCCCTGATTGGTCGCTCAAATCAGCTGAGAGTTGAGATCTAACAGGTCGATTTTGACGGTTTGAGCCATTGATCATGTGGTTTGAGCTTCAGTTTTATGTTTTTCTGGTGAATTATCAGTGGTTTCGCGCTGTTCAGAAGAGAAAAAGTCGGATGTAAGGGCAAAAATGGCCGATGCAGAACCGAAAATAGATGAGTATACAGTTGGCTTTTATGTTATTATGTAATGAAATATAAGAAATAAGCAAGATTGTCGTATGGCTTGCGCAAAGTAAGGTATATGGACACGAAAAAGTTACGAAAACAATAATCTAGTTGCTATTATAACACTATAACCTAAGAGTAGAAATAAGTCGTTTTACTATAACCTATATGCGGGATTTTAAATTTAATTTGATATTTTGACATATTTACTTGGTTTCTTTAAATGTAAATGTAGAACAATGTTATATTTAAACAACATGTAGATGTAGATTTCAAAAACGTTTACCGCTTTTCAAAGACCTACTGATAATATATTATTTTAGAAGCGGACGAAAACCTTTACAAGGGACGAGATGAGGAGGATTGTTGGCTTTGCTTCGAACGCGGATGTCTACACCGCTGAGCATGAGAAAGGGTACTTATTTTTTAAAGAATAGATAACCGTATATTTAATTTCATTTATGTTACAACTTTACAATTGTGAAGGGATAACACACTAAATTACTTAATTTAACATTCGAAGCCCCCTACTGTTACGATTCCCTCGTTCGCATCCCTAAACCTGAACCTTCGTTTCAGAAAACCGAAATTGTAATAGTCCCGTCTCACCGCTAACGCAGTTACTTGGTTTCTTTAAATATAAATTTAGAATAATGTTATATTTAAACATGTAGATTTCAAAAACACTTAACGCTTTTCAAAGACCTACTGATAACACATATTATTTTAGAAGCGGACGAAAACTGTTGGCTTTGTTTCATACGCGGATGTCTACACCGCTGAGCACGAGAAAGGGTACTTTTTTTTTACAGAATAGATAACCGTATATTTAATTTTATTTATTTTACAACTTTACAATTGTGAAGGAATAACACACTAAATTACTCAATTTAATATTTGAAGCCCCCTACTCTTACGATTCCCTCGTTCGCATCTCTAAACCTAAACCTTAGTTTCAGAAAACCGAAATTGTAAACGTCCCGTATCACCGCTAACGCAGTCGATTATGGACAGAAACAAGGAAATGGAGACTATTATAGGACGAATAATCGGTATTACGCTGCAAAACTCACGCTACTCGTGGGTAAATGGTTTTTACAAGGCAATTTTGTTCCGTTCCAAAGATAATGTGAATTTATTCTTTGCAGAATCTCCGTCGGCCTGACGAAACCCAGCTGCCCCCAGAACATAACAAAAAGTCAAAAAAACATAAATAAAAAGCCAATAATGGATAACTTGTTTTATTTTAAGGAATATATACTTCAACCCCAAACATCAGCTATGCCGAAGAAAACTCTCAGTTCCGGTAGTAGCCTCGGACCAAACTGAAATAAAAGAAAATGATTATATACCTATTTATTTGACAAATACTATTTGGTGATTTTTTTCAATAATATTTGGTGGTCCTCACGACAAATTTATGACATTGACTTTTTCTGTGGACTTTTTGAAGTCTCATTGTTTTTTACTGAAGCCATCGCCAAACTACAAGCTCTTAATAGACAAAGGTACCTACTTTCTCGCTAGAGGCATTTCAGTATGAAAATGCCCTCGATGAGAAATACTTATTTATTTTTTATTTATTTATTTTATTTATGTATTATTCATATATTTTATTTTTAAAAATATTTAGGAAATAATTTTACAGAATGATTTTGTGTCACTACTAACTAGGCAGTGCCTGTTCCGAGGAAAACGCCAATTTTATATGATATTACTTTAAATTTTCAAATTTAGCTTTATGAATAAGATGTAAATAAATTGCTATAGTAAATCAAAGAAAAAAAATAAAAATATTAAAAAAAATAAAATAATCATTAAAAAAATATATATCATTAAAAAAAATCAAAATAATCATTAAATAATAAAAGTAATAGAAAATAATTATAAGATAAATCCAAATACAAAATATTACATTATTAAAATAAACAGCTGAATTCACTCTTGTTTACATAGATAATTTATATTGCTAGATATGTGAGGTTGTTTAAATCGTGTGTATGTACATTCCGCGCGCGAGCTGCGAAGAATCGGGGGATTACGCCGCCCCTGACCGTTGCCTCATACCCTGCTCTAGTACTGGGAGAGCGTGGGGTGTGGAGCGACGGTCGGGGGCGGCGTAATCCGCCCTCTTCGCTAGCTCCCGATTCTTCTGTTGCTATTTTTGAAATGTCATAATGTCATAAGGTTACTTTCAGTTTTCGTTCTTCCTTCACTAATTATCCACTGAATGAGACTTTTTAAGAACCACTTGTGTCAGTCCCGAAATTTCGAAATATTTTCCTAAAATAATGGTAATGGTGTTGTCTAGGCGTTGATCTCCTGGGCAATATAATATGGTATATGTGCCGATCTTGTGTTCTTAGCAGGAAACAATGTCTCTACTTGCGCGCGATTGAAATATAAAGAAGTTTTTAAATATTACAATTGCCTAATATCAAGTATTTTCGCTTCGAGAAACAACTACTTATTAGAATAAATTTTTGGTTTTTTGAGTACGATACGAATTATAGTTTTTTGTACGATAGTAATTCTTTCGATTGTAGTCTTACAGCATGCTCACCACCACATAATAGCGTATATTATCATTATACATAGTCCTAACATAAATACTGTTACAACATTAAAAGCACTAATTGCGCCGCGAGTATTAGTGGAATTGCGTATTTGACTTATGTTTGTTGACAGTTGGTCTTTGTGCAATTATGCACAATTAGTAAATTTAGTATTTGTTTTAACATATTCATGGAGTGGACCGACAAAGGAAATCGTGTCGCAGTTATTGCGCTTTATCGGTGCAAAGTCGAGAAAAGAGAGATCTAGCCGCTCGAAGTCAGCCGTATGTTTGTGTATCGGTGTATCAAATTATCCGAGGATACTGGTGACATTCAAGACCGCAAGCGGTCCGGCCGTCCTCGAACTATTCGTACCATCGAAGGCCATTGAAGCCGTGAAGCATCGGATTTTGAGAAATCTACTCCGAAAACAGAGGACAATTGCGAGAAAAATGAATATGAATTCGATGTCCTTGGACCGCATCATCAAAAAAGACTTGGGTCTTGGGGCCTACAAACGCCGCACAGGACAATTGCTTATGGCCGCTCTGAAGGAAAATAGAGTGAAAAAATGCAAGCGGCTGTTGGTCCAGTACGCGGGTTGGAAGTACAAACAAATCCTGTTTACTGATGAAAATTTTTTCACGGCGCAGGAGAAGTTCAACATGCAGAATGATAGGGTGTACGCACACTCATCTATAGAGGCCTCCCAGGTCATTCCACGGGTCAAGAAAGGTCACCATCCGGTTTCAGTGATGGTTTAGTGGGGTGTTGCCTATGATGGCACTACAAAGCTCCATTTATGCAAAAAAGGCGTGAAAACTTCAGCTAGAGTTTATCCACGGACAATCTTGAATCATGTTGTGAAGCCTCTTAACCAAACAAGGTCTCAAAACTAGCATTGGATATTCCAGCAAGATTCGGCGCCGGCACACAAGGCCATAACCACTGAACCCTGGCTACAGCGCCATGCACCAGTATTTTTGTCACCAGATGATTGGCCTGCTGGCAGTCCCGATCTGAGCCCGCTTGATATAAGCTATAGGTTGTTTTGGAGGACAATGGGTGCCACAGAAGATACAGCAACATCGAAGCCCTCAACTCTGCCCTGGTCGAAGCAGAGAGCAGTTTCCCCTTTATATAAGCTGCGTAATTCGATCGACGACTGGCCGAGGAGACTCAAGGCCTGCTTTAAGTCCAAAGGCGGCCAGCTAGGTTTACGACAGCTATCTTGTCACCATTATACCATCCATTCAGCCCCTCCCCCTTTGAAGCCAAGTATTGAAATTAACTAATTAGGTATATTTAAATACGAGTAACATTTAATTTTTAATAAATAATCCTAATTCATTAATTCACTTGAAAATCGACATTTACTTTAAATAAATATTATTTAAATAAACTGATTTTTTCACTAAATTTTGTGGTCTTTGGAGGCCCTTGCGACAAATTTATGATGTAGATTTTTGTTTTGTTGACTTGAAATCTAGATTTTTGGTGAAGTCATCGCCACTACAAGCTCTAAATAGACAGATTATAGCTTCTGGATAGAGGTATTTCAGTATGAAAATGCCCTCGGTGAGAAATGTTACAAGCGTTGTCCGTGTTCGGCCCTTATCCTTGATTAGTCTCTCGTTTGAACGCTATCTTTGAAAGAACCTTTTCTATTACAAAACATTACAAAAAATAAAGTTAGAAATACAATTGCTATGGAAACAATCGATGTGCTTAGATTAAGATTTTATTTGCAAAATTTGTGGAATAAGTTTGTCCCTTCAGAAAAAAAATCCATTCGATAATAAAATAAAACACAATCGATCAAATCAAATCAATCGATTTTATATTAGAAAGGGGACATTAGAAAACGATAACTATAGGCTGTTCAGTTTTCTCTCGCACCTATTTATTTTTTTGCATAAGCTAGACTCCAATTCGCCAAGAGAACAAGCCGGCTTCCGGTCATGCTTAAACTATCACCACAGACACTAAAGACCCTGGTAGAGAAATGCGATTAGTATAAAAATCAGATTATACTGACTTTTATCAATTATGAAAAGGCATTCAACTCCGTAATTTGGACGATCAAAAAGCCCTAGCGAGCTGTTTTCCAAAATTCTTCATTTTTGGTGATTTTCAGGAACAGTTTTAGTGTTTTTTCATTGTGTCACCTCGCAACACTGCTTGAATTCAACTTAATACCCTTAACGGTAATATTTGAAATTTTATTTACCTGGAAAAATAGGTTTTGATTAGCTCTGATGGCGTAACATCGTCCTTATTTTGGCGAAGTGATCAATGTGGTAATTGAATTTCCGCCTCTGGTAGTGGCCGTTAATTTTTCTAGTCTATTGTCATTTTAATCCAACAAAAGAAAATCGTTTTCCCCAAATATCAAAGCAACTGAAACAAAACAATTTTTGTGTAAAAATAATAATTACTGTTTTTTGCTTTTGCTTTGTAGCATGGAGAAATTCTTTAGGTGAAATTATTACAAACATCCGTTTTTTTAACATCGCATGGAAGTATCTAAGCAGCTAGCCAGTCACCCAACAAGATACCACAGTATGCCAGACAGTAGCTTCTCTTTGAACAAAATTGAAATCGAAGCGAATACGTCACGATTCGTAAGGGCTCGGATATGGCCGCCAGATGTCCCGCTACTCGGCCCACGCAGATATGCAAACAATAGAAAATGTCGCCAGCCTTTACCTGTGCGTAACGCTAACCAAAGGCCTTCGTCGAGACGTACCCCTCTGTCCAGATTCCTCGCACCCTCTTCCCGCAATGCCCTGTAGCTTAAGAGTAAACCTACTGTTTGGTATACTGTGCACATACTGTTCCTGACTGATGATGCTTAACATTATGCAACAAATACAGTAGAGCCTTAATAATCCGAAATCCGTCAATTTGTAACTGCTCGGATTCACGAAGCATTTGGATTATAGCACGAGGAATCTTTAATGAGACATTTTTAAAAACTAAAAGATTTAGTCTCATTCAGTGGTTAATTAGTAAAGGAAGAACGGAAACTAAATGTATCCTCATGACATTTCAAAAATAGCAACACATTTACACGCGCACACTCACACACACACACACCCTCACACACACACACACACACTATACACACCCTCACATCTTTAACAATATACATATATGTAAACAAGAGTGAATTCAAGTTTTTATTTTTATACAATAATAATTAGTATTTGGATTTATTTTTCACTGCTTTTATTTCTTAATAATTATTTTGATTTTTGAATGATTATTTTGCGTTTTTTTTTTTTTTTTAAATTTACTATAACAATTTTATTAACATCTTTTTCAAAAAACTATTTTTATTTTATTGAAAATAATATTATATAAAATTGGCGTATTCCTTGGAACAGGCACTGCCTAGTTGGGAGTGACGCAAAATCATTGTGTAAAAATAATTCCTATATATTTTTTTCAATTAATAAATCAAATAAAATAAATTTTGCAAAATTAGAGATGGTATGTTTAAAAAGAACACAATGTCATTGAATCAGAAACATAACTAAATAGTATCAAGTTATATAATCGAACAATCGGAAAGATTTAAATGTTTATACATATACCTGGCGACTGGGTTTCGATATGTGACAGACCAAAGCACTAACGACATTTGAAAGTCGGGCGGTATTATAAAAACCAGGACTGGAATTTCCTCCAGGAAACAATTCAGACTATGCGGCACGCGCTTGCAGTCGATATACCGATGAAATCTCTCACCGATATTACCATGCTTCGTATTGCATAAAAGTGCAAGGCTAACAAAATTTGATGCAATGTGGATATGCCATAGGTCCTGAAAAAAACATAGGCAAAATTTTAATTTGTCTTCGGTTTCCTTAAGCTTTATTTTATTATCATAAAGCTAAATACAAATACTTGCAACAATGCAATACAACAGGGGTTGCAACCAATTTCCATAATATGTAAATCTGGGCACACTAACTGGGCGGGCATAGCAAACACGCTAAGAGATTTTGCGTCGAGTACGTTGCGATCCATGGATGCGATGTAACAAATTTCCATGGTCTGTATAGTTACAGACCGTGAAACCTTTTCTTTATTTTGATGGCTCCACCCAGAGGGTGATTTCTGACCGTGGGACCTACTACTTGGGATTTACTGGTCCCGGCGCTGGAACTGTGTATCCCTGCATACTACGAACAAGCTATGAGCATTTCTTCACGCTTGTTGCGATATTTCTTGTCCGTTTTGGTATGTTTAGTAGATTTCTTGCGCGATGCCGTCTACATAGTGCTATTCTTGCAACGCATGTTGTTGCGAATATTTATATGCGGCATAATATACCATTAGACTTTTAACGTCCATTATTAACAAAATTATCGCTTAAGTATCAATATAAACTATAAAAACTGCAGAAAACCAAATAGTTACCTTGTTGATCGAACGAGGTGGAGGTCGATATTAAGTACTCGAATCCCACTCGCTTGAAGATGATAACGCATACGATGACCAACTTGTCCATTTTAGCCGTAGGCACCATAATACGAAGCGTATACACGAAAGAAAACGAAAGAAAACACAGAACGTCGAATGCAGGAAAGCGTATCTGACAGCTATTAAAAGGTGAACGAAATTTAGCAACAACTGCAAGCAACTCTGAAAGAATTGCAAGTTAACCAATCAGCCGGACTGTATTTATGCCGTAGTTTCGGTGTTGCTAACTTCATGTTGCAACAGCTGTCAAAAGAGTTTATTACTAGGAATAAATCCTGAACGACAGCATTTTTTTAATCAAAAAATTATGCTTATATTTTTAATAGGAGGAAATATGTATTTGAAGTGAGAATATAAAATTTACAATATTTATTTATCCTCGTAATATTTAATAAACTTTTATGAAATGTCTTATCTATGCTTACAATCCATTTTAACAGATGGCGCTGCTATAAAATGTATCTGAACCATCGGTTTGACTAACTTACCGATTGTTTAACTGACAGATGATTGTGAAATCCATTTTTGACGTAAGAAAACCATCGGTTTCTCAAAACTGATGGTTTGACTTCTACTTTTACTTTTACTCGCAGGTCGCATATAGAAATCCGCCCTTAAACCTGCATCTCGTTTTACAGTCAGAGACATCCCACCTACGTTTAAACGTAAAGCGATCCCGATCCAATTAATTCAAATAACCAATTATTAATATTATACGTTTCGTTCTGTTCCGCGTATACTACGTATATTTCAATTCTCCGTTGATAAGTGTTCCCGGTTCGGTCTATTCGTGCCGCAGTCAATTTTGATTTAAACTGCAATTTCTACTCACTTCTATGATGACAAATCACCGCGGTGCCGGCCGTTCGGCCGTGCTTTCTCCCCATTATGGAAAATTGCCGACTGCCCGCGACGACGTCTTTTACGACTGCATTTTAAATTTCGCCGTATTTGCCTCCCTTGTCATTTCGCCTCAAAACCAGCTATTTGCTAGCTATTAGATCGGTCTGTCATTATTTACTCTTTTCAGCCTCGGTAAATTAATCAATCATTTTTAAATGGGTACAAGTCCAATTGAGAACCGTTTTCTCTAAATGATACATCAGAAAAAATCTTTTTTTACAGGATGAACGTTTTGTGCATTAAACGTTTCCTAAGAATTACATTTCAATTAAACAAACACATGTAAGCTCTTAAGCTAGATATCAATAAATCTAAAACATACTGATAATTATAAATACAAATCTTCTGTAATATCTTAGTTATAAAGGTGCGACTTTTTATCAAAACGATACTTTGAATTGGATATATCGCTTTGACAAAATCTTCCATGGTAATTTCAACATTGATAATTTTATAATAATTGATTCCTCAACTTTTATACAAGACACGAACCTTCAGTATCTCGGTAGGGTCCTCTGTTTTATTATCTTTTAATGTGTCTGTGTATTAAGTACAAGGAAACTCGCCTACGTATTTAGAGAGCTTCGAAATATTCCACCAAAGCCCCTTCTCAAAACTGTGTATATGGCGTTGTGCCAGAGCCTGTGGTCCTATGGCACAATCGCATGGGGTGGTTGCACCACACAAGTGCTCCTTCCTTTGATCAATGCGCAGAAGCTGATTCTGAAGGTCATCAATAAAAAAACCCCTAGATACCCCTCAGCGAAACTCTATACAGAATATGGAGTACTTGATGTGAGGCAATTATTCATAAAACAGTTACTAATTCAGTCTCACAAAATTAAGGATCAACATACAAGAAGCCAACAAATTAAACACACAAGGCAAGCTACTGGGTCAAATTATAATATTCCGATTGTAAAGTCTTCATTTGCCCAAAGGCATTTTTACTTCCTTGCGCCGAGATTTTATAATAATTTAAATGAGAGTGATAAGAATGCCAACAACTTAAATTCATTCAAAATACTTATAAAGAAGTACCTGCTTGAAAGGGGTCCATTGTATGCTGAGTCTCAATTGCTCTCGCTAATAATTTAAGTTGTTTTATTAAATTATGTATTACTAACTAATATCAAATCTCGTGTATTATTTGCTTATGTATATATATTTGTATGTATGCATATGTATATTTATGTATGTGTATGTATGTGTATGTATATATGTATATATTCTTATGTATCATGCAATGCAACGTAAGTTCATAATATCAAAAGAGTCAGCTCGTCTATACCATTAAACAAAAATCAGCATCCCTAGATACGGGTCTCTGACCTAGTTAGGAATTAACATTTTCACCATAGGATGTGTTCAATCTCTCCCAACTCAACCATATTATGTTAATGGTGTGTATATGAGATATAACGTTATTGTAAATTAATAAATAAAAAATTCAAAAATTAACATCTTCCCTAATGTCATAAAAACAAATGTCACAAGAAACAGAATCAAAGAATATCTATGGATCATATATCACTTTGAAAAACTCACACTTTGCAAAGGTTTTTGTATCGTTTCCTAAAAATTTATTTTCATTGATGTCCCCGGCTATGGAAAAAGTACATGCAACCATTAGAAAATATTTCTTGAAAATAAATCTCATGTATCACATTGAGAAAACGGTCCTCAGTTTTTTATGAAAAAAAGCATTTTGATATATTTCTATTGTCTAGCTAGACCAAGACGCCTTTGCTGTTAAAAGAGCCCAAAATGTAGCTCAACTCTATACAGTATTACAGGTAACTGCATTTTTTATAATTAATAATAAATTAATAATAAAATGCTGGCGGTTTTTTACCGTTTTATTAGTTTTTCAAATAGTTTTTAAACATCATAGATGTACACGATATAAATGTGCGACAAGTCGCAATATAAATTTGTTTTGGTTGTTTGGTTTTACTCTGTATTGTGGAATTTTACAATGAGCGGGTTTATTATAATAAGGCAATCTCTTACAACCAACCCTGTTTATATGTATGTTTGCGTGTAACATATCTGTAAGTGCGTGTAACTGTAAGTGCGTGTCTTATTGTATTCGATCGACAGAATTAAAATGCAATTCCGCTAATTTTATCCTAACATAAAATGGTGACCCAGCTGGGAATCGAACCCGTTACCTTACAATGTTAGATCAGGCGATCTAACCACTATGCCACCGGTCCACATAAATGTGTTCATTATTAATCGCTCGAAAGCCAGCCTTCGCGCGCAAAAAACTTCGCCGCAACATTTTGGTCGATTTTATAAATAAATACTAACAAGATCGCTTTTTCATTAATTCCCTCTTATTACCTAGAATTTAATATTGTTAGTCATGTATAATATATACTTATCTACAATAATATTATAAAGAGGTAAAGTTTGTGACGTTGTAGGAAGTAATCTCTGGATCTACTGAACCGATTTTGAAAATTCTTCTACCAATACAAAGCCACGTTATTTGTGAGTATCATAGGCTATATATATTAAGTAACTTTTATATTGAAGTCACAAAAAGTAGTGTTTTATATCAAAAAAATAATTTAAATCGTTCGGTCATGTTTATTGGTCATATTATCAACAATTATGAATCCTATCAAAATAAGTAAATTTATCGTCTCAAGTGTTTAAAACAAAAGACTTTTCCCTTTTACTGTATATAATTTCCCTTTTACTGTATAAATAGTTAAAGAGATAATACGCTCACAAATAAGACACTCACAAGAAGACACTCACAAATAACGGTATTATAGTCAAATTGGCATGCAAATACATACATACATATGCAGTAAAAATATAACCCTTCTTTTGGCAGTCAGGAAATAAATCATAGCACTCAGTACTAACCGAACCACACTCATAATTTCATCACAGGTAAAAAGTTTTACCGCCCAACGAACTGGGCACGGGATGTATAATATATAAGGGGCGCGGCCGAATTGATTACACGCGTATATGTCAAACGACGCAATGTGCTAATAGGCAGGCACTTTTTCCGTCCGACGGGATATATCCAAATGACACACATTCATATCAAAAAATGCTGTACGGCATACAAGTGGCGTAAACGCTTAAAAACAACCATTGTCTTTTGACATAGTCCCGTAGTGATTTCAACCAGTGGGTAGCGACTTCCTGGGAGAGTTGCGAAGAGACTTTCTAAAAATAAAAATCGAAAATATTACAAAACTTTATTTATTATAATATGCATACATAATTACAGCTTCGGAAGAGAAACATATTTATTTTCGGTTTTCTATTGCTTTTACAAAACTTTATGTTGATCCAAAATGGAAACAGTTAGGTACAATTTAGAAAGTGAAAAACAATTCAAATTAATGTGGTTTTCGCCATTGTTTTAAAAAAAACTTTATTTGTTAGATGGTTACAGTTACAGTCGTGGGAACGAAAACAGTATAAGGGGGGTCGCGAAAGAGTTTTTTTTTACCAAAATGGGGGTCGCGATCTAAAAAAGGTTGAAAAACACCGTTCTAATACCGATTCTTATATATCCTAAAATTAAAATAATGGATTCGAGTTGTTTTAATAATAACTGATTTAGGTAAATAGAAACTATTATACGATTTGACTGTCCGCAAATTGTGTTTGATGAGCGATAATTTATGATTCACTTTTGGGATGTCGAAATTATTTTTAATTAACATCAATAATTTTATATTATAGTAAAACATTTAAAAGGATTCTTTATATGTATGTAATATTTAATTATTGTAGCAGAATAACGCTATTTCTGATATGTTTATTTTCCTCGCTATAATCAGCATATATGTATGTCGTTATTTTATACCCGTCGTCATTGCTTAACTAAACATTTGTATCCGTCTTAGCTCCCTTACACATTTCGGTCTTCGCTTGTATAAACTCTTCTGGCACACTCATATATCCGTCTGCGAAGGGACCGTTAACGATAATGTTCGTACGCGATAATTCTAACTGTCACAAGCATTCCCACGAGGGTCTCTGGACTCTCCCAAATCTCGAATGTTTTTATTCCCGTTTCAAAAATAAACATCTTACCCATTGATGGCGGCTAGCGCAATTAACGAACGTCGTTGAACCGCTGTGTCTGCAATAATATTTTTTTTAAACGTTTTAGCGATAAGGGATCCCACGAAAAATGGTAGTCGACTGCAAAACCAATCTATTATTTTTCTTCATAAAGAAAACAATGTCACAAGTATATCCGCTAGCGTGATCCGGTACATGCACGGACTTCTAAATCGTCATATTCGATAAAATTCAGCCAGGTACAATGCCCTGCATTATTTACAGAATAATGTGACTGCTGATACCGAAAATTGTAAATTGATTGTTACACATTACTCGAAGAAACTTGAATCAATCGAAATGAACGAGCCCTGCCATATTATCATGTCCGTCATTCACTGTCTAATTTTGGTCAATTTAACACAGTAACTTTACAGATTGACGTATTCATTTGCCTTTAAATTTACCATAATTTAACCCTAATTTTGCTGTTAAATCGAGTTTCATTTTGATAACATTTCAAAATGTAGCTCTGATCTATTACAAGCGATTCATGCGATGATTCTTGAAATATTTAACATGCTAAATTTGTCTATGGTTTGGTTTGGTTACTTGATTTGCATGGGGCAATAGACAAATTTAGTATGACAATTTTTCAAGAATAGACCCCAGGCTAAAACTAATTATTATTTAGATCGACTCAACGCTGTGTTTGTTCATTTTAAGGTCGATTTAACACCCTCGCCGGTAGGGAAAACTGACTGCGCCATTGTTTACTTTATTTCGTTAGGGAGCGCGGAATTATGGCCGTTGCGTTGGCTCTCCAGGGCATTTATGGGAAACGATAGGCAGAGGGCGAGGGGTGGATAGGAAAGGGATGGAATAGCCAAAGTGATGACGCATGTCGCTGCCTAGGCTGCCATTATTTATGCTTTTACCTTTACACTGTTGTCGAGGGAAAGGGGATACTAAAACATTCATATGAAGGACATCTTTATGAGTAGAGGGGACTTGCTATCCGAAAATAGCCGTTTGTACCCGGCGAGCTTCCACAGGCAAAACATGGTAGATATTGAAAATGCACACTACCCAAAAAAATCGATTGTGTCACCCCAAGACTTTCCCGGCAAGTAACCAAGGGCTGATTTCATCTGAATATTATTTCATTAATAAAATCGATGAGCGCCCTCTTTCGGTCGGCGGACGAACTCAGTTGGGTCCCGTTGCGATTGCCTCGGGCGGCGCGGTTTGTTCCTCGGCGCCATTTGATCAAAACGTATGGTGGAATTTAAATATAATAAGTGCAGCTTGTATATTAGATATTCCAACCGAAATTAGAGCCAGCTGCCGATTGCATAATATCGCTTCTGAGTAGTGATGGACACGAGACGAGACTAGTCTGCAGTAAAGCCTAATGTAAAATTAAAGAGGTGTCTCGACACTGACGGGATGAGGCTCTGAAGATCGAGACTCTCGAGTTTCGACTCGTCTCGACGAGTCAAAACTCTAAAGATCGAGACTTGAGACCGCGAGATTTCACCAATTATCATACCAAAATACATCTGGTTTTCCCTGCGTACTAAACTAAACTAAATGAAACGATATGTATGACGTAATTTAAATATTAATATTACAGCTTGTACATTAGATACTCCAAACAAGATGTCACAATGTGATTTCGATCCAACAAGGCATCTGTGTAAAATTTCAAGTCCTAAGTCCGATACTTCGAGAATGATATATGACTAGTGCTCCCGTCGGTGGGCCGATTTCAACCACAATCTATTAAATCCGTGCTATGACCAAATGATGCCTGCATACCAAATTTTTAGCTCAATCGGATTAAGGCGCGTGGAGTCGTGAAACGATCATATTTGAAGGCCGATAACTTCAAATCAGCCTACTGACAATTCCAGATAAAATATATCCTAATCATTAATATATAAACTTCAATCTGTTCGTTTTAAAAAATGTAGAACATAAAATACTATACAAAAAAATATTGAAATGAAGCTGTTTCAACTTTAATTACGTAACTACTTCTAAACTGCAAGTGATATTTTCAAGGCATTTACAGTAAAATATTGCTAACTCATTTGTCTTTAAACTGAGCGTTTTTGGCGACGTCCGCCAGTGTTCCGCGAACAGTCTGACGGGACGGGTGTTGCTGCGCTGCAATCCGCGTCCGCGAAACTGTAATATGTTTGCTGTTTTGCGACTTTGAAATAATCGAAAATGCCGCCGATAAGGAAAGCTGCAAAAAGTTGGGCTTTTGTGTGTAGAATACACACTGACAGACTTTAATCTGGAAATAGTCTTAACCTTCTAACCGCGGGAGGTGCTCACTGAGCGTTCAGCTCTTTCCATACAATTCTGTACGATATTATCGCGTTGCATATACTTTCTGTATTTCCGCTATTTCCCCATTGAATCTTTTTCTGTTGCTCTGTAACATCGAGAGTTGCATTTTCCACGTTCTCGAGTCGCAGGGCTGACAGGAATCGTAGAATATAGACCAGGCATCGCCCAATTTACATTAATTTGTGCGGAAGCAGTCATTCAGATTGTGTCTTTTGTTCAGTTTATTCGTCGCAGTAAATTCTCAACATGTCAAAACATGAAGTATGTTCTTGTGACGAGACTGATGGTGCTCAATAAAGTGAAAAATGATCAACAAATTTTCCTCTCTGATTCTTCCCTTGAACGCGATATTCGTATTTAATTTACCGCATAATGTAGATACGCTAAACGTCAATAATGAAAATTTCAGTTCTTGTTTTTTCTGTTTCATTCCTTTATTACGATCCTTGAAACTATTTTAAATATCGAGTAAAATTGGCCTTCGATTTTATGTTATAAAAATTCGATCGGAAATTCGCCCGCGGTTGGAGGGTTATCGTCTCAGAGGGGCTCAAAATGAATATTTTCGTCTTCATCTCGAAAAAAATATAACGCGTTCGCAATACTTTCCCTCCTCGCTGGTTGGTGGGCCGGGAAAGTAAAAACAGCCACCTATAAATAGATACCGCATCCGCCATTCCACCCGACCGCATAAACATAATACGAAATACATAATATACATATAAATATAATATACATATAAATACATAAACATAACACGAAATACATAATATAAATGATCCACAATGGATATAAAAGGCGGAATCGTCAACGAAAGGGTTGTCCTCGCGAGTCTTTTTTGTAACTGGATCCATAACACATTTTCTGAGAACGACCGAGAAATGGCGAGACCCTTATCGTTCTCGAAAGAAGACCACCCACGGAAGCCCTAAAACCTAACTTATATGAAACGAGTTTGCCGCCGCGGATTCATACTCTATTGTCATGGCGTATCCAGGGCCGAAATCAGAACTCCGGTAACATTCTTTTTCCAATTTTAGTTTCTGTTTTTATTTTTAAGAGCGTGAGAAGTATAATAAACAAAATATAAACTGGCGTGTTGTTATTAGGGCTTTCGGACCCTTTTCACGCCCATCGCCAAAGGTCTATACATCTGATATATGAATGAAAGGTCTTATATATAGAATATATGAATGAAATCATCTGATATATGAATGAAAGGTCTATACATCTGATATCTGATATATGAATGAAATCGCCATTGAATAAAATTAAATTTACGTTTTTCTTGAAAAATGAAATACGAACACTAATAATACAATCTTCTTCCGCATCGGCCAATGACAACTAGGACTATTATTTTACGGGAAATATAGAAGGGAAAATTATGGCGAGCGTCGAGGGAGCCTTCATTTGTATCATTAGCAGAGTCGTCAGAAACCAATTGAAATAAAACAAAATACAGTAAGACCTTGCTTATCCTAGTTAATGTGGACCGAGGGTATCTTGGATAATCGAAAACTAGGATAATACGGACTCTGACGTAATTTGAGGGGGAAACATCGGTTAGTTAAAAATGAATGAAAACGTAGTCAATCGAGTAAAATAATACATCTATTACCTACATATTTAAATGTAGTCAGTTAAAAATGTACTACAATACATACAAACATATATTATATAAATACAGTAGTGCATTGTAAAATTGGAGCAGAGGGGTGAAGTAGGGGGATAGAAACATTGCCTTTCGACCTCGGTTAACCCGGAACTCGGTCGATCGGGACTCGGATAACCGCGGTTCTACTGTACATGCATTGTAACGTCACAAGTGACCGCCCATACGAGAGCGAGTGATATTTGCGTTACAAGAGCGTTGATATGTGCTGTTGCATGTGGCAACACTGGTGACAAGCAGGCAACGTCGAAGTCGTTAAATTTATATGTTTACGTATACTATTGGAAATAATTCATAATACGCATTATATCAATTAATTATAGAGTCCTAGTGTTTATTGTCTCTTAAACTTTAATTATTGTGATTGGTGGTGCAAAACATGTGCTTGTAGTATGACTGAATTTGACAGCCCTTTATAACAGCTTCGTCATTCTACTGATGTTGTTTTAGATATACAAAACTAAACAGTGGCAGTCTCCTTAACTAATTGCTTCAAAATCATCCCCATCACCGGCATCATCCCCTGCTGATCTTGAACGGGTTCTTCTTTGCAAGTAAAATTTTGCAAGAATCGATGCCACGGACGACGAAACTAGTCTGACAACTGCTTTTCAGGCGACTCTCAGCCCTAATCCGACACTGGACACGCTCTTTGCAGATTTTGTAAGTTTAAAGCGGAAACTGTTAGCGTGCTCAACTCATTCCAGAACGTTATACAAAATCTCACAGTTCGATTAGATGTTATCGAATGCGAAGCGGGCAGAAACCAATTGCTAATACATGTAATTTCGGAAACGAATCACCGAGACCTAAACTTGCACCGTTTCGAAAGCAATCAAATCGAGTTCACTTGCCGTATTGGTCGGGCTAAGGATGCATCTTCTCTACAGTTGCTTTTTACCGCGACTTCCCTGTTCTCATTAAAAATTGTCTAGAAGGAGATTGAGAACTCAAAGGTTGTTAAAAACCTGGAAGTGCTCATCGGCGACACTTTTTCTCGGCAGGAACAGATCAAAGTGATCAGTAGGCGTATGTCAGTTCAAAAATCATCAATTATACTTATGCAAGTTTGGACTTAAGACATAGGCGATATAACGTACCTACCCAAATTAGTTATGTAGATCGTCTTATGATAAAACTGTTGTTTTTGCTTGTGATACATATAGAGTTGTCAACTACAACGGGCGAAGTTTTAATGATTAGTCGTCACCTCAGGAAGTTTTAACGATTAGTCGTTCTCTCTCCCGTGAAGTGAACGCAGAAGACTTGGACAAAACAGTCCACCGTCAAGTTCCGCCACATGCCCGTAAGAAGCCAACGCCTTAACCGCGAGATAACTAGGTGTGTTACCCAGCGGGCTTACACTCACGCCCTTACTTCTAATTGCGACCAGATTACTCCGGTCTCTCGATTGGTTACGAGTTCGAGGTCGCTTGCGCGGTCCTCTCCCTTACGAAGCGGTGAAACGGTGTATACCGAATCTACCGTGGACCACGGCATCCTTTGTCCGGCTGTTCACCCAGGATCGGGTAGCCGATGGTCGTTTCAAGAGCAGTCGCCGTAAGGTCCGCAACCAACCCCGCTCTATAGGAAACAGTACTGTTTCCAGACTCCCCCGACTGTTAATCAAAGTGCACAGTCGATTGGCTTACGCCGCACGGTGCGCAGACCGTCCAGAAGCGCCAGAAGGTTGATTCCTAGGGGAAACTAGCCATAAGGATAGAGCCCGGCCAGGACTCTATCCTGCCCGGGCTCGCACTTGCGTGCGTGGAGAACAAAATGAGTCTTCGTGGCCAACTCAGCAAGGGCCCATTAGCTCCCAAATACTGCTTGTGATACAGTTGGTATTTGGCATGGAGTTCCGTACGACGGATCATGTTTAGGTTGAGTACCTACCTAGTGAATCAACAGAGGAATCGGGTAAGGCGGTTTCTAGGTGAAAAATATGCAAACTGAGGAAATGTTAGCGAAAGGAGAAAAGTGGTTGTCACGATATTTATATGGTGGTATTTATATTAACATTAGCAATATAGTCTAGCCAGCATATCATGACTAATCGAATGATGCGTAATCGAATGATGGCAACATTTTCCGAAACGGTCATCAGCCTGATCGAGCAATCATTAAAATATTTCTTTTCTATGAGTACGGAAAAGAAACGACGCGAACATGTTAGGAATGCGTGATAATTTTAGGGTAGCAGGTAGATATTTCAATCCTTCAAATTGAAATGCAACTAAACATTGGCAAAGATTGTTATTTCCTTGCAAGCGTAAATGAAAAAAAAATAGTTTTTAATTCTTTATTTATTCTATAAAAAGATATCAATAACGAGTTTCTGCTAAGCTAGTGCCTTGGCGGTAGCGAAAAATAGCCATTTCCGGGGCTTACTTGTAGCCCAAATTAATAAAATTTATCTCTAGCGAATTTGATTCTGCTTTTAGAAGCATGGACTATTTTTGGAGAGTTCAATACATAGTATGTGAAACAAATAAATACCATCAGTCAAGGTCAACAATGATGTATCGAAATAGTTAAATTAATAATCATAAACTAATTGATTCAACATCGCTAACCTCTATTATGCTAGTTATAATGTAGATCCAGTGGTCAACATACATATACAAAATATACAAACCTTCTGTATGAATATCGTATTTAATTCTTTAGATATATCGTATTTAATTTCACCAAGGTATTCTACTCGCGTTTTTCTTCTTCAAAAAAAGAAATAATATGGCAAAGTAAATATCTAGTGCTGCACTTTAATGGATATCGGGTATAAATAGCATAAATAATACAAATAAGGAAAACCCCGCAATTTGACACAAAAAACAGTTAAACACAGTTTGCATGAGGTTGCCAACAGCAGATTTTACTTTCCCGGCACTAGGGTAAGTATTGTGAACGCGATAAAACAAAATCGAAATGAAGAGGTAAATATAAATTTTGACACCCCCGATTAGGACTGTCTGTGAGTCTGTGCGCGCGCGCGCGTGTATGTGTGTGGGTATTTCTCCACGATAGCGCCTACACGCTTATCCGATTAACCTGAAATTTGACATGCAGGCATCATTCGGTCATGGCAAAAAGGTTGAAAAGGTTGTGTTTGAAATCGGTCTACCAAAGGGCGCGCTAGTCATACTTCAATCTCGAAATATCGGTACACAAATGAAATTAGAGGAAAGTAGAAACTTGAAATTCGGTACACCAGGCGCGGATCCACGGGGGGGGGGGGGGGAAATTAGGGAAATTTCCCCCCCCCCCCAAAATCGACGTAGAAGAAAAAGACAGTGTGTCCGCGTCGCTTCTTGCTTCGAAATCGCTCGCGCGCATCAGTCAGTCAGTCGGCCGTAGACAGCCGCGCGTCGTACGTAGCCGCGCGCGTGGGTGAATGCCGGCTGCGACATCTCCGCCCACCCAACAAATTTACGACTGTAATTTTACATATTAGTGAAGTTCCAGTGGTGTTTACTTTTGTTTATAAATTCTAGTCATCACCAACTCATATCGACAGAAAGTTCGACCAAATGGTAAGATTTTCTTTTATGATTAAGGGGATTCCCGCGCGCACCTATTGTATATGTAGGTAACGCATCTTTAAAAATTGTTTGCGGAAAAACTAACATATATTTTGCTTCGTCACGTATGTAGACAGATATTTACATAAGGTACTCTTAGAAATTTATAACCCGTATTGTTCTAATGAACCAAGTACGAGATAATGTGGATCTTAGGTGTTTTTCCAGATCTTCTCCGACATGCTCCATCACACCTATATTGGCTATATGTATTATATTATAATGTGTTTTTCACTATGAAATTGGTCTAATAGTGGTCAGAAAAAAATAATCAAACCGGATTTAGAAATATCAGCCAAGGCTGCCAGCCTAAAATAAATAAATAAAATTGTCTTTCCGACGTATTTTTTTTCAAATTTTAATGTCATTCGTTCGCTTACTCATTCGTTCAATAACCTAAGCACAAGTAATATTAAAACCTTAGAATGTAGCCATACAAAGTTTCAAGACCAGTTGAATTTCAGTAGAATTTCTGAGATTTGATCAAATTTTAACTGGATAAAATATTTTTACAGGCTCGTCGACAGAGTTTAATGTCCAGCTTCTTCGGACCCGCCACAAAGAAGAAACGAGACGATGAAAATGTTCAACCGCAGTCTGATATACCATGTAGTATTTCCGAAGAATCCCTGACTTCAACATCTACACCGACAATAACTACACCTGAAAATAAAAACATCTCACCGCAGTATGCCAATGATGTGGGCCATTGCATTGGTAAAAATGTTGACGATCATACAAAAAAGACTTTGCTGGAAGAGCCTTGGATGCCACCTAACGTATACAGTTTTCCATTTTCAACCAGAACTGTATCAGAAAAAGAAGTGAAGAACTATGTGAGCATTAAGCACTTAGAATCTCATAAAGAATGGCTCGTTCTATCTGACATAAATAGGGGACTGTATTGTAAATATTGTCCATGGTTTGCAAACAGACAGGAAGGAGGATACCAAAAAAATGTGCCGTTAGGGGCCCTAGTGACACGGCCATTGACGAACTTTAAAAATCTTACTGGAGTAAACAGTGATCTAGAAGTACACGCCAGAAACATTTATCATAAGCAGGCAATGATATCTGGAAAAGAGTTTCTAAAGTGCTATCACAATCCACAATTGGAAGTAAGTAATCTGCTCGACGAAACACACCTTTCTCGGGTGAAAGAAAATAGGGAGAGGCTTATTCCAATTGTGAAGACCATAATTTTTTTAGGAAAACAAAATATACCACTACGGGGCCATAGGGATGACGGACCAATTTTAACAAATTGTATGCCAGAAAAAAATGAAGGTAACTTCAGAGCATTACTCAGATTCAGAGTTGATGCAGGTGACAAATGCCTTGAAAACCGTCTTAAGACTGCAAGTTCAAGAGCGACTTACATAAGTAAAACTCTCCAGACCAACTTATAGAGTGCTGCAGAGTAAAAATTCTTAGCAAAATTTTGAAACGAGTCAGTGAGTCTAGGTATTACTCAATAATTTTTGATGAAACACCAGATTTGTCAGGCAAAGCTCAAGTCAGTGTCGTCATACGATATGTCGACCTAAACGCAAATCCGCGCATAAGAGAAGATTTTGTTACGTTCATAGATGCATTCGGAGAGTTAGTGAAGCGGCCCAGCATACCGGTTGATCAAGGTTCTGAAGATGAGGATGAAGACTTAGAAGTACATCAAAATACCAGGAAAGAAACAGCTCAGGCAGAAATAGAAGAACTTTCATTGACAGGAGTTTCATTGGGACAAATAGTGTTGAAGGAAATGAAGGACATGAAGCTGCCATTGGAAAATTGTGTGGCTGTAGGTACGGATGGATGCGCAGTAATGCTTGGAGAGCACGGAGCAGTGAAAGAATTACAAAAAGAAGCCAAAAATGCTTGCATGACGCCATGCTTTTCTCACAAACTAAATAACAGTATTTCAAAATCTTCGAAAGTTGTCTTAATTGAAAGGGCCTCTGGCATAATAAGAGAGGTTACCCTTTTTTTCAAAATATCAAGACCAAAGCGCAACACCGAGTTGGCTAAATTCCTGGGCAAAAAACTAGTACAGCTGTGTGAGACAAGGTGGATGGAGAGACATGATGCGGTTCTTCAGTTCATCGTGAGTTTACCAGATATCATTGAAGCTTTGACAAAAATAAGCCAGTGGAAGAACAAGGATACAGCAGGAAAGGCATCGGTTTTAATTTCCGCTTTAAGTAAATTTGAATTCCTTATAGGACTCTTCTGCCTGGGTGATATATTATCACTTACCCAACCACTCAGCGTCATCTTACAAAAAGAAACCATTGATCTAGCAAAAGCATCGGAAATAGTAAAATCACTAATTGCAACACTAGAGCAGCGACGGCGTGAAGTAGATGAACATTTCAATGAAATATTTGAAAACGCAAAGCAAATGGCAGAAAAGTTAGACATTGACGTTAAAAGACCGAGGACGTGCGCGAGACAAACGAGACGGGAAAATTATGCACTAGAAGATTGTCAGGACTACTACAGGGTATCTACGTTCATACCGTTAATTGAAACAGTGACCGAGGATTTAAAAGTGCGTTTTTCCCAAGAGGTACTAGATTCCTTTAATTTGACATTACTGATTCCGGATAAAGTTATACTACAAACTTTTAATCAAACTAAAGAACTGATCAAATCTCTTATCTCAAGATTTGGAAACTTGCTCGAAGGTAACAAAGAGATACAAGTTTTAAAACTGAAAGCAGAAGTTCAACACTGGCAGCAACTATGGTCTACAAAAAAAACATCCGGTGACGGTCTACCACTACCAGCTTCATCATTTGATGCACTTAAATCCTGCGATGAAGACGTATACCCAATAATACACAAACTACTTCAGATTTTCTGCACACTACCTGTAACGAATGCTAGTGCTGAACGATCGTTCTCATCTTTACGTTGCATCAAAACTTGGCTTAGAACTACCATACTAGAAAAAAGATTATGTGGCTTGGCGTTACTCCACATCCACTATGACATTGATATAAAACCAGAAGAAGTAGTGGAACGCTTTTCAAAAATAGGGCAACACAGAATTTTGATATAAAATTGTGTGGTCACATTTTTATTTAGATTTATATAATTTTGAAATTTTGACATTAGGCGAAACTCTCTTTATGTCTTTATTCTGTCTTAGTATGTCTTTATCTCTTTATTTCTTTTTATGTAATAAATGAGTATTTTACACACCAAAGTCTAATAATTTCCCCCCCCCCAAAATGGCTCTCTGGATCCGCCACTGGGTACACTGATACCTTGTTGGACCGAAATCACGTTGTGAAATGTTGGGTGGAATATCTGATATACAAGCGACGCATTTTTTTAAATACCGCCACATTTAAGAAAATACATTACCTATCATTTTTGAAAAAACACCATTTTAATACCACAAAAATACTACAAAATACTAAAATATGCTACTTTTGCTATCACAGTCACCTTGACACAATCACTATCGGGTGACGAGGGGAGTTGGCGAGGTAGAGATGTGGGGCTTGCAGGATGGGGAGGGGGAGGGGGGGGGGGGGTTAGAGCGGGGGTGGGGGTAGTGTCTACTTTCCAGGAAAATCTTGGGGTGACACAAGCGATTTTTTTATTGGCCATGGCCACCACTACTTCATCCCCGCTTCATTAAAATTAATCACACTTCTTTTTCCATCACTAGTCGAAATCAAACCTGGGAGAGTATAAGCAATTTCTTGGTCATAATTACGAACGAATGAACCAAAAAGTCATGATCGAGAAATCCGGTCTTGTGAGATTCAGAAAGTGAATGTTATTAAAAATAATTTACAATGGGATTAAAATTCAAGCACTCTCATGGCGCACTTGTAATATTTTTTTCAGATTCGGGCCTGGCCAGAATAGGCGCACAGAGAAAGGAGCGGTAGCGGCCGCCCTGTCACTGGGGATGAATATTCATCAATCATCCTTATACTTGCATGTCACCGCGAGATGGCGCTCAACAACATGCCGCACTCCGCCATCTTTATTTGACAGACATTGCACGCGAGAAAACAATTACTAATAATGTTGCTAAAGAAGACAAAGAGAATTACGTAATATCTATCTCTCTGGGGAAACGAAAAGTTATTGACATTAAGGGCTGCTGTTGGAAGTGTCTTTTCATAGCCCGAAGGACTCGGAATGCCTCATATAGCGTGATGGATGCCACAGGAGAAAAAGTAGTTTATTATCTATATTATCTGTGCAGGTAAGCAGGGTCGGCCCTATCATGTGGCGAAATGATCAACCGCTCAAAACGCCGAACTGGCGCAAAAACGACTTGAAAATATATAAAATGAAAATATATAAAATGAAAACTTGAAAATGTATAAAATGAAGATATATTTGACTTGAAAATGTATAAAATGAAGATATAACACAACGCACGCGCCACTTTGAGTTCTTGTTTTCTTTGGTTATTGGGTATGAGATTTTAATCCAATTAATGTTGTCTTGTCAGCTGTTTTTTAATCGAAATCAGTGCATTCAATATATTCAGTCGAAAACAATGAGTAAATCAACTACGTCAAATTATTGCAAAAATGTTGTTACTGTAAAATAGTACCTACAGAGATAACGGCTGAAGAGATTGGCACAGTGGTTAGGTCAACGGATCTTACATTGTAAGGTTCCAGGTTCGATTCCCAGCTGTTTCACCATTTGCCATTGGGATAAAATTAACGGAATTGCATTTCAATTCGGTCGATCTGATGCAACAACAAGACACCAACTCACATGCATGTCCCCCCCCCCCCCCCTACATTCATGTAAACACTTTATAATAGGGTTGGTTGTAAGAAATTATCGTATGATAATAAACCCGCCCATTGTGAAATTTCATAATAAAGTACAGAAACATGAAACAAACGTAACATATGAAGCCGAAATTGATCCAGTGTTTCAACAAGTTCACAGTATAATAATAAATTAATAGTTTTTAAAAAAAACACTAAAAACACGCTTTTATAAATGCACGTAAAAACCATATCATCAGACCTTGAAACCTAATCGTGGTCAAAGTTCATTCCAAGACTTTTCTAGCAAGTCCAAACACAGCTATGATACGATGTTCCATCATACGTTTATATCGTATTAATCCATTCATGATATTCTGTTCAATAAAAATGTTCTAAAACCTAACAAGTGGTAGGTATTACTGTTACTATCCACTTACATTAAGGAGCGCTAAAAGAAAGTCTCGCACTACTTCATTATTAATAGGGCCGGTGCTGCAGGTGGGTCCAAACTTCCAACGTCCAAATGGCAATTCACCATGTCATACAAGAGGAATGTGCCCTGGTACGCTTATAACCCATGACAGTGCACAAACATTTATTTTGCATATGTCAGTGCCTTATTTCCGAGGCAGCCGCTACGACTGCGTCCTTTTTTTTGCCATTATATTGACGCCTTTCCCCGAGAATTTTGATTATTTTACGCAGGCACGACGTGAAAATGATGTCACTTCGTATGTGTGCTGCGTCTCGCGGTCTCGGGAATACGCCACACGTCTATTAGATTTTTATTTTGCCTGTATTACATATTTAATTACGTAATTTAAAAACATTTACAGTTCATGGACATGTAGGTACAATGTAATAGACAAAATAACCAGTAGCAAAAAACTGAAACCTGATATGCCAGAAACTGTTGCCAGATATTCCATTTCAATGTCGCCTAACTAGGCTATAGCCTGTTCTAAGGCAGACATTTAAATTAACATAATTTTATAAAAATATAGTAAGGTATTATGTTAGATTTTTACATAATAATATCGTCCTCTAAATAAAGATCAAAATAACGCAATCTAACAACTGAACCTCATCATTCTCTGAAGATCGTTAAACCGTGTCCCCCTTTTTACACTACTGCCCAAAAGAAGTGTTATGTGTTAATGATTCATCTATGTGCGTTTTCCGTTTCTTTATTCCACCATACCTTCTTTTTTTTATTTTATTAAATTTATTCAAAGAAAAAGATACATTTTTAAAAATATTACAATCTCGCCAAACTGGTATTCAGTTTGTAGGCGAGACATAAGCTTGAACCGATTAGAAGTGTGTCTTGTTAGAAACGTTTTGTCCTCGAGTGTCAAGGGTACGTGCCGCGACCCATTGCTCTAATATAAGGGAGCTAATGGGCCCTTGCTGAGTTGGCCACGAAGACCCATTCTGTTTCAGGGTCGGTCACACTCACGGGTCAACACCCATCCGATGGCCTCCACGCATGGGGTGCGGAGCCTGGGTAGGACACTGGGTCAACCAGTCTCCCCTGGGAATCAATCCTCTGGCGCTCCTGGACGGTCTGCGCACCGAGCGGCGCAAGCCAATCGATTGTGCTCTCCGACTAACAATCGGGGGAGTCTGGGAACTGTATTGTTTCCTATAGAGCGGGGGTAGTTGTTTACCTTACGGCGACTGCTCTTGAAATGACCATTGGCCATCCGATCCCGGTTCAGAGTCGGGCAAAGGACGCCTTGGTCCGCGATAGATTCGGTTCACTCCGTTTCACCGCTTCGTAAGGGAGAGGACCGCGCAAGCGACCTCGAACTCGGAACCAATCGAGAGACCGGAGAAATCTGGTCAAAATTGGTAGTTAGGGCGCGAGTGCCGCCCGCCAGGTAACATACCTGGCTACTCGCGGTAAGGCGTTGGACTCTAACGGGTTGTGGCGTAGCTTGACGGTGGATTGTTATGTCCCAAGTCTTCTACGCTCACTGCACGGTCGATAGAACGAACAATCGTTAAAACGTCCTGCGGTGACGGGTTCGCCCGTTGTGGTTGACAACTCAATATGCTCTAATATAAGGAGAAAACAGCGTATTTAATATAAATCGCCGTGTTACGCGGTGCGTATTGACATCATTTGAGAGTTTAGTTTTTTTTTCGATCTTCCTCTTCGCGGCTGTCAGGATAGATTCGGTAGGCCTAGTAACAAAGAGAAATATTTGGAGTAATAATTTAGCAAAATAAATATACGAAATGTTCAATTATTACACTCCACAAAATATTGCCGATTTTTAAATAACCGTTTTTGGATCTTACGAATTTATTCCAATCCAACATTTTTGAAAATTATAAAACTACGCAAATGTACTCAAAAAAAATCTGGTACGTAATAATTATGAAATTCTGATTTTTTATTTGACCATAACTTCTAAACGCTTTAACCGATTTAAAATTGTGTGATATTGTTAGAATCGTCGTCATTCCGAGTGTCATAGGGTATCTAATTTTAACTATCCAAATGTCAAAAAATACTTGTCTCAATGTCCAAAATTTCAATAAATTAACATAAATATATCGTGTTTCGTGTGAAATGAAAGGTCTGATTGTGTAAATTCCGGAAATATACATCTATCTATATTCTATATGGATAAACCACAAATATTTTATAAAAGATCCATAATTAAAAATAATTTTAAATACAATAGTTAACCTTCTGTATCGCCAGACGTGTATTTTTATTCTTTTTCATATATTTACTTGTTTACCTCAATTGTCCAAATTTCACAGAATTCTTGCCTAAATGTCCAAATGTCAATAAATTAACATAAATATATCTTGTTTAGTGTCAAATACTATCTATATTGATAAATACATAAACCGCAGATATTTCATTAAAAACCCGTTATTAATTTAATCTATACTAATATTATAAAGAGGTAAAGTTTGTAAGGTTGTAGGGAGTAAACTCTGGATCTAGGGAACCGATTTTGAAAATTCTTTTACCAATAGAAAGCCACATTATTTGTGAGTGTCTTAAGCTATATATTAATCCGAATAATTAAAAGACTTTTCCGTGGTAGTCGTAAAGTAAGTCGGAGAAAAAACGGTCGAATGAAAACGTTTCTTACGAACGCTGCCTTAACGATGAGAGATATATGATTGAGTTTTAGGGAAAAGTTGTAGAGATTGATATTGCCTACAAAAAAGTCAGCGACAGCATATGTCTAACTTTTATATTTAAGTCACAATAAGTAGCTTTTCATATTAAAAAAATAATTTAAATCGTTAGGTCATGTTTATTGGTCATATCATCAAAAATTATGAATTCTTATCAAAATAAGTAAATTTATCGACTTTTCCCTTTTACTGGATATAATTTTCCTTTTACTGCATAAATGGTTGAAGAGATAATACGACATAGGTATGGAACCGCGACCGTATCTTGGGTTGGAACGACTGAAAGAATGGTACCAAATAATAACATTACATCTAATATAGTATAGAGAAGTTTTGAACAATTAAAATAAACATAATTTATTCAATCATAATCATTTCATTAACTCATTTGAAACCCGGTAATAAAACCAAATCGGCATACATACATATGCAGTAAAAATATAATCCTCCTTTCGGCAGTCAGGAAATAAATCATAGCACATATTACTAACCGAACCACACTCATAATTTCATCACAAGTAAAAATGTTTACCGCCCAACGAAGTGGGCACGGGTCAGCTAGTTTTAAATAAAATAGTTCAGTTTCTGTAACTGCAATCGTGTTTTATATTCTTTTTAATATATTTACTTGTTATAATATACAGAAAAACAATAGAACTTGTTTACCGTTTGTAGGGTTTTATGGTTCCTCTCAATAAAGGTCAAAATCATGCAACTGACCAACAACAACTGTGTCCCACAATTAAATTTGTTCTAGGACTGTACAAAAGTAATTATTTCCATCACCCACCACCCACCATATTGCACGCTGTCACCGCCCGCGCGCTCTAATCCGATTACGTTTCTCCTGACGTTCCCAGGGGAGTTCGGAAAATGAATCGGTGAATATCCGACAGTCAAACAACAGACTACCATGCCGTGCTTAGACAAATAAAAGATAGGCCCATGCATTTGGATATAACGACGAGCAACTAGAGTTGTCAACTACAGCGGGCGAGCCCGTCACCTCAGGAAATTTTAACTATTAGTCATTCTGTCTCCCTGAAGTGAGCGCAGAAGACTTGGACAAAAACAGTCCACCGTCAAGCTCCGCCACAAGCCCGTAAGAGGCCAACGCCTTAACCGCGAGATAGCTAGGAGTGCTACCCAGCGGGCTTACACTCACGCCCTTACTTCCAATTGCGACCAGATTACTCAAGTCTCTCGATTGGTTACGAGTTCGAGGTCGCTTGCGCGTTCATCTCCCTTACGAAGCGGTGAAACGGTGTATACCGAATCTATCGCGGACCACGGCATCCTTTGCCCGGCTGTTCACCCAGGATCAGCTAGCCGATGGTCGTTTCAAGAGCAGTCGCCGTAAGGTCCGTAACCACCCCCGCTCTATAGGAAACAGTAATGCTTCCAGACTCTCCCGACTGTTAGTCAGAGTCCCCGTCTTTGTGTCCGTCTCTTTACCGCCCCGAAGGGCGTTTCGTTCTTTGCAGGATCCAGGGATTCCTCCCCCCCGTGGCTGCTCCGAGACCTGCCCACGGACCGTGCGCCTCCACCATCATCGTTTCTGGAGCGTCCTCTACCCCGCTTACCGGCCCTAAATTTGTTATTTGTTGTTTTATTTTTTTTTTTATTTTGTGAATGGTAAATTTAGTATTATTTTTGTAAATTTTTACTTTGTAAATTCTTTTATTATAAATAAATGGGTTCTCGGGGCGGTACGGGGGGGGTGGTTTACCCTATTTCACCCCCTGCGCGTTCTACCCTTCTGGTACGCGCAGGGTTGTCGTAGCACGACATCCCGGGCAGACAAGACGACCCTCGTCGTTATAACTGCCCGGGCGGTGGGCGGGGTTTGCTGCCCTCACCTATCGCCTTAAAACTCTTAACTGTTAGTCAGAGTGCGCTATCGATTGGCTTATGCCACACGGTGCGCAGACCGTCCAGAAGCGCCAGAAGATTGATTCCTAGGGGAAACTAACCATAACGCCAGAGTCCTACCCAGGCTCGCACTTCATGCGCGGAGGCCGTCGGATGGGTGTTGACCCGTGAGTGTGACTAACCCTGAACCGAATGGGTCTTCGTGGCCAACTCAGCAAAGGCCCTTTAGCTCCATAACGACAAGCACAGTGATTCTTCGCTTCGTCGAGAACAATTCTTCATTCATGTCTAGAATGTGTTTCAACAGCCGTTTACATGATCTGCTCAACTGCTCTTGAAACGACCATACTGCTACCCGATCCTGGGTGAATAAGCCGGGAAAGGATACCGTGGTCCGCGATATATTCGATTGACACTGAATCACCGCTTCATATAAGAGAGGATCGCGCAAGCGACCTCGATCCTGTAACCAGTCAGGAGGTAGGAGGTATCTTGTAGGTTAATTCCAGGCGGAGATATACTTCCAAACTAGTAGTCAGTGAGCGAGGCTGCCCGCTGGATACCTTTCCCCCCGGTGCCTCGCCGTAAGGCGTTTGCCTCTGACGCGAAGGTGGCGTAGCTAGACAGCAGATTGTTTTCGTCTCGAGTCTTCTGCGCTCACCTCACGGGAGACAGAACGATCAACGTCGTTAAAACTTCCTGAGGTGGCGGATTCGCCCGTTGTAGTTGACAGCTCTTAATATACACGATACAGCCGAGACCTTTCCAGGTTCGACCCTCTTCGAGGAGGAAGGAAGTTGATCCGTGAGTTGAGTCGACCCAAGATAACGAGTAGGACTTATGGCCCAAGCTGCGCGGAATCGTTAGCTGTCATTCAAAAGGTACTGAGAATTTCGTCATGTTTACATTATTTTGACTATATTTTTAGGTGTTATTGGGCACAATATTGGCCAAATTGATTAAACACCATCCCACCGAAACACAATCCGAAAATGAGTACCCACCTACGTTTTTGTTTGTCAATGGTGCTGAGCTGTTTGTTTTCCAAGAGGAGATTACCGGCATGACGAATCGCCTTTGTTCAACTTCCGACGATCCCCGAACAAATTTTATCATGATGGTGTCGCATGCGTATCTCGCCATTCCTATAGTCATCGTGCCTACCTACGAGTAATCTTCACAATGAGTGTTCGGTGAATATTTTTATTTATTATTTACCAAACTATTATTCACAACAGATAATATTTTAAATAGGTAATATTTTTTCTAGAGTAATCGTTATTAATATAATACTGGTATATAGAATTTTTAATTTTTATATAAACTGTTTTAGACCTTCTTAATTATTAAATTATACACTAAGTATAATAATTTTTAAACATTACTTTTACTTACACAATGGGCTCGATTGCGTTTCTTCGTGAACTAAAATCGGAAATTAGTCCGTGTGAACGAGACAGGACAATACGCTAGAGCGGGGTGTGAGATGACCGGTTGTCACTTTTTCGCATTAAAACTGCCCGCCAAGGTCAAATCTTACACCGCACGAAATATGCTCGATTTATTCGGACGAGTATAAGTTCGGCAGGTAGTATTTATCGACGTTCGTTCGTTTCATATTCCGCTCTAACGTATTGCTCTGTCTCGTTCGCTTGGACTAATTTTAGCTTTAGTTCACAAAGAAACGCAATCGGGCCCAATATCTACAGTATTGCTGAGAAATGTCTGTACCGCAAAGCAGGTTAAATATCTAGCGCGTGGTAACATGAACATATATATGAGCACAACGTAATCAATATGCACGGCAGTAATTTTCCTGTACACTACCAAAAATGATCAGATTATCCATACATTTTCTAATCAGTTTGAAAATGTGATAAATTGTAAGCCAATTGCTTCTTACGCTTATTAGTGAGTTATATATATCTAATCATCCCTAGAATAAACGCGTACAGTAAAATACAATATTTCTACTGTTTGAAGTAAAGGAATTTCAGAAAGCGTTTCTGTACCATCTATAGCATGGATATGTAACTTTTTTCATAAGTACTCCATATAGTTGTGTTGACTTCTAATCACGTCCCTACAACACGTCCTGCTCTGTAGATTTTTGAAAATAAATTGAATTGAATTAAATATCTTGTGGTTTATACTCCAATGGTAACCGCATCTGTTATCTTGCAGTAAGGTATAGAAGTCTGTATTGCCCGTTTTTGCGTAAAGCTTCAGGACATCCGCAAAAATCAGGCAGAAGGCATTCGCGACTAGGTACATCTGGCGACGTATTTACACGCAAATCGAGCAATAGTAGAGCTGGATTTGACCCCTGTCTTACCCCAGAATGTTTTAAGTACAGGTCTGCTGATGTTGATGTGCCATATTTTACGAATCGCTTACGGTATCTCAGGTAATTGGCGAAAAGACGCCGGGGTTTATTTGAACATCCCACTGCCACCATTTCCCTGACAAATGTGACATTATTGGTCCCGTCGAATGCTCTTCGAAAGTCGTATTCAGTGAACACTGAGAGATTTGAAGTGGTAGTACGTACCGGACGAAAACCACTCTGTCCATCTGATAACTTTCCAGCTATCTGTCTATATAGGTATGTATGTATGGACTTAAATAATACGACCTGAGATGAGAACAGCAAATGATTTGTAATTCTCCACGTCAGATTTCGCGCCTGATGTATGTATTGAGATGACGCGGCTAATTTTCCATCTCGACGGATTGATCCCACTAGAAATAATGGAATTAAAAATGCAATGGTCGAATCCAAATAGACTGTCATGCCGTTAATATGTATGGCTATCCGGATCAACTAACTAACTGTTTTAGGCACGAGCAACATCCGCGACACTCAGTTCCCGTATATCGACGCTACCGTTCCAGCGATGTGCCATCATACCAGCCGCAACATCCAATATGGGGGTTCCATATCATTATAAGAAATACTGTTATCGACGCTGCCGTTCCAGCGTCGTGCCATTGTACCAGTCGTAACCTGGGACACATCCAAGTTGGGGTTCCAAATCGCTACTACTAAAAGAAATGTTGTTTTACGCTATAGTCTGTAGCAAACCATGATTATTACGATGATTCCTAATACAGGATCAAAAAAAGTGCTATCTCGCAAAATTGAAGTTCGAATTGTATCGATGGAATTAATATGAGCGTCATGAATTAGATGTGTTATAAGGTTTCTCTAAGGCAGAGTTTTTCAACCTTTTTTAGATTGCGACCCCCTTTATGGTAAAAAAAAATATATTAAAAATAGATGATTTAACTTATGTATATAACATTGTTGTAGAAAATTTTATAAGCTTTATTTTTTGCATGAAGCATAATTCCGATATCGCTATTTAGCGAGATATAAGCGAAAACTGAATCGAAGCGCCATTTTCCTAAGATGGCGGCTCGAGCGCAAAAGGTAGAGTAGGGGAATTTTAGTATGTTTAACAGTACACAGCAATGGTCATCTATGCCTTATATTATATGATACTAATGACAATCCACTATCTATCTCCGCCAACTGGCCCGCGGGAGACCAACCCTTAGCGCTCGACACCGGGTAGTTAACCCAGCGGGCAGACTAAGCGCCCTCGCTACCAGTTTCGGCCAGATTTCTTCGGTCTCCCGACTGGTTACGGGTTCGAGGTCGCTTACGCGGTCCTCTCCCTTACGTAGCGGTGGATTCAGTGTCTACCGAATCTATCGCGGACCACGGCATCCTTTGCCTGGCTCTTCACCCGGCATCGGGTAGCCGATTGGTCGTTTCAAGAGTAGTTAACAACTACCCCCGCACTATAGGAATCAAAGCCGTTTTCAGACTCCCCCGACTATCAGTCGGAATGCACAGTCGATTGGCTGACGTGGCACGATATGCGCGAGCCGTCCAGCAGGCCAGGGTCCTACCAGGTCTCGCACTTCTGCGTGGAGGCTGCCGAATGGGTGTTTACCCGTAAGTTTGGCCGACCGTTATACATGCGGTGGTCTAACTTCAACAGGGCCCTTTAGTTCCCATCCGTCACGCTCCCTACTCCTTAATTATGGATCCGTGTGGTTTTTGTCTAATTCCTAAAGTTGAAAATGCCGCTGGAAGTGACAGAAATTATGGATTATGCAAAGACGGAGTTATATATGTATACCATTCCAGAAGATGCGTTACATGAGTGTTTTCTACTACGGTGAAACCGCTGGGAACAGTATGTGCATTACCACGGAGACTTCTTTATAGACTAGCTTAATGTCAGCCAGTGTTGCTAGGGTTCCGTCCCCCTCCCTAGCCCCCCTCTCGGACCCACCATCCTATTCATTTTCTCCCCGCCCCCATTCTGGGATCTTTTGGAGCAATCTAGAATATTTTGGAATATTCTAGAACATTCTGCTCCATCATCGCTGCACAGTTTTCTGCACATAACAATGTTCATTATCCCGGCATAGTTTTCTTCTTCAATGAATCCCTCGTCAGCTTTCTGGCCAAATTTTACACTATTCAACCTTCTCTTCAATTTAGAGCATTTACAGTGTGATGGTTTCCAATTTCGCAACTTCTTTCTTATAGGCATTATGTCTTGTAGTGTTTAGTGATCTTTTTGCCTTTGGAAAGATGATCGAGAGTACCATCATTGGTAGGTGGCGTTTCGCCGCTCGGTTGTCGTTTGATCATCGGCCGTCTGTGATCGAGTGCGATCGTGCGATCGCGCGATCATCGGCCAACCTTTGATGTGGCTGCCGAGTGGACGTTTCATTAGCGCCGCGAGGATTCCCTGGCGCAGCGCCACGCGAGTCGCGTCTTCTCTCGCTGGCTTCTTTGCTAAGTACACATATTATTTTAGTAGTCGTCGCTGTAAATATGTAACGGGGACACGTTTCCGACGACCGGCAGGAAATGGCGACAACGAGCCGCCGGCGTTTACCACCAGATTCACACTTCACACCGTTTATTTGTGTTTCACAGCGCGACGCGGGTGAAAGATGGATGAACGGGGTAATTATACTATTAGATGATGCTAGACTAGAATACATTTCAGTAATAAATAGAATCAGCCTGATGTGGGTAAAGGGACATCATGGAATATGAGGAAATGAAGAGACGGTTCGGCGACAGGCCACTAGCAGTTAAATGCACTCTAATAGGTACGACTAGCGGGATATGATAAATAAAAGACAGCTTGAGACTGTCAATGCTGCAGGATGTTATATAACAATCTTTGTCGGATGTCATAACAATACACGAGTATTACGTCTTTCACTTTACAATTACAATTCCTCCCTTTCGGGGATTTTTGTTAGCTAAATCTTAATCTTAGGCGAAGCAGGTTGGAAAGTATAACTGGATTTTGAAACTCTTTATGAGTATTGTTAAATTAATTATATTAAACTGCTGAAGTAAGCGGAACACGGGTTCCCCAATACCCAAAGATTTTTCCCCAAAAATCATTTCTAGAGCCATTTCTCTCCCTAATGACCTGCCGGGATGTGTGTCATCACAAAATGACAATATTACTCTTTTTGGGGATGACACATCCTTAACATTCATCGACAGAGACAAAAACATACTACTGAAAACAGTAAGACGTACATTGGATCGCTTACTTTATGGCCAATCGCTAATGAACTGTAGCTTAATATTAACAAGTCTAAATTTATTATATTTCACTTGGGACTGATACATAAAGACTTTTCAAACAAAATACACGGCTATTTTGGTCATTATATTTTTTTTTCATAAAAAAATGGTTACGTATATATAGTACATAATTGACATCAAATTGCAGTGTGAAATCCAAATTAACCAATTAGCTAATAATTTAGGTAGCTCAATTTATTCTTTGAAAAAAAAGTGGTATCGCAGCAGCGAAATGTTTGTAGTTCGCCTATTTTACCTCCCTATGACGGAGGGAGGGGCAATGGAGAGAGAGGGGGGGGGGGGAGGGAGAGAGAGAGAGAGGAAGGTTCCTGTTCTACTGATTGTGTTAATTGGACACACGTCTACTTGGTTAGCCAGATATAAGAATTAACCGCCAGTGGAGTGTCCAATTGGAGTTAGCTTCTTTCTTTGTTCTCTAATCGAGCCATTATTATTGTCAAATCACATTAAAGTGACGGACGAACATATGACGTCTTGTGGACGAGAAACCGTATTTTAGGATTAAAGATTATTAGCTAAAGTATTTACGCACATATCACTCCTGTTACCTACTCAGATTTTAAATATATATCACGCCTGTTACGTACTCCGAGGAGATTTCAAAGGAATATTTGTATATATTAGATAATTCTATTATATCTCCCTGATAGATGACAGAGAGAAGAATATTTTTTAAGAGATGTTTCGTAGCCTTTTACAATCAACCACAACAGCATAATTTTCTTTTAGTAGGTATTTAAATATATTATCGTCGATTTTTAATACCACTACGAATCAAACGACTAGCTTTCAGATTTTTAATCCATTACCGACCTATAATCGAAACAGAAAAACTCACTCATTTGCTCATTAATAAACCATTATATATGAAACAGTCGACTGTTGAATTATTCAGAGGGCATCAAGTTCTAATCTAAATACACAATTTTGACATTGTAAAATACTTATAGGTATACTTTTGAATGAAATTATTTGTCTTAGTTTGCCGGTCTTTGTCGCTTGGGTCCTTCACTTTTTCCTTGTTTTAACTAATGAAAGCACTTAAAATTAACTGCGGCTCCGAAAATATCTGAGGTGATAAACCTTGAAATATCGTCTCGGAGGCGCAACAGTAGCCGAGTCTGAATTCCCTAAATGCTCCGAGATATATAATAGTTAAGAGGAACGCACCCCATTAGGAGGAAAAAACCCTTTAGCCCCCATTAATGACGATTAATGTCGGTCGGAGATCAAACGGCCGCTCGGCTTTGAATTAGTCTGACTGATGTGGAGGGTTTGGAGAGAGTTAAAAGGCGGAGGGGAAATAAAAGCTCACAAAGATGGCTGATAGACAGTGATGTGGGTGGTACGATTTTTTACATTTAAGTTTGGTTTTTTTATTGCTTCAAATTACGTGGTATTACTATGGTATTGTTATTATATTATAGTATAGTTTCCTACCGATCTTATTACTAAAATAGCGATTAAGCACAATATAATCGTACATTCCAGAATTACAATTTTTAAAAAAGGCATAAAAGCGTTCAACGTAAATTAGAATATCAAAATAGTTACATCGATGTGTAAATATAAAATTAAAATAGCATTTTCTTTCATTGTCTTTAAAATTAATAAAATAATTATAAAGAATAAAACGATCAAATTAGCCTAATAATATCACATTTAAAACAATCATATATATTTTTTTTAATATACGTAAAATCTTTGAATTATTTCGTCTGCAACTTAATAATAATTTTGACAAGATATTTTTCGTCGAATTATTTGCGTTTTAAAAAATCTCCTACCGAATAAAATCTTCATCTATGAAAATATCTTTCAATCGCTTTTATAACATTTTCGAATATTTTTATTGTTTCAATTTCCTTTAATTTACTAATTATAACGTTTTCTTTGTATATTACATTATACTTACACATTTCAAGATGTGGTCTTGGTAACTGTAAAAGTAATTTTGGTATTGGTATTGAGCCTATGAATGTTTCCAACTTTTTCAATATCGGTTTGATTTTTGTGGGCATGAGTACAAACTTCTAATATATACAGAGACGGCAATGTTAATAATTTCAGAGACTCATATAATAATATGGTTTGCATGATTCTAGACTATTTATTTATTATACTATGTGAAATTTTTTGCATTTACATGTTCGGTTAAGTTTTGACGATTCACCCCAAACTGAAATTCCATATTTAAATCAAGAGTACGCGTATCCAGAATATAAAATTTTTGGCAGTCTCTAAATCGGTGGTTTCTATGATGATTTTCAAAACAAATCGAGATATTTTCTTTACTAAGTGCTCCTTCTAGTTTAGGTTGGAGTCTATTGTGACACCGAGTAATTAAAAACTATTTGTTCTTAAATTTAAACAACAGCACACAATGGTTTCAGAAATTTACGTTTTTTTGAGCGGCTGCCAATAAAGTTGTTATAACCAGTATGATATCCAGCTTTTGTTTAGCTAAGTAGCCAACTTGGCACCAGAAAAAAAATTAAAATTTGGTGATATGTTTTTAGAAATTTCTCCCATCAATCTCCTACTCATTAGCCTTGTACTCTTAGGTAACTGTTTCGATTTCGAATTTAAAAATCGTCTTCGAATTTTTTAAAGAGTATCTATCCGAAAGCATTTTTTTTTCAATACAATCGCGTTATGCATAGCATAATTTCTAGTTTTCAGTTATTCAAAAAATATAGGATGTTAAATAGTGTTTTGCGCATTTATTTTAATATATGCCTACTTACGAATTAATATAATATAAAAAATATCCGAGGTATATTATATTATACATTTTGTATGTATATGCAAATGCATCCCACCAACCTTCAAAACAATTTATTATTTCATTCTGTGGTAAAATATCCAGCCGGAAAGGCCCAAGAAAAGGTTTTTGTTACAATGGTTCAAAAACGCTATGTAACCCTTTTTATTGCTACATTTTTAAACGAATGCAAATAGAAATGGAGTACCTATTCACACGCTGCTGTGTACTTTATACCCATTTAAATGACATTACCTTTTTTAATAATCCCATAAGCTTTTAAACACTTCCTAAACCAAATCGTAACTAATACAATTAACTGAGTATGTATAGCTGTCATTACCTATTTTCCTGATTGTTATTATTAGAATTTTATAACGATAATTGTAATTATTTTATATGATTTTATAAGCAGAACACAATATTTACGCAAGAACTTTAAAATTTACACAATATTTCGGTAGGTTTCTAAATACTAGATAGGTGGTTCGATTCCTGGCTAAGTCACTATTTTCCGTTGGGATAAAATTAACGGAATGCATTATCAATTCTGTCGATCGAATGCAATAACAAGACACACACGTATAAGTACACAAGTTACATGTACCCACACATATAAACATGTCATGGTAGGATATGCTGTAAGAGATTGTCATATGACAATAAACACGCCCATTGTGACATTTCACAATAAAGAGTAGAAACAAACAAACTAACTACTCACATACTCTCAAACACACAAATCCTATATAAAAGAAATTTTAGATGGTAATGTAATTAGACGCTTCTGTAATTTTATTGGAATCCGTAAACGGTTTTATTTGTGTATTAAGCTATATTTTAATTTAATCTTTTATTCTGTGCGATTTCCATAATATACAATTGAATTTAAAAAAAATAGAAATTTCTGGTTCTAGCTGTTGTAGAGTTGTGGACGATTTGGCGCTGTGAAAGAAATTCATCTATGATGCGATTGTACGAGTACGTTTGTAGCAATATCCCTAGACGGCGTGGATCAAACGCGGCAATGCGATACTTTCGGATACATTTAAATAGCTTTGAAGTTTCACGGAGCTTATTGTGACTGTTGCGGCCTTTGTAGCCATTCAGAATAATAAATTACACATTTAGAAGCTCAGAGCGCAACTGCCACATGTTGCGGACGGACGCTGAAGCTCCCTGAAATAAACAGATTGTCATAGTGAGCGTCGCCGTATTATCCGCGCTGTAAATTCAGTGGGCGATAAGTCGCGCGGTCGAGGCGTTTGATCTCGATGTGTCGTTCGACGGAGAGCTTTGAAGTTCTTTTGAAGTGCTTCGATATGACATATTGGCAACGATTCCGACGTCAACGCGGAGTTGGTATTCTAATAAGATAGACACAACACAATCAATCTACGAGAGGAACGGTGTTGAATAATTTTACTTTTTCTTTCTATTTCATACTCTCCGACTGCTTATTGAAGGTTTCCACAAGTGCTTGGTGCACTACGTAAAACACTACGTATTCTCACAGTTTTTGGTATATATTATGTTCATGAATGTTTATGTGAATTTCACAAAGGCAAAAATAGTTATTTAGCGCACGCAATGCATTACAATGATACGAGGAATAAATCCCTATACGTTCAGGCATTCCACTCATCAACTGCAGAATTTCAGCATACTACTCACTACATAAGCCTTTATCTCTATAATAAATTACCAGAAAACATAAATTCAGGAAAGAAACGATGAAATATTTATGCTTCTATGGCCTTAAATGCTTATATGGCCTTAAAGAATTTTAATATATATATAATAAATTATATTTTCTGTAAGAGTTTTAAAATCTATTGATATTAGTATTATTTGTGATTTGTATATTCTTATTCTTAATTGTTATTTTTTTTTTACTCTTATTTCATTACGTTGATTTTGATTATTTATACTTAATTTAATTATTTAAATTTGAATATTAAAAATATTTTTTTTCTATTATTATTATGTGATTGATTTTCTATTTGTAATTTTAATATATGATTTTTATATTTTGATAATATTATGTGGTTTCTGCAGAACTCTCTTTGGATGCTTTTATTTTTGTATTTTGTAGTTTTTTATATTTTTGTTATTGATTTAATTTTGTTTATGTTTCTCATTATTTCTGTTTTTTTTATTTTTCTAGTTTTTATATCTTTGTTATAGAATTTGTGAATTTTTATGTTTTTTTCATTAATCAGATTTTCTATAGCCTATTTTTATAATTTTATGTATAATTGGAAATGTAATTTTATTTGTAATAATATCATTAGATATGTCATTTCTATACCCAGATCGGGTTTTCGAAAATAATTTTTTACTTGGGGAATCCCCCTCGCCCCTCTTTAATCTTGAATCAGTCATGTCAGTGTCTTAAGTCAGTCATGTGTTGTTAGTTAAACCTAAATAAACTTAATACGTTGTTAAAAACTACCGCAATAATATTTTGATTAATATAAAAATATCACCAGAGAAATTCAAAAGCGAACACCAAAAACCATCGTTATATTAGGGGACCATAATATATCGATGCCAAAAAATCATTCACAGATTGTTTGAAAAAGCGCGCCCACTCCGATTTCCACTTCAATTTCTCCCGCGCTTTCCATGGCGCTCGTCGATAGCAGAATGAAATAAAATGGAAAAATCTTTATTGCACAATAAAAAGAAGGTACAATGGCGGACTTGTTGCTGCATAACAATATCTTCCAGTCAACCTTATCACAATAGGATCACACCCAGAATCACAATCATAAATAGCATTACCCACTGACGGACTAAGGAGGGACTGTCTGCCCTGGGCCTCGTCTCGGGAGGGCCTTCCATCTACAAATATGAACCCAGTAGTGTTGATATAAATTATCGGGAATTCGTTCTGTCTAAGAAACCAAACAGAGAAAACAGAGAAATTCAACCTTTTAGGTATAGCTAGCTATAAAGAATTTAACTAGTAAAAACTATTTTATCACGAATGGAAATTTATCGGGCGCTCCTGGTCGGTTTGCGCGCCGCGCGGCGTCAGCCTATTGACCGTGCACTCCTGCGAATAGCTGGGGGGGGGGTGGGAAGGGTCTGGAAATTCTCTTATACGTTTCCTGACAGTACATTTACACTAAACAAACGTAGAACTAGAGCCAAAGCATTCTGCTCTTGCTCTTGCTCTTCCACCGAAAATGATTATTAGCTATTCTTGTTCATCGAAGAAAAAGATCATTTACACTAAAGGAGCCAGAACAAAGAACCTGTTAGAGCTAGAACGGTAGAACGATTTCGCATTCTAGCGGGTTTTGGCACTATAACGTAGCGAATGAATGCTCAGAAAGTTATCAACTTCGCCGAGACCGCACGTAATCGCACAGACAATGTCTGACGACGATTTTATAATAGCGAGTACTTCTTTCATCGTAATGCATCGTAATTAAAAAGAAAAACAAACGAAAAGAGCGCCGTTGGTGGATGACAGCTCTAGTGGATAGTAGACTAAGAGTGCAACATGTAGAGCAGAGCAAAGGCAACTTTGCTCTCGATATAATTCTATTATTTCAACAGACACATCGTTCGTCCAACCCATTTTGAAAACACAAACACAAATGATTTGGGCACGTAGAATGCTAGAACGCTTTGAAGAGGCCACCTAGTCGAGTGAGCGCTTCCGAACACGAACGAATGCTCTAAGCTACTGTTCACGCGCTCTAGCGTCATTTACACTAAACGAATGAGCAATTGTTTGTTTTATGAAGCATTCTATGTCGTTACCGCCGAACAGCGGTTAAAATGCTCTTAAGCTTCCCCCATCCTGGTTAAAATCACGTGATTTTGGAAGAGTGAGGGTAGAATGAGCATTCGCTCGCTTGGTGTAAATGCACAGTAAGCAGTTGAGCGGGGTTGACTAGAACGGGCGAGCCCTTCACCCCAGGCTGGTATAACGATATGTGATCATTCCTTCAGCCGTGGGATGAGCGTAGAAAACTTAGAGACAATACAAATCTACTGTCTAGCTAGGTCAACATGCCCGACAGAGGCCAACTTTTTATGGTGAGGCACCGGAAAAGGTACCCAGCGGGCAGCCTTGCCCCCTGTCTACCAGTTTTGGAAGGATATTTCCGTCTGGAATTAACCATCAGTATCTCCTTCCTCTTGACTGGTTACGGGGCCGAAGTTGTTTACGCGGCCTCTTCTTGCTGTATTTCAGCGGTAATTCAATAAGAATTTATCGCTGATCTGGGCGTCCTTTGCCCGTCATACGGGATCCTGCAAACAAAGAAATATTTAAAATTGAATTTGATTATTATTTCATCTAAATAGCATAGGAAAATAGAATGTGTATAATAATATAGCAACAGATCAGGTTGAAATTTGGGTATCTGGGAATCTGTAATTTGGGTATCTGTGACCGCTAAATAATAATTAAATGAAAAACTCCAGCGACACGCTTCAAATCAGATTCTTAACCCTGCAGATGTAACGTGGGTGTACAAAAAACCTGTATGCGCAGTAATATGTTGGTATTTTTTGTTTAGATTGGCAACACTGGCATGACGTCATCAATTCACTCATTAGTACCCCCCTCTAACAGTAGCAAAGTTATCAGATTGGAGACAGTAGTCGTTTTCCCTCCGTGAGCTATTGAACTGTATCTAACTTAGTTCGTTACGGTATGGTAACGTAGTTGAAATAAAGTTGAAATATGAAAGTCATATTAACATTGTTTGCGAACAATGTTTTGACCCTCAGGAGACAGATGATGAATTGGAGTAAATAGGTTTAGTATGATGTAAGTTTTGAAAAAAATATGTTTTTCATTTATATCTAAGTTTTTAGTATTTGTACAACATGTTTTACATTCAAGATATAATAAATATTTTAGATCAATTGGCTTCAAATTATTTTAAAATACAAAGTTGGTTTGTTTTTATGATGGGGGTATAGGAATACCCCACGTTACAGCTGAAGTGGTAAATGCCCACATTACAGCTGCAGGGTTAACAGCGCGCATCTGCTTCAGTGGCAACTCCTCACATTTTATCAAATCCAATTACGAAACACCCAATTTCTATTTTCGGCTATAAGTCGTCCTCCAAATCGAGGGAAAATTCAATTCTCAACATGTTCGTCGCTGCCGTGAAGACGTCAAAAGGGAGAAGAGTGCTAAACGCGAGAAAAGGAAATGTAATTTGCATCCTTAATGCAAAAGGCGTTTCCTCGGAGCGCTTCAAAAGCTGAGGAAGATTCTTGAGGAGATTATCGCCGAGATGAAAGGATTCGTGTATCGTAAACGGGATTTTCCTTCAAAGTGATGAAAATGAATAAATTTCGGAGAAAATGTAAAACATATTATATATTACAGTATGTAACGGGCTTGATGGCATAGTGGTTAGGTCACCTGATCTTACATTGTAAGGTCCGGGTTCGATTCCCGGTTGGGTCACCATTTTCCCTTGGGATAAAATAAACGGAATTGCATTTTCAATAACTATGTAATAACAAGACACATGCTTCACGCACACATACATATAAACACGTCATAGCAGGGTTGGTTGTAAGAGATTGTCATATGACAATAGACCTGCCTATTGTGAAATTTCACAATAAAGAGTACAAACAAACAAAACAAAGAATATGCGATAGGTCAATTGAAAAAAAAATATAATATGTAAAGTGCAAACGTAAACATATCGCAAAGAGTTTGTGATGATAAAACCAATAACTTTGAGTTTGCAGGAGTTTCGGCTTGAGGCAATCTTTCATTGTATCATCATGCAACAATTGGGGATTTTGCTCCTTCCTGAATTTTTTAAATTGAAACTCGAGTAAAACAATAACAAACGACGTAACGAAACGAGAAAGTGGACGTCGTCAAACTACAGAAAATATCGAAGCTGTGAAAGCTACTGATTAAAGATTAACTACCCACGTATAATCAGATTCAATCAACGGACTGCTAAGATTTTATCACCACTCATATAATGATATTATAAATTATAATTCAAATAATTAATATTTAAATACATATTTAACGTAAATAAATATACTTTGCATACATATGTATGCAACATTGCTGCACAGCAAAAGGTAATAATAGTTAATTATATTTTATATTATCTTTTCCTACAGAATCTATAAGCTCCACTGGAAATGTCAGTCAAAGAAAACCAGACAGCCACTTTTTCGTAGGTACTATATTGTTAAGATACAATATGAATTTGGTAGAATCTTTTATCAAACCGAATTATTTTTCATACATCTCACTTAGGTATCTTCCGTCCAGTGAATTTTGTAAACATCAATATCTATGTACGTTCTGGACCCTTAAGCATACGAAACAGAAAGAAAAGAAACAGTAAAACACAATAAGGTAAAAAAACATTTATGCATTCAAGTGAACACTACAAAATATACCTATATTTCGTAACAACGCAAAACTCGTCGAAATAATAAAAATTGCGTACATTGATATATGTGCTAAATATAACATTGATATGTTGAAAAACAGCTGATTTACGTGTATAAAAAAGCTAAGATACAGTTTCTTTACAATGCTTAACATTGAGGTGATATAAAGAGAAAAATAAATATAATATTAGTATTAAATTATAATCTGTACATATATAACTGAAAATGCCTGTGTGTACTCGTATGTATGTTTCAGCATATATGCATGTTTTTAGAAAGAAGGAAGGGGAATCTTGAAACATTTAACATGCTTAATTTTTCAAGAATAGCCTTTCACAAATTTGGCTTTATGTACAGAACAGTAATCTGAAATAGCACGTGCGGTGGTTTAACAGGTTGAAAGAAATGAGTTTATGATTTTGTGTCGTGTCGGTGAATATCTTCGTAGGATATTAGCGTTTATATATTGACATATATATATATATATATATATATATATATATATATATATATATATATATATATATATATATATATATATATATATATATATATATATATATATATATATATATATATATATATATATATATATATATATATATATATATATATATATATATGTGTGTGTATATATATATATATACCGTAAAACGAGGTGTAAATGTGCCTGCAGAGGTGAAAATATGCCACTGTATCTTCCCACAGATATTTCAAATTTGCACGGTCAGCATAGTGTTGTCATGTAAACCGGCCATTATTATGATGACTGTACTAGTTTGGCCATCTTGCGGCGCATTTCGGAACTGCGTGGCTCCCGCTATTAATTGACAGATTGGCGTTGAGTAATGACTCGTGTTTTCTCATTTTCCGAAAAGTACGTATACTTTCTGGTGGTGAGAAGTCTGGGGTATAAATTGAGACAATCAGGTAAATTATTTCGATTACCTATTTATTTATCTTGATAATGCCTTGATGACGATTGGATGTCTATCTATATTTAAGAATTATAATAGTTTTAAGGTTAGAGCGCAAATTTGTGGGGTGAGATTGTGTCATTCAGTGGCACATTTTCACCCCATATTTTTTTACCCAGATTTTCTAGATGCACGATAAATACAAGTTTTTGTTTTTATTTTAGGATGCCGCGTCAATACGTCAGAAAACAAGGAACAAGGCATTACAAAAACTATCGCCCAGAGACACTGGAACAGATTTTGTCTGAAATTAGACAAAAAATAATTTCTGTTCGTGGGGCTGCTGTGAATGTACTGCTGTGAATGTATTCACCGAAATGTACTTAGTAATAAATTAAAAAACAAAGCTCCTAAGAAGAGTGGGGGGCAGACTATTTTCTCTGAGGAGGAAGAATCAGTGATCGTGGCACACATCGTCAGTCTATCCATTTATGGGTTTCCTGTAAATAAACGGGAATTACGATTTATCGTCAAAAGTTTTTTGGATAAGCAAGGCAGGAAAGTCGAGAAGTTCAAAAACAATTTACCTGGTATTGAATGGGCCAATTCTTTTGAAAAGAGGCATACACAGGAAATTTCCAATCGAACCGCCAGAAATATTACTTACAGTCGAGCTTCTATTGATGAAGAAGTAGTGAATAAGTTCTTTAATAATTTGAAAAAAGAACTTCAAGATGTTCCCCCATCACATATTTGGAACTATGATGAAACTTGTCTAGTAGACGACCCTGGCATATCTAAAGTTCTTGTTAAACGAGGCTGTAAGTATCCCGAAAATATAAAGAATTCTTCCAAATCAAATACGTCAATAATGATGTGTGGAAGTGCAGGTGGTGAATTGGCACCAGTTTACGTTGTTTACAAAGCAGAAAAAATGTGGGAAAGTTGGACCGAAAACGGCCCCGAGAAATGTCGCTACAACCGCACAAAGTCAGGTTGGTTTGACTTTCAATGCTTTGAAGACTGGTTCGTGAGCCTCATGCTCCCAATTTTGAAGAAACAACAAGGGAAAAAAGTTCTTTTCGGTGACAACTTAAGTTCCCATATAAATGCGAAAGTGATAGATCTTTGCCATGAAAATGACATTTCTTTTATCGCTTTGCCTCCAAACGCTACCCACTTGCTACAACCGTTAGACGTAGCATTTTTTAGACCTGGTAAAATTGCCTGGCGAAAAGTTTTAAATCAATGGAAAGAGTCTATTCGCAATAGTCGCTGTATGACAGTCCCCAAAGATGAATTTCCAGGACTATTAAAAAAACTCTTGGAAATTTTGAAGGAAAATTGTGCTCAAAATCTTAAAGCTGGCTTCCGTAAATGTGGTATTGCTCCTGTAAATCGTCACAAAGTATTACAAAGACTGCCCATGTATACTATTGAAGCCTTACCTGCGGTAAAAGCACTAATTGGCGAAAGCTTTATTGAAAACCTGAATTCAAAGAGGCAGACCATCACGTCTACAAGAAAAAACAAAAAGAGGAAGAAAGTTAACGTTTCTCCAGGAAAAAGTATCACAGCTTCCGACATCAATCCGCAAGATAATCACGACACATCAGTGAGCTTGGATCAACCTTCAACTTCATCAGGACAGACTCATAAGCAATCTTATCGTCCTCGAAGGGTTACAAGACTTGATCTCGAATCTGAGAGCGACAATGACAGCATAGGACATGTTTCTTATGCAGAAAGCGATCAAAGCCCCTATTCACCTCAACTGAGCGAGCAATCTGATACAGACATGGTAGCCCTGCCTGGCACAAATGTGCAGAAAAATTAAGTTAGTGCTGGTGACTATGTACTCGTTATGTACGAAAATCAACTCTATCCAGGTCAAGTAGAAGAAGTGGCAGATCTTACAGTTTTAGTTTCAGCAATGGAAAAGTGTGGGGGATATTGGAAGTGGCCAATAAAACCGGATAAAATTTGGTATTTCTATGATGACATAAAACAAAAAATTGACAAGCCATGTCAAATATCTAAGAGAGAATTTTTCAAAGTTGCTGAATTACCCTAACTATTTTTTAAGTACTTTGTATCCCTTATTAAAATTTTATTTATGTCACCTTAAAACATACATGTCATTCTAGTTTGTATAACAATTCTTTAATAAAAAACATCTTCTTAAAAAAAAAATTTTTGGTACACGACTGTGTAAATTTATTTTGTCCCACGACTGTGTAAATTTATTTGTGTATATCTATGGATTAAAAATACAAGGTGAGAAACTTTTGTCAGCTTTATTTCTCTAGTATATATGCATTGAAAACCAATGTGGCACATAGCCACCCCATAAGCTGGGTTGAAAATGTGCCGAAAAAATTTCAGGTTTCTGAAAAAACTAAAATTTATTTTGATAATTTCTTGTACTGTAATGTATTTGCAAACTCTGAGACGTTTTATTTTCAGTCATATATAAAAAAAATTCCCAACAATATTTTCGCAACAACATAAAAACCTGAAAAAGTGGCACATATACACCTCGTTCTACGGTATATATATATATATATATATATATATATATATATATATATATATATATATATATATATATATATATATATATATATATATATATATATATGTGTGTATATATATATATATATATATATATATATATATATATATATATATATATATATATATATATATATATATATATATATATATATATATATATATATATATATATATATATATATATATATATATATATATATATATATATATATATATATATATATATAAGTATATATATATATATATATTTATATTTATATATATATATATATATATATATATATATATATATATATATATATATATATATATATATATATATATATATATATATATATATATATATATATATATATATATATATATATATATATATATATATATATATATATATATATATATATATATATATATATATATATATATATATATATATATATATATATATATATATATTATAATGGGGGCAGCATATTTTTCTCTAAATTGGCATTTTTTTTTAGAAGAACAGAAACCAGTCAGTGCCAAGGGTTACCGAGAAGTCCGTATTTTAGTGAGAAAGAAAAAGTCCTGTCTATACATAGCTGCCACTGGAGATAGATGCAAGTGCTTATGTATTTCTCCTAATCAACAAAGGCGAACACTTTTCAATTGGTTCCACATAACGACTCACACTCATTACGGAAAACGGTCGTTACGAAAGGCTTAATTAAATGTAATACGTAATAAACTGCGCTTAATTAAATAATTAATCATATTATACGAAAGGGACCTCGCTAATTGCCAGCGTAGTTGATGTATTAGCGGCCGTTAATTAAAACGCGAAACAAATAGATTATCCAACAACGCCGCGCGAAGAAAATCAATAGCCCGGGCACAGCGGGCCGTTTCGTCGCACAGTGTGTTTTTGCCATCAAATTAACCTTTAATTATAAACAATTAACACACAAGTAAAAAAAAGTGAGATGACAGATCCTATAGAAAACACGTAGAGTGGCTATGTGCATTTTTAAAATGATTATTTCTAAAATAATAAGATTTTGTATAAAAGTGGTTAAAATCCATTTAAATAGACCAAATGTTTTATAGCATCGGTCCCCAAATTGCATTTAAAAAACCGCAACGATTATAAAAGGATTATTAGAATTAAAAAATACAAATTAATATTGTATGATTTGAAAACCAATTTTTCATATTCTTAAATGCGATACCATGGCATTTACGATGTTAAGTCACACAGTTTTAAAACAATACCTTCCTTGCACGGAATACCTTTCGTCCTACTCATTTTAATATTACGATGCACGTTAGCCATTGTTCCTTGCCAAGGTAAACTCTGGAATTATACATATATGACGTGGAATTATGACGTACATTATGACGTGCAAGATTAGATTTCTTCAAACATCTGGTAATTTATAATATGGCATTTTGTATTTTCCAATATAATTCTTTAAAAAAAGTGTATTAGTAATTTAGACACACTCGTAATATGATTATTAAGGCCTTTACTCTTCCATAATATTTTCTGATAAACCACATATACTTAAGTATATTTTCGCATTTAATTAATTGTTTATTATCCCTTTTACACAAAGGATTTAACTGATCGCTTGAATTACAAGTCATGTACATTTTTGCCCATTGAAGATACAGGAGGGTTCTGTCAAGAAGTAAATATATTTTTAACCATGCAATTCACTCTCAAATAGGCTGGGTTACTAAATTGCTGTGATTTTCTTTTTCGAAAAATGCAAACTTTAAAATCTCTGTTGTAATGTTTATTCAATGACTATGGTCATTTGCCTCTTTTTGACTGTTTTTTAATGGACAGAAACACTAATAACTGGTTTTAGTAAATGTACGGCTGAATTCAATAACCTATTTTATATACTTTCTTATAAAATACTTGGATTTCACTTAATTAATTATTACTTTGTAATTAATTCCGTCGGCATGTCACAAAACTACTTTCTTGATGTCTCCCTAATGTCTCTTAGTAGTCCACAAATCAAAGAAGAAGGTCTTAATACGTAGAAAGCTACAGCTTATACTATCCGCAGTACAAAGTGGCGAGTCAGGTAATTTATCATCGAAATCGAGCCATCTCTTTCGCACTTGCACGGCCTTATGGAGCGATACCTGTAACCGTAGTGTAGGTAGTTTACGCATACAAAAGGAATGTCGATAAAGTAATGAAACGAGGGAAATAAATATTATTTCAGTATTATAAAATCGAAGACTATCGCGGTTTTTTGACATTATAAATAGGATAGAAAACGAATTTACCGCATCATTTTCTATCCTATTTATATTTCAGTATTGTTTCATTACGATAAATATTAAATAAGTTAAACATATAAATATTGATATTGAATTATTAAAATAAAAATATAAAAGTATCAAATTTATAATAGTTGACAATAAAATAATTGTTATACAATAAAAAATAAAACTGAACAAAGAAAGTCAGCAAGCTATTCATATTCGTGTTCACTGTCACTATCGTCTTATAGATTAATAACATGAGAATGGGTGTAAATTATATTATGTGCTTTGGCCAGGTCTTCGTTCTGGAGATTTTTGAATCGATTCCGAATTCGATCTAGAGTTCGTTCGCTCGTTCCACAAACTAATGCTGCCAACTTTCTTGGTTGTTGAAAATCAATTTTCCTTATGACATCAGGGTCTTCTTTCAACTTATGAAACCACTTATAAATGTTTAGAATGACATGCCGGCTTTGCTGGTTAACATCACTTCTTAACTTGGTCAAATTAGTTTTGCAAAAATCTTCCATCATGATGTAGATTCACAAATAGAGTTCGTATAACGAATGAGTTATGCTCTTTGACATTAAGCCTTTTATAGCAGAATATTTTGTTATCAATAATGCCTAATGACCTACACAGTACGCACAATAATTAAAGTAGACGAAAACTAATTTGGCAAAAGCGTCGTTAAAATGTCATAAAATGTCGAAATCGAACTTTTACGGTTACTACAATTAATAGTCCTAATCGGTTAGCTACTTACCACCTATTACGATATTTACTCACCGCTTTTGGCTAAATCTAGGAATTTTATCTATCTAATTTTAGCAGGTAAAGTCTTTTCAATTTTAGGATTAATATATAGCCTATGACACTCACAAATAATGTGGCTTTCTATTGGTAAAAGAATTTTCAAAATCGGTTCAGTAGATCCAGAGATTACTTCCTACAACGTCACAAACTTTACCTCTTTATAATATTAGTATAGAAGTACAGATTACGATACGGTTCCATACCTATGTCGTATTATCTCTTCAATTATTTATGCAGTAAAAGGGAAAAGTCTTTTGTTTTAAACTCTTGAGACGATAAATTTACTTATTTTGATAAGAATTCATAATTAATATAATATAAAAGTTAGACATATGCTGTCGCTGACTTTTTTGTAGGCATTATCAAGCTCTACAACTTTTCTCTAGAACTTTATCATATATCTCTTATCGTTAAGGCAGTGTTAGTTAGAAACGTTTTTGTTCGACCGCTTATTCTCCGACTTACTTTGCAAATCCGACTACCACGAAAAGGTCTTTTCATTTTTCGGATTAATATATAACTTATGACACTCACAAATAATGTGGCTTTCTATTGGTAAAAGAATTTTCAAAATCGGTTCAGTAGATCCAGAGATTACTTCCTACAACATCACAAACTTTACCTCTTTATAATATTAGTATAGATAAATATTTTATCGACATGGTACCATTCCTATGTTAACTGTCTCTAATTGCCCCAGTCGCCAGTTTGTACTGCGGATACTATAGTATGTATTAGGTTCTTAACAATGAAGTTTCCGTTAATTCCTGCGCCATGCCACAAAACTACATTTTTGATGTCTCCCTAAAGTCTCTTAGGTGTCCACTAGCCAAAGAAGGTCACAATTCATAGGAAGCTACAGCTTACTATGTATTAGGTTCCTAACTATGAAATTTCTATTATTTAAAGGAAATTTAAGGCTAAAATATTTGTTTAAAATTGTTTTTTAATTATTGAAATTATTAACCGCTACTATATCTATGCAGTATTGCCATTTTAATCTAAAGCACTTAAAGCTCCCGTATACAGAAATCAATGAATATTCAGATAGCCGGTTTCACTGGCTATTTGCCACGCTATTCGCAAATATTTTTTGTTTCCTTGAAAAAAGTTATCCAAATTCCTGTTGGAGCAAGGTCTGGGGAGTACGGTGGATGACGAAGAGTCTTCGGACTTAACTCCTGCAACTTTGCGACTGTTTGCTGTGAAGCAGTTGCGAAGAGCGATTGACCAGGCTCGGTTTTTTAATCACCGAGCTTCTCCATCATTGGTTGCAGTTCTTGAGAGTATACATACATTTGCCAGACGGCAGTAAGCTTGAATCTATAGCACCGGCACAGGACTGCATATTTTAAAATATCGTAAATTTTCAACTTCTTCACGTGGTTGCTCGCACGAAAATTTAACAAGCGACTGAAAGATACATGAAAGCGACTGAAACACACATGAAAGATCGCGAAAGAGGTATTGCATGGTTTTAAATTAATTTTTTTTTTTTTTTAGAATTCCAATTCAAACCGAAGTTACCATTGCGAAAAATAGCAATTACAGAGGTAAAGACCTAATATAATATATAGAGAGCTACATTCGTTGAGAATATATCTGCTTATTATATAAATTCAATTTTTTGCACGTACTAAATATAATGTAGATAGGTGCCTATGTATAATATGTAGGTACTTCGCACGCACGGATCTGCTGTATACATCGAAATAATTGGCGAAGCGCCAGGTCCTGGATCTGTCGGCTGCATTTCTGTATTTAAGGACTTCATGTTGAAATAATTACCGTAAAATTAATATACATATACATTGGCTACTATGCTAGGTAACATATTAAATGGAGAGTACTTGCGTAGCAAGTCAGTATATTACGACGCCTACATGTGTCAGGGCTGTCAGAATAAAATTGAGAAAAAGAGGATTAATTTTTAACTTCGAAACGGATGCTGGTAGAGAGACATTATGGGCAACCCTAATCTATGTTCTATATCTTATTAGGACATTCTGTTTTAAGACGGCTTGCAAGCGGACTCCGTCCTAAGTGTCCAACCATATGGCGCGGCAGGGACCGATTTCAGTATTTGGATTACTTTTACATTTAGAGCCCGTTCCCACTATGAAGACCGTCGGTTACGATGCTCCGTCTAAACAGACGGTAGTGCCAGTGGCTGAACAATTTTTATGAAGCTGTTTACATTTAGACGGATCCGGGAAAAAAACAGAATCCGAGTTTTTGAACGGAAAACCGTCCGGACGGTTTGTCAACTAGAGTTGTCAACTACAACAGGCGAGAACCGTCACCTCAGGAAGTTTTAACTATTAGTCGTTCTATCTCCCTGGAGTGAGCGCAGAAGACTTGGACAAAACAGTCTACCGTCTAGCTCCGCCACATGCCCGTAAGAGGCCAACGCCTTAACCGCGGGATAGCCAGGAATGTTACCCAGCGGGCTTGCACTCACGCCCTTACTTCCAATTGCGACAAGATTACTCCAGTCTCTCGATTGGTTAGGAGTTCGAGGTCGCTTGCGCGGTCCTCTCCCTTACGAAGCGGTGAAACGGTGTATACCGAATCTATCGCGGACCACGGCATCCTTTGCCCGGCTGTCCACACAGGATCGGGTAGTTGATGGTCGTTTCAAGAGCAGTCGCCGTAAGGTCCGCAACCACCCCCACTCTATAGGAAACAGCACTGCTTCCAGACTCCCCTGGTGTTAGTCAGAGTGCACAGTCGATTGGCTTACGCCGCACGGTGCGCAGACCGTCCAGGAGCGCCAGAAGGTTGTTTCCTAAGGGAAACTAACCCTAAGGCCAGAGTCCTACCCAGGCTCGCACTTCATGCGTGGAGGCCGTCGGATGGGCGTTGACCCGTGAGTGTGACCAACCCTGAACAGAATGGGTCTTCGTGGCCAACTCAGCAAGGGCCCCTCAGCTCCCATTTTGTCACTGCGGAGCGCCGTCTAAACGCCCGGACCGACGTAATGTGAACGAGTGGGCCAATATCAATAACACGTGTCCATACACCTCGCCAACATCTTTCTCACCGCAGGCATCATTTTGGCATCTGCAGTTATCAGAAGCACGCACAGGATGGAAATAAGCGCAAAAGTTTTAATTTCGCTTGTTGAAGAAGGAACTGTCCTGTGGGAAAATACCTTGGACGATTATAAAAATAAATTTTTTAAGTTAGCAGGAATATGGCTTGGAATATGTTTGATACTGAAATCAGGTTTTGACGATCGTGAAGAAAAAAAAAAGAAAGAGGTCTTCTTTCCCGTACAAGGGGATGTATCCAATATATGTATATATATATATATATATATATATATATATATATATATATATATAGATATATATATATATATATATATATATATATATATATATATATATATATATATATATATATATATATATATATATATATATATATATATATATATATATATGTATATATATATATATATATATATATATATATATATATATAAATATATATATATATATATATATATATATATATATATATATATATATATATATATATATATATATATATATATATATATATATATATATATATATATATATATATATATATATATATATATATATATATATATATATATATATATATATATATATATATATATATATATATAAATATATATATTTACTTCATTAGGTCTTTTTAAATACCACCAAAGCACTATAACTTCGTTTATCATGCACGGACTTCGTTATCTTGCACGGACTACAAAGTCGACTTGAGGTAAAAAACAGACAAATCCTCATCTGCTCTGACAGCAGAGCAGCACTGGACGCTCTGGCTAAAGCCACCACAGAATCTTCTGTGGTCTGGGACTGCATGCAGGAGCTCAACAAATTGGGAAAATCCAACAAAATCACCCTAATATGGATACCGGGTCACCAAGGCATACCCGGAAACGAAGAGGCCGATAGACTGGCAAAACTGGGCACACTGGATTGCCCAGTGGAGCCAGCTGTAGGGGTCCCCTTCGCTACAGGTAAGAAAATCATCAGGGACTGCTTGGAGCAGGAACATCGGGCTTCCTGGAAACAGAGTCAGGGATGTCGCCAGGCAAAAGCCATGATGGAGCAACCACTACAGAAGAAAACCAAGGCCCTACTTGACATGAGCAAGAAGAACCTTAGAACCACTATCGGTCTCCTAACCGGACACACGGCCCTTAGAGCTCATCTATTCAACCTTGGCTTGACTGAGAGCAAGGATTGCCGAATATGTGGCGAGGAACCTGAAGACAGCATACACATTGTTGGCCGCTGTCCAGGGCTCGCGGCCAAAAGACACAGTTTACTGGGACGAGCCTTTCTCGAACCCAGCGATCTGCCCAACTTGAAGGTCAGTGACCTGCTTAGTCTGGTAAGAAGTACCGGGCTACTAGCTGACAATTGACCTAACCACACAGTGGGTTACCCTAGATAAAACCCTTGATGAATTTAATTGTCCTTTCAGTAACGAATCCAGTCTAGACGTTGAGGAACACGGTTCAGAGGCAAACGATATGTTGAGCTCCGACGAACTAGTTAATAGTCCGTCTCTCCATAATGTACTTTTAACCACTTTTCCCACATTCAAAAATGCATTCAATATATGCCATATTAACGCTCAGAGCGTTCCCCAACATTATCCTGACCTGCTAGCTACATTCTCTGGACTTAATATTCACGCACTTCTTATCAGTGAAACAATGCTGAAACCATCGCTGCCTTCGCACCAATTTCCCCTGCCGGGTTTTATTCTAATACGCAACGACAGAGTCGGCTGGAGATGCGGTGGCGTAGGTATTTATCTAAGATCTGATCTTCGTTATAAAATACTGTGCCAATCTCCATCGAATGTCCGCGGTCGTCCAGAGTATCTCTTCATAGAGGTGAATCTTCAATTCACTTCAATTCTTCTCGGTGTCGTATACTGCCCTCCCCAAATTAATTACTTTCAAGAATTAGAGTCACTTCTTGAAGGTCTCGTACCTAATTATGAACATTCAGTACTTATGGGCGACCTCAATACCTGCCTTCTAAAACAGGATTATCGTTCGTCTAAGCTATCTCAAATTATCTCCTCGCTCGATCTCAATCTACTCCCACTTGAAGCTACCCACTATGATAAAGCGTCCCGTAGTCTCATTGATCTAATTATTACATCTTCTCCGGATAGGATCAACAGCCATGGGCAGTACACCGCTTCTGGATTCTCGCACCATGACTTACTATATCTCTCCTATAAAATCCGAAGTCCCAAGCCACCACCTAGGTTTTTGTATCGGCGGGATCTGAGGACCATTGACTACACGCAGTTGTCTCATGATGCATATAACATGGAGTGGCATAACGTTGTTCATTTGGGATCTGTAGACGAGAAGGTCGAATTTCTAAATAAACTCATTATACAGCTCTATGACAAGCACGCGCCGATTAAAAAGATTCGTATTAAACACCCAGCTTCTCCCTGGATTACGGATGAAATCAAGGGATTGATGGCAAAACGGGATAAACTTAAATCTAAATTCAAAAGTGCTCCCTCCGATGAACTGTGGAATTCGTTTAAGTTGTTGAGGAATCAATGTAACCAATTGTGTCGTAATGCCAAAAGATCCTACATTTGTCGTAATCTTGCAAATTCAAGCCCAAAGAACACCTGGAAATTTCTTCATTCCCTCGGAGTGGGTAAAACCACGTCAAACCCCATGAACTCCAAATTTGACCTAAATGTTGTCAACGCCCACTTTGCAAAACCACCATGTATTCTTGAGGATGATACAAAGGCTGCTTCCATAAAGTCTATCCGTGAGGAGGTTCCGCATAATGTAAGCAAATTTACGTTTTCTCCAGTTCGACAAGCGGAAATAAGAAGAATAGTAAGAGGAATTAAGTCTAGAGCGTATGGATGTGACAACATAAACAAAGACCTCATCCTACCAATACTTGAAATATTTTTACCTACACTCACACATATTATAAATTTTTCTATTTTTAATTCAGTAGTTCCAAATTTATGGAAACAGGCTATTATCATACCCCTCCCTAAAGTCCAATCGCCAGATTCTGCTAAAGATTTCAGGCCTATTTCAATATTACCAATATTCTCCAAAGTTTTAGAGCGGGTTGTTTACACCCAGCTTAATAATTTCTTAGATAACAACAAATTGTTAGATCCCCTTCAGTCTGGTTTCCGCCCTGGTCACAGTACCACTACTGTACTAGTCAAAGTTACCGACGACATTAGACGCGCTATGAATGATAGAAAACTAACTATTCTCACGCTGCTTGATTTCAGTAGCGCATTTAATTCTGTCGACTTTGAACTTCTCCTTGAGCGACTCCGATCGCTCAATATCTCTAGAGGAGTGGTGAGTTGGTTTGACTCCTACTTGCGCGGACGCTACCAGTGTGTTAAATCGTCTGAGGGCCAATCAGACTTGCTCGAGCTCACAGCTGGTGTCCCGCAAGGGTGTGTCCTATCCCCACTCCTCTTCTCTATCTTCATTAACCCGATTGCCAAGGGCTTAACTACATCCTATCATTTATATGCTGATGACCTTCAAATTTACCTCCATGCCAGACCTGATGACCTGCCTTCTGCCGTGTCGACTATGAACTCTAATTTAGAACACATATCAAGTTGGGCCGAAAAACATGGCATAATCATAAATCCAGCCAAATCACAAGCGATTGTGATTGGTGGCCAGAAACTCAAGTCTAATACTAACAAAACGTCAATGTCACCCCTCAAAATAAACGGTAATATTATTGAGTATACCAAATCTGTCAAGAATCTTGGAATAGTCATGGACGAATTTCTTTCGTGGCAGGCACACGCCAACCAAATTAGTCGTCGTATTTTCAATGGCCTTCATAGCCTCCGAAGGTTACAGAGATTCCTTCCAGCAGCAACTAAGCAAACTTTAGTAAGAACACTGCTACTTCCAATTCTAGACTATGCTGATGTCGGTACTATAGATATGAAAGAGAAGATACTGGATAAATTCGAACGGCTACAAAATATCTGCATACGATATATATTCGACTTGCGTAAATTTGATCACGTAAGCGAATATCGCGATGGACTCCATTGGCTTCGAATTCGTGAGCGCAGAAATCTGCACGCCCTCTCACTCCTTTATAAAGTCCTAAATAGTCCCATAGCACCTCCTTACCTTAAAGACCTCTTTCTCCCGTTAGGAAGTCATGGTGTTCCACTCAGGTCAAGCCAGGACAACACCATAGCAATTCCACTACATCAGTCTTCTTTTTTCACTAACTCATTTAGCGTCCATTCTGCTCGACTTTGGAACCAGCTTCCGCATGCTATTCGTCATGCAACATCCTTGCCCTGTTTCAAGGAGTTACTGAAAAAAACATTTTCTCCCTCAAAATATTAACTAAGAACCAACCCTCCCCCTATCCCCTCCCCCCTTCCCCCTTTCGTTGGGTTGTTGACTGGATAGAAGCATAAGAACTTTGTAATATCTATCATTTTATATAAGCAGTTATTTTTATTATTATTTATCTGTAGCTTCTGTGTATTTATTATTATAATATACATATATTATATTATAAATTATATATATTTTTATTTTTTTTTATGTATGTATGTATATTTGGATGTATGTATATGTATATTTATGTGTATATGTTTATGTATGTGAGCTGTATTGATACTTTTATTTAATATTACACGGTTGGCTGTAAGAAATCGTGAAACGATAAGCCCGCCGTTTGTACTAAGTTAAAATAGAATTTAAGTTTTCTTTACCCATGTATTTTTTTTTTTGTTAGTACAATAAAGGTAGTTACAAAAGACCTTACAGATCTAGGTGACATCAAGGGCTGGAAACAAGCCCCCCACTCCATCTACTACTACTACTACATCATGCACGGAGGCAGAGTATACTCTGACTGAGGTCTTACCTCGACTGAGTTCAGCCGGTCTATAGGTGAACACCTATATCTCCGGGCGATGGTTTCCGTCGAAACAGACGGTCCGTCATAGTAGGAACGAGCTCTTAGACGTTTAACTGTCTCAGAAATATCACATCGATCGCAAATTTCCAATTTTCGCCTTCTCATTTTGATACTGCAAAGCTTTCACATTCACGAAATATTTAATGTTCATTGAAGAATCTGTTCACGCTACCATTTGTATTCACATTGCCAATGCAATGTCAGCTCATAAAGAACACCAAAAAATAAGATAGACTCAAGTTCGGGTTCTTCGGGAGTACCTATAGTAATTATATTCTCTTTTCCTTATCACCCACTCGCAAAATTTGGAAAATTTAGGAGATTTTCATTATGTGTCTCCTTCTATTTTGACATTGATTGAATTTTAATGCCAACACGAAGCTGGAAATCACCCTTTACAATTGAGTTCAGCAACTATCTTTTTAAAATATATTATTCTTGATTATGTTTCTAACGGCCAGTAATGAATTTTGTCTTGTTGACTCTCGCACTAGATTATTCGGAAATCATACGGATTGCGGAAGAACTACGTTGAGAATACTTACAATAGATCATGTTTCAGTCATTTCAATCCATTTTCTAAAAATATTACTGGTACTAAATTAATGTCCCGAAATTGGTAGAAGACGCGTGCTATATTATAATAGTAATGATAGCAACTATGCTTCTAATTATAACCTTCCGCACGATACACGTTAAGCTAGCATGAACAACCAAGTAGCAACTAAACTTCTAAAAAATGTTACAAAAAAAACAGTTTTTTCGTTTTTTTTCTATATTTTTAAATTAATAAAATTTTATATTTTGAAAAATAGTATAGAAAGCGTTGAGTACGATGCGCTATCTAGCGGTAGGTAAATTGTGTATTCGATATATTTTACCTACCGCTAGACGGCGCAGCGCGTTGAACGGTTCTCAAACATTTTTTCAATAGATACAATTTACAAATTTGACAAAAAGATAAAATCTAAATATTTTTTCAAAATACTTTTTAAAGTTGCTTATTTGCTCTTACTGATTTGTCCCCTTCAAGGATGACGATAACCTAAAACTCAGCATGAATGTAGGTATATTGCATATGTATGTAGGTATATTTATTTATTTATTTATTTATTTATTAAAGAAAAGCACATTTTTATGGCAGTACATTGTAAGTTTAACATTATAGGCTTAAATGTAAATAATAGCAAAATAGAAAGCACCGCAGATCAATTTTTTTTAAATCAACGCCGCCTAACTAGGCCTAGGCCCGTACGAAGGCAAGCTCACCAAGTAGAGTGGTTTGTGCATACTTTAGAATACTTAATTTAAAAAATATGGTAGGTATCAAATAATATTAAAAATTAACTAATAATAATAAACATTGTAATTTGAGTGTAGTGTGATGTAACTGTAGTGTAGTGTAGTGTGATGTAAATGTAGCTGTAGTGTGCTAGAAAAATAACATTCAGTAAATGGTGAAATAATTAAACTGAATAATAATAATATAATGTCGTAATAAATACAATAAAATATAAAAATATTATTAATGAATCGAAATAAAGGAAAAAATGATACCTCAATAAATATTTAAAGAATCATATTTAAATAGTCCGAGGATACAATTATATATAAAATGTCCATGTTACAAGTTAAAATATATATTTCAATATAATTCAATTAAAAAAAGAGAAAAACAAGAACAGCGATTTAATAAAATAATAATAATAGTAATTCAATTTATTTAAATTAAATTACATAAGAATATCAAATAGTATTTGGTGGCTAATATCCCGACCTTCATTCAGAAGCCACCTGTGACACCGTTTTTTAAATTGGTCTTTACTGTATACGATTTTTATCGACTCGACGATTTAACTTTTATTTTTACTGATATAAGCTGGTTAATTCGTTATTTTATTTAATATTAAATCGGTTGACTGGAAGAAACCGTGAAACGATAAGCCCGACGATTGCACTAATTCAAAATAAAATTTAAGTTTTTATTATTATTGTTAGTGTTTTGGTTCAATAAAGCTATTTTTCTTTCTCTCATACTTTCTTATCCAATGTAGGTCGCTCTACTGTTTTGATGTTCTAAGCTCATTCTGTGGTTTCCTTTCGTTAAAGCGAGGATCGGAAACCCTGCGGACGGACATCGCGCGGTGCGCCGATGGCCGGTGGTCGGTGGCCGGTGGCCGCGGCGAAGCAAGAAACTGACACGGTTTTATAACATAATTTGCACCTCTGCGGCGGCTCGCATCAAAGGGCGGCCGGGCGGCGGCGGCGCTTTGATCTGCCGCGGCGGCACGCCTTTCAAAAACGTCCATCCAAACAGCCCCCCGTGCCCCCCGCCCCCAGCGGCCGCCGCCCTCTGATCTCGCCGACATCTCGCGCCTGTGAAGTCGCCGCGCCGCGCGCCGGCGGCCATGATTTTTGCGCGGCAAACGTCAAATCCCGCCGAGCGTGAAATCCCGTACATTGCCGCCTCACGCAATACGGCCAACCGGGTCACTACACATTGGCGTTAATTGATAGCCGGCGACACACATTCACTTCACCACCGTGGACCTACATACGTCCATGTATAACCCTCGCTATTGTAGACAATTCGAACGGTGTCATGCAGCTAGCCATACTGTTAGGGACTGACATAAATGTGAGCAGAGGCTGAACACGCGTTCTTTCGTTAGCGTACATACCTATATCTATTACTGTGGTGGGAAGACCGAACGCCGGTCCCCGGACGTCAGCCACCGCTTACATTTAGCTCAGTCCCCAACTGTACCTAAACAGGCCTAATGGACAGTTGTTTGTTGATCGGACCAATTCATGGTTCAGCTTCCATTCGGTAGCCTCCTCGAAGCGTGGACTACCTTGGAAGGCTTCAGAGAACTGCTTGCGCTTGTATCCTGCCTAATGTCATGACAGCGACGGGAAGCCCTTGGGTGGTTGTGCATCTGTGCGACTCGAAAATTACCAGGGGAGTCTGGTAACGCATTTTTCCAGGCAGCGGAGGTAGGTATTTACCTGATTATAGGTTCTTAAAAATCTAGGAAATTTTTCAGTGCCAGACACGCCTCCTGCCTCAGGAGAAAGCGCCAAATAGTGCCGCAGGGCGAGGGCAGGACAATTTGTTTGTTTATACTCTTTATTGTGAAATGTCACAATCATGGGCGGGTTTATTGTCATATGACAATCTCTTACAACCAACCCTACTATGACGTATTATATGTGTCTGTGCGTGTAACATGTCTGTAAGTGTATGTCTTGTTATTGCATTCGATCGACAGAATTGAAAATGCACTTCCGTTAATTTGATCCCAACGGAAAATGGTGACCCAGCCGGGAATCGAACCCGGGACCTTACAATGTAAGATTAGGCGACCTAACCACTATGCCACCGGGTCGTCCTGCGACGCCACAACCAGTAAGCCGGGTCAATGGGCCCGGCTCACGAGAAGCTTCGCTAAAGGGCAAAATATGCCTCGCAGTAGACGTCACTTTTATCAGGGTCTGTCGATTCAAATACTGACTGCGATCAAATTTACCGCTAACAGCAGTAGAGGTTGGAAGTTCGGAACTGCGAGAACTAGTGCCGCGGTGGTAGCGCTGCCAACTGTCCGGGTTTTCCCGAACAAGTCCGGGTGGGTTTTCGGTGTAGTCAGGGGAATGTTTACTTTATTGTTTTGTTACTATAGTACAAAATATATTATATAAAAATATATATGGACAGATTAAATATTTAATATTCAGATATAAAGTCATTGTCTGTATGTCTTTATTGCTAAGTGTTAGCAATTAATTATTACTGAAGTAGTTATTTGATATGAAATATTTAAAATATAATAGCTAATGTTAAATGAGCATAGATATAAGATCATTCGTTTGTATTTTACCTTATTTTAAATGTGTAGGTATAAGTACCTATATCTTTTACACAACCAACGCTCAAATTTCTGAACGAGAGTGCAAATTCTGACAGTCAAAAATCCATTATAAACAAGCAAAGTAGGAACATAGTAATGTAAGTTACATAAATGTAGGTTATATAATGTAGTTTATAATGATAGAGGCTATACAGTAAAAATTAAAAATATATTTTTTTAATAATATTTTATTTTAAAAAAATATTTTCCAACGATAAACACAACGATTTTTAGATACCGAAAAAGGTACCTACACATAAATAGAAATTGCAAATATATTTTGTTTTAGCGACAAACACATTTAAAATTAGTTAAAATACAAATGAATGATCTTATTTCTATGCTCTATTTTAAAATATTTCATATTTTCAGGGATGTAATAAGTCCCTGATCGTTGCTGATGTTTCCCATTTTTTTTGCAGTATATAGTATTTTGAGGCCGAAGGGTAGTCCCTTTAAGGGTCATCGACCGACCCTTTAAAGTGTTTATCGATCTGCTCATGCAGGAGTAGTTCTCACCTTCCTCAACATTGTAAAACTGCCGACTCCACGATATTCCAAAAACCATCTATGTAAGTGTAACTTTCCAAATTTCCGATATTTTATCCGACCATGTAGAGCTTCCAATTAGTCGACATGTTAATTCAGGGAGTTGCCAGCGTAATTGCGCAATTGCGCAAAGATAAGCAGTCATTTACGCTCTTTTTTAATCTCTGGCAGGCAGAGAGAGCCGCGTGTGAAAATTACTGGGTTGGCCACACCTGGCATTTATTTTCCCTACCTATGATAATATCATCATTTATACAGACTTCTCGCGATTCAGTGGAGACCAAGAAAAAAATTAAATCTATTTTTAATGCGAAAATTTATGAAAAGAATTTATTTTACAATAAAATATATGCTAGTCATGAATAACTTAATATCCTGTCCAAAAATCAAAATGGTTTTAAGAAGAATACATTCACACTACACGAGCAGTTTTGTCAAGATATACATGATATTCTAAATAATTAAAATGTAAAAAGAAATACCCTACGAAAATTGTTCGACTTGTCAAAGGCGACTGTGTATCTCATGAAATTTTAACTAAGTTTGAAATTTTAACAAACAAAACTGGCTAGCTGTCAAATTCTCTATCCAATAAAATAGAAAACTTTGTAGTTTCGCGGCTGCAGAATCGGTAAATTTCGCATACTTCAATACGTTTATTACTTATGGTGTATTATTTTGGGGTAATGTGGCGACTAGCAGGAGAATCTTTATCTGAAAAAGAACAATTTTTCTCTGTTTCTCTTCTCAGCAGAGAACAATCATACAACGAACGAAGTTTGTATCAAATAACGAACTTGAATTAATTTAAAGATTATTTTACAAAGGCGAAAATTAAGTTTCAGTGATTTATGCACGCTCGACGGCTTTTGGCAGAAATATTAATAAATTATCATTACACCCGCTTTAGGTCCCAGCCACTGTATACCAAGAGAACAGTAGACGCACTCTCGAGTGACAAGGCATTGCGGGGATAGGGTGCTAGGGAAGTGAGCAGAGGGGTGCGTCTCGACGAACGCCTATGGTTAGCGTTAAGCGCGGGTAAAGGTTGGTAGCTTTTTCGAATGCTTGGATATCTGCGTTGGCCAAGTATCGAACAACTGTAAACCATATGAGAGCCCTTACGACTCGTGACGTAGCTCGCCTTAATTTCAATTTTGTGTAAGGTTAAGGTCAAGTTCCGTGTAAGGTTAGTCCAAAATACCTTAGCTGAACTTTAGGTTTTATAATCTCGTAACTGCTGGGATTAAAATGTTGAATGTTGTTCAGTTTAAAAATACGATTAAGGAGATACCTACTGATTAGCTATCTGGTAGTATCTTTCAAATGGCAGATGCAATGTTTTACCGAACGATTTCATCTCTTGATCTATAGATCTATACGCACTCTGGTCGATAAAAGTGATTTTCATTAAAAATTTCGCTCGCGATATCCTGTTTTCATAGGGACGATACGGAATCTCCGAATTTCTCAATTTGTACGCTTGCGTAATGTCGTACATATAAGATATACGAGTATGTTAAAAGAGAGTACGCAATTCCTCGTATGCCATAGATTTCTCACTCAATTAGTGAAAACTATGTTTTTGGACACATTTCCTAAAATAAAAAATACAAGCACCTGAAAGTAAGCCCTGTTTAAAGTTACAAAGTATCGAAAATGAAAATCAGTACCGAAATGCATGGTGGGCCTAATAATAGGGCCAAGTACAGTATTTCTCTGTCCCCAGCTTGTTGTAGGATTCCTTTTAGTGCTCCTCTAACGGTTATCAATTTCCAGGGATCCAGACTTTGTCGAGACATTGAAGTTCTCCGACTCTCCCTACATAATTAAGATGACTATCCGCTCGTTAGCGTGTTCCAGGACCGTGTGGTGGTAGTTTAATAGCGCGAGGTAATGTGTAACGACGCCTCATCACCGTGACCGTGAATTACTGTGATAAGCGAGCATTTCCCCCGGTTTATGAGAGATAATACTCCCCTGGGTTAGTTCCCGCCCGGGGCGAATAACGAGAGAAGATGTTAAAATAATAATCCGTCTGAATGGGACCAACTCGTCTAATGTCGCTGAATTAGGGCCTTCGAAACGAGCCACGCACTAATAGCGGTTGTTTGGAGGTGTCAAATGAGGGACATCAGCGGAAGAATGCCAACGAGGCGAAAAAAGGTTACGATTTGCGCCGCACCCCGCTTCGCTTCTGAATGGCACTGCCATTCTCGTTACTGCTCGTTAACTGAGGCAATTTTAGCTTAGCTTCGGATTTATCTCCAGTAAGTGAGTGTTGTAACTCCACGACAACTACATCAGCTATTTTCATAACATTATGCCGTATGATATACTGCTATGGGGAAGGGCTGCTGACTGGTATCTATCTTGCCTTGCGAATGTAGGCTATTCCGTCTATATACCGTCCCTAAACGGGTGTGACTATATCGGAATGCAGGCAGCTAACGGTTCCGTGCAGCTTGGACCATATGACCTGCTCCAAACTCCCAATTCACGGTTTAACTTCCATACGGTAGCCTCTTGGAAAAGGGACGAATCTGGAAAGGACTCTGTTTCCCCTGTCATGGCTGGAGGAAGACCTCGGGCACTGCTGGGCGGTTTGCGCATCGTGCCCTGTTAGCCAACCGAGTTTGCACTCCGTCGAATAATCGGGGGCCTGGAAACGGTCTGATACGTTTCATAAACAGCGGGAGTAGTTGAAGATCGGAAATGTCAGCTATTATTGAAACGACCATTTGATCACCCAATCCTGCGTGAAAGACGGATAAAGAGCGCCACGGTCCGCGATAAATTGGAACTGGATTACCGCTAACTTGAGGTAGAGGCCGCGCAAGCCACTTTGAATTTGCGCTGTGAGGTCAACCCTCTGGGTTCTCTTCCCAGTGCCTTGCGGTAAGACGTTGGACTCTTACGGGCACGTCGGTGGAGCTAGCTAGACAGTGGACTGTCTTTGTCCGTCAAGTCTTCACGTTCACTCCATGGTAGATAGACGAACCTGATGTCGTTAAAACTCCCTGGGGTGACGGGTTCGCTTGTTATGTAGACACCCCCAGATGTATTGGAATGCTCACTTAAGGGATTTACGTGAATACTTTCAAAATCTGATTAGTCACGGATAATATAATTCATAAATATAGGGTGTGACTTCGAGCAAGGGGCTACGGGCACCATATTCGCGGCCGACTGCTTGGCGTACCAAGTACCTTCTAACCCTTCCAACTACTGATAATGGCAAACTCCTAGATACCTGCTGAGATGCTTTTTCCAATGCTACCCGTTTCCTGCATTTCAATTTGGCTTTCGCTTGTGTTTTAGCCGGTATTCCCAATTTAATTTAGATTATTTAATTATAAATAGACTTTCAATCTCTAAAATTGACAAATATTCTATCTAGTAAATGTAATCAACAGTCATATTTTGAGTCCAAAAGCAGCACGGTAACTGCTCTGAGTGTCAAAAATTTTGGCCCTTTTTATATTAGCATTTTATATCATCTTATATTAGCATTTTAGACACACAATAATAAAGGGTAGATACCATAAAAACTAAAACTAAAATATATGTTTAAAGAAAGACGCCTTTAACGATTTTGATGTTTTTTTAAAAGATAGTCTTTATAAATCCTGATAGCATGCCATTACTGGCGGTTCCAGAAAAAAGCTTATTTTCAATCTGTACATGCTCGTATATGGGTTGATTGTCCGAGTAGTCTTGGTCCATTTATTGTTTTAATAATCGTGTTATGCTAATTTGTCTCGAATAATTGCAGTATCAAAAAGTCGTGTATTTCTTTACCGGAAGAGGGAAAGTATTGTGAACGCCCAACAAGCACAAAGGCCATGTAAGAAGTGCCAAATATAGCTTTAGCACTAAGGGTGGTTTTCCTCTTGATTTGCGCTCTGCAAAATCATCGATTGAGTTTGAGACATCCATTTTTCTACTTTCTTACCCAACAAGCACAAAAGCCATATAAAAATTGTCGAATATAGCTTTAAGCTGATTAAAATTCATGTAAAGGCATTCAGATTAACTCTCAGCTATGTAAAGGTGACATTTAAAGCAATTTGGTTTATATTACCTTTTAGTCATATATTTTTTTGGTATAAGGATTTTTAGCCGAATAAGGGTGGTATAATCGCTATAAAGCATACTAATTTATAACCTTTATATAACTAACAGATGTATAGTAGTCGAATAAATAACCTTTATAGAACAAACAAAACAAAAGCTACTACATTACCCTTACTCCAACCAAGGCTGTATAATGATTACAAGACCCACCCTTATACAGCTTATAGTCATATTGTTTTCACTAGGACCTCATTTACGCAGATTATAGTTTTATAAAGGTTATATTAAAGTTGCAGATGCCATATAAGCAAAAGCGGCCATTTTTTCTGGAATCTTTATAACCTAAAATTTTTAAGTCATAAAATACACTTAATATACGTAAATTTACTATTTTAAAGTGTGTGAACAATACCCAGCAAGTTTTCTTTTTTACTGCGAAAAATAAAATTATTTTACAAAAAAACTTTAAACCATAATTATGAATAAAAATTGAGTTAAAATATTATTATTTTGAAGGCGCGTTAAAATTTTGTTAGAAATATTGTCGATGAAATGATGTCCGCAAGAGAATTTGGTGTATTAAACTACAATAGTCATTTTAAAGTCAATAAAATGCAATATATTAGTAGCCATTTGAATTCTATGATTGCGACGTCAAGTGATCATGCAGGTTCCTTTCGTTACCATTCTATATAATTTTAAGGCATTACCCGACTAGAAGTTGTAATAAAGTATCAATTGGAGACACTTTTACAGCCGCTGGCTATATACATAATAGGGTGGAGCGTCAATTTTTTTTTCGAATTTCAGAATGGTACTTCTTCCGAAAGTTGTCGGTTATTATATGATTAAAAACTGTATAATTAAATTCCTTGATATATTTAAGGAAATACTGCCCCAAGCCCTTTGAAGTTTGTAAAATTGACTTTTTAAGGCAAAACTTTGATGTTTTCTGTAGTTTAATAAAACAGTAAACAATTATTAAAATTACATTTATTTGCTTAAAAACTAATTAAATTACAATATTAATAACAGTATTCATCAAATAAAAGCAAATTATGTTTGTTTGTTACCTAGAGAAAAATAGTAAAAAAAATGAAAAATCACTGAATTTTAAAATCTTTCTTAGTCTCAAATACTGGCATAAATTGACGAGATTGAAGACGTGTTCTTATGAACCCGTCTCTCCTTGTTGGACCACACACTGCAGCAGAGGCTTCTGTCACTATTTTTACGCACCTTTCTGTAGCTTGAGTGTGACAAGGGAACTTTTTCCAAAGTGGTTTTATAAAATTCAATTTTTTTGCCGGCATCTCAATTTATTTTTATTTATTTATTTAGGTACTTAGGATTAGGTATACAGTGCATTCATTGGTCATGTAATCTTATAATAATTATATAAATTATTTAATAATTAATATAGGGAGGTTTAACACATCTTACATGACCTTTACTGCCAATAGCACATCTAACTAGGCGATAATTTGGCCCGTCTCTACATGTGCATATTTTTATGCAATTTTAAGAAATGAAGTGTTTTTTTTTTAAATAAATTATTTGGCCCCACCACCTGTATATACACATAAATATACCAATTTTATAAAAAATATAGCTATGTAATAAATATATACATTTATAGTTGTAATTTAATTTAATGCACTCCAGAATGATGCTTGTGCTTATATTTTTAAGGACTGGAGGTTCAGTGACTGACACATCAATCCAATTGACGATGTCAATATAGTCTTCGGCCCTAAAATTAAAATTTGGAACTTTAAACTGCCTCACGCCTCTATCTCTAAGACCTGAATCTCGTGATCTAAGGATTTTTCGCAGTGCCAAAACTCTTATATGTTTTCTTTCGTTAGCCAACATAGCCAATAAAACATTATCTGTGTGGCCAAAGAAGCCATTTCTCTGTATGACTGGATCTATTATCTTTTTTAGGTGTTCGGGGAGATATCTCGAAAGAACAATGGTTTTATGTAAATGTTTCGCACCGTAAACGCAATTAGGTTTCGTTTTGATGGAAAACCACATTGGAGCGTAAACTTTCAAAACGAATGTTACCAAGTGGACCAGGTTTTCTGTAGGACACGTTGTCGAGGCATATAATCTGAGTAGTCGGTTAGCCATAGTAAGCCACCTAGAATGAACGATTTTGCCGGGATTATTTTTCGATAAACTTTGACTGCAATGACCCGAATCAATAGCTTTACAAATTTCAACGAGGTACAATTGATCCGTGCTTAAATCCTTTGTGTTTGAAACATCTGGTAGAGTGCAACTGATTGCTTCGTAGGCTAATAATGGCCGCATCTCGCAATCTTTTAAAATTTTACCTATTGGTCCTATAAAGCTTCGCGGTCCATTAGTAGGACCATCCAGTTTCTCAAATAAATGACGCAACGTAAGTTCATTGGCATGTAACTGGCATATGAACCACTGTAACGGTCTTTGCAAACTTTGTTCTACGCATCGTATCACTCCTCCTTTTGCTCCTGTATTGACCGCTGTACCGTCACAACCAATCACTACCAAGTTATCAAAATCTGCGGTCTTATTGTGTAAAAAGTCCATTATTTTCTTGCTCACAATTGTTGCTCTTACGGATGATAATGCAATATGTCCCATGTATTCTGAGTTCGGTTCCTTAACCAAACTGATATGCTCCTCCACAACAATTTTTCTCCTAACTGAATCTATCATAGTCATAGTTTTGTCTTTGCGCCCGTCATTCGGTTCATTTGTTAAAGTTTGTCGCTGCAAGTCGGTGCGGAGTCGTGGGTCGGGGGCACGGAGCAGGGTCGGGGGGGATATAGTGATGTGCTACTTGACAATTTTGATATACTGGCCTTTGCGCAAGTTATTTAATTTATTTAAAGTCCGTTAAAAGATAATCTAATTATAATAACCAAGATAGAAAAATTCGCAATTTCTTCGAAATTACTCGAACTACAAGTGACTTGGGGCAGTATTTCTAATAGATCAATTTTAAAAGTATTTTGGTTTTTGGAGACCTATACCATAGATACAACTTTTTGTAATAGTTCCATTACGAATAAATGGTTTTTATTTTGTTTCATACATTAACGCTCCACCCTACTATATAAGGCTGGTTTATACCACCAAATGTAGCCGTTATGACCGCTATTCCGCCACTATTCAACTAAAAGGCGTATAAAATGCACCTAATCCGGTCATGTATCAGTCATATAAAAGTTTATATAACTGCTATATGACCAGTTATTGTGACTAAAAGCTGTAGGGATAGCGTTGCCGTGATCTCTATATAGCCAATTTGTGTTACTTGGGGGCACTTCTGTGTGCTACTTGGGCGCACTTCTATAACGCCCAAAAGCTTCAACCGATTGAGCTGGAATTTGTCAGGCCGGCGTCATTTGATCATAGCAAGAGTTGAATATTTGATCATAGCAAAAAATATAGAAAAAAAAATGTATTTTATTTTTACTTGAAAATTTAAAGTTGACTGTTAAATAAAGGTTTGAGAAACGTTTAAGCGCGCTGCGCCATCTAGCGGTAGGTGATATTGCGTAAATAAACAATATTAGGGACATTTTACTTACCACTAGATAGAGCATCATAATCACAGCTGTTACAATATTTTTAAAAATAATAAAAAAACAAATTTCCAAAAAAAAATGTTTTTTTTATTTTTTGTTTTTTTTTTTTTTTATCAAAAGTTGCTTATTTTGTTGTACTGATTCACCCACAAAAATGCCCGTCCAGTAAAAACATTCTTTATATTATATGTTTTTCTATCTCTCGATCTATACAAAATCTTTAACTTTATTTAATTTCTTATCTATTGCGTCAGCTTTTTAGCTTCTTCAAACGCTCTTCTCTCTTGTCGTCTCTTCTTAAGGAGTCCATTCAACGCGCCCAAGCATTACAAAGCCTGCGGCACCCCTCCTAGGAATAACAACGTCGTTCTCGGCTATCGACCTAGCATCACGTTTTGGGTTATAATCATAGTGCTCCTACAAAACGTAGATATTACCGCACGCACACGCGCGCGCGTCGCAACAGCATTGTGCCCGCCACACTTACACGCACGTAAAGCTGAATCAGTTCGATTCGGATGCAAAATGCCCAGAATAAATTACAGAGTAGGTGTTGTGGCGAGTTATCTTCGTTCGCGGCAGTGGCGCGCTACAGATACGGACGCTAACCCCTAATCGGCGTCATAGTAAGAATTCAAAACGTAGTTTGCAGCTGGATTCCCAATCGAAATCCAAAAAATAGAAAGAGCGAACGAAAATCTACCTTTTGGGGGTGGCTTGCTGGTAAACTAGGTTTTTTTAGAATTTCTCTTAGGTGATAGAGTCAATGGAGCTTAGGGTCAGTTTAGAGTTGTCAGCTACTTCAGGCGAACCCGCCACCCCACGAAGGTTTAACTATTATACATATAATAATTCTTTCAACCGTGGGATGAACGTAGAGACTTATGCACAAGACAGCCCACCGTCTAACTACGATCGCGTAGCATTGGGAAGTGAACCCAGCGGGCAGCCTCGCGCCCTCTGGATTTGGATGGATTTCTCCCAGATTTGAATGGATTTATTCATCCTCCGGTCTGGTCACATATTCGAAGTCGCTTGCGCGGACTATACCTGATATTAGCGGTAATTCAGTACGAATATATAGCGTACCGTGCGCTCTTTGCCCGTCATTCACGCGGAAACAGGTAGCCAACGGGTCGTTTCAGGACGTAGCTGACATCAGGACAACAACAGTTCCTCTGCTTAGGAAACATCTACGCATACTGGTGAGGGCGCTCACGGGGCATTGCGGCCTTAACAAACATATGTACAACCTCAAGATCCGGGACACGTAAATGTGCAGGTTCTGCCAAGGGGCAGGGGAAACTCCCCTGCACCTCATGTGCGAGTGTGGCCCGCTGATGAGTAAAAGATGCAATGGTCGCAATGTTACAAAAGCTCATAAAGACCTTAGAAAAGCACCGCACGACAAATAAAAAATAAAAAATAGGAAACCTACGTTTCCAGACTTACCCGGTTATTCTCCGGAGTGCACGGTATTGGCTAATGCTGCACGGTGCCCAAACCGCAAAGTTTCGCCGGAGGTATTTCTCCGAATGGGAACCCCCGATTCCAACTGTCCACGACTGTAGGTTACAGTCCTGGACAGTTTTCACGGCGGGCGGCCCTTCCAACGCCGCGTTCACACATTAGTAAATCTTAAGTCGATAGTGATACATAATATGTACGGGAATGGGGTGTTTTTAACACACTTTTATTATGTCGACCTGTATGTAACTAACTATGTAATGGAATCTACGGTAACTAATTTAACCATCTTCCAAGGATCGTAGCGTCATGAAAATTGGCAGCTGTATGTAGTTCTGATGACAATACAATAACATGGTACTGATGAACTGTACTGATCATGGAGTCGGAAGATATGAACTGGAACTTCATGATGGAACATCGTATCATAGCTGTGTTTGGACTTGTTAGAAAAGTCTTGGAATGAACTTTGACCACGATTATGTTTCAAGGTCTGATGATGAAGCCGGAAGATAGGCACTGGCATTCCATGATGGAATATCGTATCATAGCCGTGTGTATGTGAATAGCGTATCATAGCCCAAAAGCGTGTTTTTAGTGTTTTTTTTTTAACTATTAATTTATTATTACTTTTAACAAAGATATTCCCTTATTCGGCTGAATGCGTGGATATACAAAGCATTATATTCTTAATATTCCCAACTCTGCTTTATTGAAAATCGAATCAATAAAAATATATAGATATGTCTCACTAACGTGACGCCTCTGTGCACGGACGCAAGGTGTTCCGTGGTGTTCCTTTGAGTTCTTGGAAGGAAGCCGCCTTGTTGTTATTGTCGGGCTCCGACGCCGTTCAAAGGGCCCCAAGGTGGACAACGCATACACAACTACCTACACATAATAAATGCACATGTGCAACTCGTATATTCCGTATGCCCCCATTTGCAACTTACGTTATTAAAATAATCGAAATACTTGCAACTTCAAAGAATCGACATTGTTTCAACCTTCAACTTCTGGAGTCTGTCTTTATCAAAAATATTGTCTATTTTTTTTTTGCCTTTATATCTAAATATAACCTAAAATTTCCGATTTAAACATCAAACCAATATAAGAAAACGACATTTGCCGATGTACTTGTAACAACATCCTTATTCATAATTTTCCTATGTTTTTTCGTTTGATTTCATCACGAATCGATTCAAATTTTATTTTTTTCATTAATTTTAAAATTTACAAAGGTATAATTTTCAATAGTCAAAGTTATAATTTACAATTGACAATTAATATTACCATTTGATATCTATTAAACATTATCGTACTTAATTGTAATAATATTACCTTAATTACCTACATAACATTAGAAACGAAATGTCATATAATTTATGAATAAACTGTTGCAAGTAATTTAAAATACAATAAAAACAAATTAAAAAAATATATCAATAATTGTCAAAAAAGGTCACAATTTTTTTATCGTTGAATACAAAATTGAGCTACAAAGATAGAAACGATTGATTTTATTTTCAAGGAGTATTAGCTTTATTTTTGCAAGATTATCCAAAAAAAGAAGTAATATGTGTTTAGGATTAATCTATGTATGTTTTCCGTTTCTTTATTCCACCATAACATCTAAATGCTTGAACCGATTTAGAAGTGTGTAGTAATGTTAGAATCGCTATGTAATCCCGAGTGTTATAGGGTATGTACGTTCCGCGACACCTTGTTATTATATAAGGAGAAAGCAGCGTCTTCGATAAAAATCACCGTGTTACGCAAAGCATGTTGACAGTCATCATTTGACAGCTTAGTATTTTTTTTCGTTCTTCCTCTTCGCGGTCGTCAGGAATAAACCCGGTAGGCCGAGTACAAACAGAAATATTTGAAATAATAATTTAGCAAAATAAATTATTCAAAGTGTTCAATTATTATGATGAAATAATAGAGAGTGGTCGTTCGCCGGTGATAAAGAGCCTGTAAACCCGAAGAACCCTCGAAGTCTGCAGATTGATAAAGACAAAGGAGAAATTCTTCTAAGAAGTTGTACATGACCAAAAAAGTAACAAAATATTTCATGGTAACAATATCTTGGTCCGACCCCGATTTTTGGCAAGCCAGGCGCCCAATTAGCACATCTCATCGAGCAAGTGTGCAACAGTTATATTTAAGCGCATCAAACGTCTGCAGCTGGCCAGATGTATCATTTCTACCAAATCTTTTGATGTCGACTATAAAGGCTGGACGGATCTCACTGCTTTATCACTACCGATAACTACATATAGGGCTGCTCGCTTATATATGGACGTATGGCGGACGCGTTGCTTTCTTTGGCCACAATCAGTGGCGTCTCGATATTTCATTGTGGCCTCATAGTTACCCGGCTCACGAATAGCACCTTCACTCTTCGGATCGATCAAACGCCCATATTACTCGTATTACGTCATAAGCCACTCGCGCAGTCATACAAATTTTAAGTGAATTACAAGTTGCTTATAAATTAATAAGGGAAAGTGACTTTTATTCGAAGGTCAGAAAGGATGAAAGGATTTGAAATTTGAATGCGCGCTTTTACGGTTTTTATTCTTGTTTTTTTTTTCATTTGCGCTATAGTTTACGACATAATGAAACTACCGGAATTACTCCGCGTGACACGGGTGAAATTAACTTAGTAAGCAGGTCGATATATTCAAATTACCAATCGAATTTCTAGCACACTATCACTCGAATATATAGACGAGTATTGATTATTACTTGAGTCTTTACTCAACCAAGTACTACTCAGATGCCAAGTAGTACTTAAGTATTGAATGCGTTCTATAGTCGAATATCGTTCATCGACAGCACTCGAGTAGAGGGGAAAACATGGGGAAAATAAAATATTTCGTAATTTATTCGACACAAATTACTAATCTCTTATTCTTTCATCTAAAAATATGATGAAGATTTACAGAGAGTAAATATATACCAATTTTCATGTTGCTTTTCTATAAAATATGAATTAAATTGTTCATTTTAATTCATTATAGCCGGTGATTTAAAAAACGCGATTTTTTTGTCGCCACGTCTTGACAGTTCGATTCTAACCTCATGAATTCTTTCAAAGCCCGCGTAAGAATCATCCATCCTTTTTTTTCGCTTAACACCCTCATATCGGCTTGTGCGTTTTATTTTGGACTTTGTTTTATTTGGACTTCGATATGGAGAAAACAAAATGTGCCCTCGAGAGCGTGCTGCTACACCACCGACCGCGAATATTCTCTCAATTTCTTCCAGCCGTTATAGGAACTCCGCCATTTCACGAAATATTACGTAAATACAATAATATACACATGCACCAACGCATGGCATATAAACAAAAAGTTGTGGCAGCTCCAAGCCAAGTAGCTCTTAAGTATCGCCAGACGGATACTTAGCTCTGTGTAATACTCGAGTATTACTCGCCTTCTCAATACTCGACTATAAAATGAAAACTGGTACTCGAGTATTACTCAAGTACTGCTCGGTACTCGAGTAATGATCAATACTCGAATAATCGAGTATTGATCAATACTCGAATAAAAAAAATACATAACAACAAAAAACCTATAAAAGATCATCTGCTGGTGGTAAATGTTTTTTTTTTATTTATCAATATATTTTATATTCTGTATTGATAAAAGGCAGGATTCTGTCTGGCTGACTCAATCATACAATAACGTCGAGCGGGCCAGAGATTTGAAACTTTGGAAGAAATTGACTTTGGATTCATAAGGGTGTGTTAAGAAAGAATTTTGTCGTCTCCTAACAGGTTTAAACGGGTAGAAATACGTGTCCGAGCGTTTTGCAAAAATCCGGAGGGTGTCAAAAATGTATTTTAATGATAATGATATTAATAACTTACACCGAATCTATAAAGATTCGGGTGTAAGTTATTAATATCATTAAAAAAAATATATATGTATATTGGGCATTAGGCACTGGGCATTGGGCACTTAGTTGGGTAGCAGCAGTACTTAAATGCTAATGCTCATATCGGCCGTGTTTAATTTTAATTTTAATTTTAATTATATATAATTTTTTTTATTGATATGATTATTAGTGATACTTGTGCACTTGTAAATGAATTGTTAAATTAATTAAATAAATAAATAAATAAAATATATAGCATCACAAAATATCAGATAAACATAAAAAATTGAAACCGTGGATCACTGATGGGCTTTTATTTTGTATCCGACGACGCGATAAAATGCATTTAGTATCGAAAAATAATCCTGACGACTTGATTTTAAAGGGTAATTTCTTAAGGTATAGGAACTTATGCAAGCATTTGATAAAAAATACTAAAGAGGATTATTATAAAACTAAAATTGCTGAGAACAGCAATGACACAAAAAAGGTGTGGCAACGTATAAAAGAAGCAGCTAGTATCTCGAATTCTAAGCATACAATTGGAAAGTTAAATATAGACAATCGTATTATTACATCCGCAGATAATCCATATGAAATGGCTAATATAAGAAACACGCATTTTGCTAATGTAGGCGAATTACTGGCAAAAAAATATCTCATGATAACTATGCAAGTAATGGGAGGGCATCTACCGGATCCACGCCTTCAGATTCCTCATTTTCTTTTCTATTGACCCCTACAACGACCATTGAGGTGGCTAAAATCATTACGTCACTTAAGCAATCTACATCCTCAGGAATTGATGGCCTTACCAGCGAAGTATATAAACGTGCCAATAATCATTTGACTTCACCGATAACGTCCATAATAAACTTAAGCTTTAAATTAGGTATATTTCCAGAGTGCCTGAAATGTGCAAAAGTCGTTCCTGTATTTAAAAGCGGTGACAAAACAGATCTCAATAATTACCGACCGATCTCGATATTAAATACTCTCTCAAAAATAATAGAAAAAGTAGTCAAGAAAAGGCTAGTTGATTATTTGGATAATAACAACTTTTTGTCCCCCAAACAATTTGGATTCCGACAAGAAGTGAGCACCTCTGATGCAATTGCGGAAGTAACGAAAACAATAGTCGAGCTCGTTGACAAAGGTGAAAAATGTCTTGCTGTCTTTCTTGATTTATCGAAAGCGTTCGATACGGTAGCCCATGATATTCTTTTACATCGGTTAATGGCAATAGGAATAAGAGAAACGCCTTATAAGTGGTTTGAAAGCTATTTAATCGGACGGACACAAATCACCTCAATCGGAGACTACTCCAGCGCAACGAAAAGCCTGTCATATGGTGTTCCACAGGGCAGTGTCTTGGGGCCTGTATTATTCCTTATATATATAAATGATCTTTACAATCTAACACCAAGTAAAGCTATTTCATTCGTAGACGACACTGTAGTAATATTCAATGATAGTAGCTGGCAGCGTGTATTTACTAAGGCAAATGCAGATATGGATACTATTAAGAAATGGCTAGATGTCTCCTTACTCACGCTTAACATTGATAAAACGAAATATTTAGCATTCAGTATAGATAAGAGAGGGCAGCCATCTGCAATAAACACCATAACAATTCATCAATGCGGGAGCCTTAAACATTGTAAATGTGCGCCATTGCAAAAAGCACTATCGTTGAAGTATTTAGGCATAATTGTGGATAATCACCTCAAATGGGCTGACCACATGGACTTAGTTTCCACCAGAGTCAGGCGTCTGGCTTTCTTGTTTAGAGATATAAGGAATATTTTAGACCCCAAGACATTAAAAACAACATACTATGCCTTGTGGCAAAGTATTCTAAGCTATGGAATCATTGGCTGGGGGGCCTGTGCAAAAACGACTATTTACCCAGCAGAGGTGGCACAGAAACTAATTATAAAAATCATCACGCGTAAGCCTTACAGGTACTCATCGGAAAAATTGTTTTTGGAATATGAAGTATTGGATTTAAGACAGCTTTATTTAAAATTTTGTGTAAATTTTATTCAATTCAAATGCAACAGGACTTTCTCACAACAAATGCATCCAACAAGGCGATCCGTTGCTAAAAAAATAGATATTCCCCGAATTATGACCTCTTTTGGTCAAAGGCATTTTACTGTTTTGGGCCCCAGGACATATAACCTTTTAGAAAATGGAATTAAAACAATTCAGTCTAAAGATTGCTTTAAGAAACAGAGCCATAGGTATGTGGCTAATAAATGAAGGCCGTGAAAAGAGCCACAAATTATTTGACTATCTAGTATGATTTTTATTTTTTTTCGTATTTTATTTTTATTTGTTTAATTTACTGAGTAGGTATCTATCTATCTATTTACTATTATTATGATTTCGATTTTCATTTATTTACTCGATAATTTTATGATTATAATTTCAAATACTTCTTGATGATATTTTAATTTATTTTTTTAACATGTTTAATTTTTAAGTTTAGTTGTTAATTTTTTACTTTTTTTGTGTGCACAGGTAAAATATTTCCTGGTACACCTGCCTTAGTACAAGCCTAGGCCTAGTTAGGCGGTGTTAACGCAGTGACCAAGATACTGCAGTGTGCTCTATTTTTCGCTACTGGTCCAAACACATTTTTTTTTGTAATGCTGCAGTAAATTATATTTTGTGCTTTACCTTTAATAAATAAATAAATAAATAATAATAAAAAGAAAAGAAAAATATAAATATACATTCATATTTTGGCAGGTGGTAGTGCATAAGTTATAAATTAAGCAGCATTCGCAAACAGCAGCAAGAAGGGAATGGGGACAGAACGAGCTGGCTTAAAATAGTAGTGGGCTCTGTTCCGATTGCTTGATAAGGGATTATGCACTTATAAGCGAAACTTACTCATGATAAGGGATTATGCAGTCCAAAGGCCACGCGCAGAGCGCTCGCGACGGCCACCCGCTCTGACAAATTTGGTCAATCGGTAATAGTGCCGCCTGGAAAGCAGCACGCTTGCCCTAATGAGAATATCTTTTGAATAATTCCTCTGCTCGGGTCTTACCTTTAAAGGCTTTTAGGACCTACAGACACGTAATAGTCTTTTTCCCGCGTTGCGCCGCGCAAACAGTAGCTACCTGAGTACTAAACGAACTAAATTATTCAATGCCGACGAAAGGGGAAGCCGGCCTGTCGACATTTTTTCCCTGTCGTTAGATGCCCATGATGACAGGGTAGGGTAAAGGATAAGTGACGGAACTGACATTTTCTTTTGTTTTCGCGATTCCGTGTTTATTAACAAGGAGAATAAACAATCACTGGCCTTTTCCCATAACATTAAAGACTAGACCCACTTGAATTATCTATTAGAGCAGTAAATAAAATAGGTGAATATTTATGAGGAAATAATATAACCTCTAATCGTACTTTAATCCACAAGAACGAAAGGCTTCGGTATACTTCGACTAACAGTTACCATTCCGTTTTCAATTAAGACCTTGGTCTAATAAACCTTGGGAGCTTCAAGTCGGCTAGATAGTCGGAAAATATTTTCCAACGTCCACTCATTAAAGACAAAGCGTTTAAAAAGTTTTATTCCGACTGCGACGAAAGCGATGTAGCATCCGCCCTAATGCCACATATAATCATTAATTGCTCTTTGCCATATGACGTTTTGGCAACCCTTCTACGCCGGCGACATGCAGGTGGCGTTTTAGCATTGTCAGGCGAAACTAATATCAATTTATTTTGAAATCTATAATAACACTGGTAATTATTTTTTTAAAAGGTCCTGTTTGATTTTATAAAAACGCAATAATTTAATTAATAATAACATTCAATTTATTATTCAATTAAACAATAATAACATTCAATTAAACAATAATAACATTCAATTAATAAATTATCGCATTTTCATAGAGGCTGATTACATCATAGAAATAATACGGAGAGATAGAATGCCATCTATTAGTCTATATGAACAAGTGCATCATTATTAAGGCTGATTTATTACAATGATCCAGTATCTGTGCTGAATCGAGTGCTGGATTAGAATAGTCGGTCGGTCTATTCCGATCCAGCACTGAATCTGGTGGGACTGAATACTGAACGCTAAACTGGGTAGAAACGATTCTATCAATGTAAACATGATAAAGTGGTGATCCCGCGATCCCACCCAGTGACACTGAATCGAGCTGCTGGATTAATGTAAATTTGTCTTACCTACGTATTGACCCGATTTATAAATGTGTGGTAATGTTAGAATCGTTATGTCATCTTGAGTGTCGGGTACGTGCCACGACCCCTTGCTCTCAAATAAGGAGAAAGCAGCGTCTTCAATATAAATCGCCGTGTTACGCGTTGGCGTTGTGGAGACTGCGTCACACACAATGGGCCCGATTGCATTTCTTTGTGAACTAAAACTAAAATTAGTCCAAGCGAACGAGACAGAGCAATATGTTAGAGAGAAATATGAAACGAACGATCGTCGATTAATACTACCTGCCGAACTTATACTCGTCCGAATAAATTCGAGCATATTTCGTGCGGTCTAAGATTTGACCTTGGCGCGCAGTTTTAATGCGAAAAAGTGACAACCGCTCATCTCACACTCCGCTCTAGCGTATTGCCCTGTCTCGTTCACACGGACTAATTTCCGATTTTAGTTCGCGAAGAACGCAATCGAGCCCAATGTAATATTGCATTTGCCCCGCCAAATAACAATTAAAACTTTCCCGCCGCAGCATGTTGCCACTGCGTAGAAATGCCGAGTCAGATTACGGATGTACATCGATGTAAACAACGTAAGTTTGAGCGCCTTGCCCGCTCAACAGATAAAGACAGACTGAAGAAGTTGTAGGTTGAAGCAATGTCGATTCTCTGACGTACTGTTCTGTCTCGTTCACATGAACTAATTTCTTATTTTAGTTCAAAAGAAACGCAATCGAGCCCACTTTTTTACCCTCTTGCGAAGTTTTTTACACTTTGCCACATGCACCAAACGAATGCTTATTACAAGTGAAAAATTTAATTCTAAATCAGCTAAGCTGAAGTATGTGGCTAAAAAAGTTATAAAGTGTTGAAATACGAAAATATTTTATTTAATAATGCCGGCGACCTGCGAAAATTCGGCATTTGTGTCAAATGTTCACAATTTGCGAGAAAAGGGAGACACACGCCCTATCTCTATTCTGCAGATGTAGCAACTATCGTAGCTCGACGACCACTTCAGCTTGATATCATCGGAGGCTTCCATCTGAGATCAGCAGAAAATGAAGACTGGCGATACGGTAGCGCTGAAAGACTCTGAACGATATAGGTACCCTTAACCGTTCGTGAATCTTTTACAGGCGCCTGTAGGCTATGTAGATTAAAACGTCATTTTTTGTTTCCACTATGCTTGCTTATTTCCACTGAATCCACTCCTGGATTTTCCATTTTTTTCTGTTTCCTCCTTTTCCCTGGCTTATCTATAACTCTAGTAATTATTTTATTTTAAAATTGGCACAGATGGCCAACATATTGTCACTAAAACATTAAGTTAGCTGGGAAATATTTCTGTTATTTAGTAATAAGCTCGTCTCTTTGGATAAATAAAGTTCATTATTTTTAATCCAAACTGACTTACTTATATCTGAACATCAATGTAAAAAATGTGGGTATCTAATCTTTTTGTGTGGTCACCAACCGCATTCCATGCAGAGGTGTATCATATTACGAATACGTGTCTTCAATACGTTTTGTGTATTTTTTTTAAATAAAATAAAAGTGTTTTATGATACCTTCATGGGCTTACGACCTGCGTGTGGTGAGTAACATAGGATTTCTCTTTTTACTGATAAAAAAGGCAGAAATTGGGAATTTTTTGTGAAAGCTACGCAATTTGATGGTTTATTGCTTTGCGGCAATTTCTTACAACCAACCCTATTATGAAGTATGTGTAGAGGTGTGTAAGTTTAAAAACTTACACACCTCTACACATACTTCATAGTAGTGTAGGATAGGATACTTTCGTTAGGATAAAATAACTTTTATCCCAACGGAAAATAGTGACCCAGCGGAACACAGTGGAATCGAACCTGGACATGTTTTTAGTTTATACCAGGGAGTCACGTTAATTTGACGTAATTGATTGATGAATGACGTGACTCCCTGGTATAAAACTACAATATTAGGCATTATTGGTAAATATTAAAAAACTATTTGCATATTCCCTGCGGTCTACGATCCCCTCCCAGCCCGCGACGGGATATTTGACAAGCATGCTTGATCGTCTAGAGAGCCCCTAACATTGTATCATTGTAGCATTATAACATCTAATTGTATCCTCTAACTATTTCAATTTGATTTTTTTACTATTTATTGCAATGCTATTTTTCCATACATAATTATTTCAATTTGATTATTCCGCTACTTAATTTAGTTTGAAGTAAGCACAAGCCATTGATTACATGAAGCATTACAATGGTGCCTCTAGTAATAATGTAATAATGTACTGCAGTTTGAATAATGCGTTTTTTTTAATAAAAAAACTTACAGCGAAGATAGGTCATTAGTCTAATACGGCGCTTCTCAGAGGAATGTTTTAATAAAATTTAAGTCGCCACCACAAGCTATCTCTCTCTCTCTCTCTGTTTCGCTCCAGAGAAACCTTAAGTAATAAAACCTCGATATGGTAGACAAAGAAACGCATTGTTAGACCAAACGCATGTGCAGAGGCGACTGACTCGGCGACTAGAAGTCGCGACAGTCACTCACTTAAGTGACTTGAGTGACTGCGGGAGGTCGGCGAGACCCAAGATAACGTTGCCAAGTAAAGTTGAAATTAGTCGTTTTTAAAACGAAAAGAAGTGTTTTTCTAGTGAAACGCAGTCGCTAGTTTGAGGCCCCAAAAATCTTCCCCCAAAACTTCACGCTCAATGGTTTTTTGATTATATGTATTTAAAAAAACTATTTAAAAGAAAAAATAAATTGTATCCTAATTTTAAAAAAGTAATTTTTCAGAACGTTTTAGTGTACAAACCTGAAAATTAGGCATACTTTCCGACATTTAGAAAATTACGAAAAAAAAAACTTTTTATGCTTATTTTTTTCCATTCTTTTAGCCGGCACTTATATTATATAATATAGGAATATATGATTAATTTTCAGTGATTTCTCAAAGAAAAATATATGGTGTCTACAACGTAAAAAAAATAGAAAATCTTACTTTATTGTGACGTCTATTTTAAGAAAATGGAAGATTTTTTGAAAAAAAAACCCAGGTGTAAAGAAGATGTGAATTCAATATCGTGCGGCATATTTTTGTGATCTCTAATTAGTTGTCTATACTTTTATACTTTAGTGCTGGAAATAAACTCCAAGTGGATTCGAAGAAAAATAGCTAAGTTTGAGGCTCACTTATTTATTCAAACATTCCAAACTAAAAAAGGTTAACAAAAATCTAAATACTACAGATAATGCTAATTATTGCAAACACTGTATTTTTTCGTGTTGTATATTGAATAAACAATTAAAAGAGTTTACTTCTCATCAAAAAACTGTTAAGCGTACATTTTTGAAGACTGGGGGGGCTTAAGTGGCAGCAACGATATATAATCAACAAATTAGGTCTAGCCCCGAAATACGAATGTGAGTCCTTGTTCGGATCATAATGGTCGGTTCTTAAAGTCTTCAAATGCATAATCGATCTTCCTCGTATTCTCAAAACTGCCAATTACTGCAAAGTTTGCAACGCTCATTAGGACTACCCCTTCGTCGGCATTGTCTTCAAATGTCTTCCGTCTCCTAGAATACACGTCTATTAAGAGATATTTCCACGAAGCGCTCTCTGAAGGGCCGCCCTCGGAATTTGGCTATTCCGGGCCTGAGATAAACACCCATTTGCTTGGAATGTGCTCTTTAGGAAGCGGTTTGCATGTAGGTGCGGTGGTTGGGACTCTCAACACCTCGTCATACAACAGGAATGTCTGCCAGTCATATCGGATACCAGCTTTAGCAATATAAACTGTTACATAACACACTTTATTACTATTTTATATGTAGTTTTGTAGATAAAGTTCCCTCATTTCCGTAAATTATTTTTAACAAGTTGTACCAGTGGCTTCGCCCGCATCAAACTCTCTGTGTTGTTGATGTTTCGTTGTGTTTATTATTATTTCTGTTATAATTGGGAGGGGGCAGGGGTGACAGACGTATCGCCAGACTGAAGGGGGGCTGGGCAGGTCACGTCGCAAGGCAGGATGACGCGAGGTAGCCAAAGAGGCGTGTCCAGTGGAGACCAAGAGCCACAAAGCGAGGCGTAGGAAGACCTCAACTACGATGGCTGGATGATATCAGAAAAGCAGCAAGGACCAACTGGCTGAAGGTAGCAGCTGAAAGACAGACATGGAAGAAGAAGGAAGTGGCCTACGTCCAAGAGTGGACCAAACCAGGCTGAGGAAGAAGTGAGGATGAACAGTAAATTTTAATGTTGGTCAGTATTAAAGCATTTAGCTAGCATCTCTAAGAGATTGCTACTTAGCTGGTTACCAATAAATTACTGCTTATCAAAGATACATTTTTAGTCGCCGTTGGAGTCAAAGTTGGAGTAGAAGACTGCATCAAAAGTTATTTATTTATTTATTTATTTCCTTAATTCAAGTTACAATTTACATATAGAAACTCCTTATCCTAACGCAAAAACATATTATAATAAGTGTACATATTAGACCCAGCTTAAAAAGGAAATTCATCTTTTTGACATATCGGTTTACCACCTCACTAGGTATGAACCTGTGTTGAGGTGATACTAACATCGGTAAATTATTTTAAGACGAGAGGGCAAGTCTTATCTAATATGTGAATACAATTTAAAAATTAAACTTAAAATTATAAACATCAATAAAATTAAACAAACTAAATTAAAATTTATGACAATCTACTAAGTTATATAAAATAATAAATATTTATTATATATTCGATGCAAACACATATAAATATGATATATACCATATATAAATATGGTATATATCATATTTGGTTAGAGAGTGTACGAATGAAAATGTGATTTCTCGGTCGTCCGTTTGCATGGCAACTCCCGATCTATTTTAGGTATGGAACCCTAAAACTTATCGTCTCTTCCCCATCCATGGATAAAATAGGATGGTGAAAGAATGCTCGAAATCGAACGACGCATTCTTGAGATATCGATGACTCAGAAAGACACATACAGAGAGACCGACATTTTTTTTTCTTTTTTCTTGTTCTAAATGTTTTCAAACGGGGAGAAGTTCAATTTTCAGCAAAATCCATTTCGTTTTATAAGGTAAATTCAACAGTCTTTGCGCTAGCCTTACTGTGCTGCGGGTGCTGGCTGGCGCTAGCGTAACAGCCTTAAAAGGTAATTTTGTTTATTTTGTCAATTGATCTTGTTCTTTTGAGACAATACTTCTGTAGGTGCTTAGTAATTAACCTATTATGATTATCAAGTATTCTTTGTCTGAATAAAGTTGTCTCTATTATGTCAATGCAACAAAAACATGATTAAAAGTTTTAGCCTAGTAAAGCTGGAACCCTCATCTGATTTATGACAGAATAGTACAGTTTTACTGCAATTATTTCAGAATCTCGGTTGTAGCACTCGGACACTTTTGCTGCATACCCACGACGTATGGGCATTTTTTTGCGTAACGAGATGTTTGCGTATACCAGCCTCAATGCGTCTTCTTGTGATTGCTTGATATATTTTTTTAACGAGGAAGTCACATGTACTACCGACGAATCTAGTAAATCATTATAAAGTGCGTTCAGGGCAAGATCAGGAACAGCGTTGAGTGAACGTCGCCGCGACTGGCCATGTTGGCATGCTTGGATTTGACAGCATCAGCGAATGTACGTAGTCTGATCAAAAACAGCTATACTACCGTATTTTTTCTTGTTAATAAATTAGGCACGGGAAGTATATTATAAAAACTGTCTTTATACTATAACGGGAAGCGTGATTTCATGATTTGTGTTTTTTTTCACGCCTCCTGAAAGCGTTTCCATTAGCAATAGGCGGATGAATCAGGAAGTGTCCGTCCGTCGGATTGTCAAAGATGGAACGACATACAAGGGACGGCTGATAAATGATCTACTTATTCCTGTTTTGATGATGGGAGCTAATGGGCCCATGATGAGGTGGCCACGATGACCCATGTGTTCAGGGTCAGTCACACTCACGGGTCAACACCCATCCGATGGCCTCCACGCATGGGGTGCGAAGCTGGGTAGGACACTGGGTCAACCAGTCTCCCCTGGGAATCAAACCTCTGGCGCTCCTGGACGGTCTGCGCACCTAGCGGCGCATGCCAATCGACTGTGCTCTCCGACTAACAATCGGGGGAGTCTGGGAACTGTATTGTTTCCTATAGAGCGGGGGTAGTTGTCTACCTTACGGCGACTGCTCTTGAAATGACCATTGGCCATCCGATCCCGGTTCAGAGTCGGGCAAAGGACGCCTTGGTCCGCGACAGATTCGGTGCACACCGGTTCACCGCTTCGTAAGGGAGAGGACCGCGCAAGCGACCTCGAACTCGGAACCAATCGAGAGACCGGAGAAATCTGGTCACAATTGGAAGTGAGGGCGCGAGTATCTCGAGCCCGCCGGGTTTATTTCCTGGCTCACTCGCGGTAAGGCGTTGGACTCTCACGGGTTGTGACGTAGCTGGACGTAGGATTGTACTGTCCAAAGTCTTCTACGTTCACTGCAGGGCGACAGAACGACTAATCGTTAAAACGTCCTGTGGTGACGGGCTCGCCCGTTGTAGTCGACACCGCAAGATGTTTTGATGATGAGATCCATGAAGAACTGAGGGAACTCCCCAAATATTATCATATGAAGTTGAAAATGTACTTGTTTATTCAATTCCGATGACCATGTATTTATTTTTATGGTAAGCATGACCTGATTCAACACCCTGGGTTGGCTCCCGACGAGGGAACTCCTCAACGGTCAACAGCACAGACACGAAATTTTGTATACTCATTCAGTTAAGATAGCCCGTTCTAAGTTTCACCAAGACAAGACTGCGGCACCCAGGGTTGGCTTCCAACGAGGAAATTCCTCAACGGTCAACAGCACATGCACAACATTTTGTACACACATTCAATTACGATAGCCCGTTCTAAGTATCACCATGATATAGCTGCTGCACTTATAAGACATTTTTGGAGTCGGTTTTTTTTTTAATTTTGTGTATTGATTTTTGAGTTTGCCTCTTTTTTTCATGTTTAGAAACGCTCGCCACTTTTTTTTCATGTTTCGCGTACTTGATCTAAAAACTTATTGTAATATTCAGCATTCATCGTAAAAAAAATGGTATAAGCAATATCTTCTCCACATCCCAAAATATGGTTGCCATCCGTTTACCTGCCAATAGACTTACCTTAAACTTCCAGGAGGCTTCTAGTCCTAAATTTCCACTGTGATGATTCCTGTTTACTTTCGGGATCACACTGTCGAATCCAGGCGTCAACACAGGTTATTATTCTGAAAATATTTTATTCCTGTTTATCTTGAGTCATATTTAAAAACGCCTCGCAACACACGTTGGTACAGGTCAAGTGGAGTCAATATTCTAGGGACCCAGCGAGCACTGACCTTTGACATACCCAAAGACTCGTGAATTATATCGTTTACTCGTTCATTACTAATTCCAACAATCTTATGATTTCTCACTCCTTAATTCGTCGGTCCTCTAAAATTAATTTCTCTCACTTTGGCCACATTTTCATCAGTGATGGCCGAAACATGTCATCTTCAGGGCTGTCACGTCACGGCTATGTTTAAACTTCTTAGATCAAACTTCACGACGAAATCAAAAGGGCATGAGTTACCGAACACACTTGAAAAGCGTTGCCTGATCTGCGAAGGCGTATTTCCCTAATCTTACTCGAAATAAGATAATAAAAAGTGACTTTTTTTTCACTAATTTTCAAAGGTGAAGAAATATAATTCAATAATTAAATTCACAGTAAAGTGTCGTAAGTGTGTTTTTCGGACATTCTCCCGCAACAATGTTTCTATGTGATCACGCTTGTCCCATTGATTTTTTCCAATACGTCTATATAAGTACATTAGGTATCTAAAATACGAATATGTAATGTAGGGAAGTACACAGCAAATTACATACTATATGGGATAATGAATGTAAATATATAGGTGACGAGGCCTTTTGTTCAAGTTTGCACGGGGGCTTTTTTTAAGTCAGGCCGAGTCAAAATAACGCGTCTTGGTTACAATTTAGACAAATGGCTCACGAGCAGCATCTAATCTTCTAATTCTCCTACGCAAGCGACGACCTATCGGCCGCTCCTGTATATTCCCGTACAATTAAGCTAAACGACAAGGCTGACGCCATGCCGCAGTCACACGACCTGATCTCCAAACCATAGCTTTAGATTCGTCTCCAAACTAAGGTGCTTATTGAGTAATTTCTACCATAGCGTGCGGTGCACGGCTCTTTCTCTTTCACCCGAATTGAAACTGCTGAAACGACATGATAACATAATCGCCCTAAAAAAGGCACCCTTGTAAAACATCCCTCCGCCGGTGCGGCAAATCGTCGGCGCCCACGTAACCCATGAATAACGCATGCATTTAGTAAAGCCCAAAAATGGGCATTAAAAGGCCATAAATTCGTAAAGACGCGATCGTAAAGTGGACATTTTATTGCCGCGCGGCCGTCCATTTTGGACTCGCATCCAATCTGACCGACCGCCATTTTATCCCGAACGCGTGTAATTAACTAGCGCGGGCAAGATCGGTCAATTTTCATTGTATTTCTTCGCAGCGTGAAAGTCAGCCGCAGAGGGTCATAAATTAGAGACGGTAGTTTTGTTGTTGGCGGAAAAGAATGGAGAATATCCAGATCTAGCTAGGAAAGCATGAACATTTGTATTCAAATTACGCTATCTCCATTTAAACCCATTTAAATTGATTCCGTCCAGCGATGGAATACTGCAAGGGCGTGAAAAGTTTCCCATAAACCCTCTAACCACTGGGAAGCCAATACCACCGTAGGGAAATCTGTGTGAGTAATCCAACACAAATGCATAAATGTCAATCGGTACGTATGAAACTTTATGTTAAGCATTTATGTCATTTGAAATGGCCGCGTGCGCAACTGGCAACGTAGACGCGCCGCGGCGAGGGCTTATATTAAATATTTATAATATAATTATATATGTTATAGCTATTATTAATATAATTACATATGCCAATGATTCTTAAAGTATGCTATTGAAAGGGAGTTAATTGGCCCTTGCTGAGTTGGCCACGAACACTCCTGAGTTAACACTCCTGGCTATCTCGCGGTTAAGGCGTTGGCCTCTTACGGGAATGTGGCGGAGCTTTACGGTGGACTGTTTTGTCCAAGTCTTCTGCGCTCACTCCAGGGAGATAGAACGACTAATCGTTAAAACTTCCTGAGGTGACGGGCTCGCCCGCTGTAGTCGACAACCCTAGTTGTGCTATTGAAAATATACAACGCAAGAGCTCGCAAAATGAAGAGTATATGTAGTTATAAATAGGATAAAAAAACGAAAACGATGTATGTAGTTATTTAATTAGTTATTTTACCAAAAGAAAATCCTCGGCTTCGCAAAAGACCGGATCGAATGGAGAAATGTCCTCGATGATTCTAAAGACTCACAATGCATTGTGACGTAAATGGTGATGCTAGACCTAGCTTTAAGTTCCAGGGATTAAACTAACCACATTGAGATTGTGGTCGGTTTTGTTACTAAGGTACAGTGAGGCTGCAGGGTAATACCACTCGCTGTTGCGTTAGTTTGTACCTTTTATATTTGCGCTATCATTTACCAAATGAATTACGCCTAGGTAAATATAAGCTATTTGGTATTTTAATGTCACACAAATTACCATGTCTTGTAACTAGTGACGTAATAACATACGCTGTTATTTGTCTGAGATTCACTACACGGACATTGCCCGCTTTTGATTAGGAGAGCGCGTTGGCGATTGGCAGCAGATTGTTTAAAAACTCCGAATCGTGTGGTATTTTCTGGAGCAGCTCGGCATTTCTGGCATACCTCGCGGCTCGCACTCAGGCGGCAATTCCTAGGTGACCGCTTCTTACCGTAAAATCATTAGCGGCCATAGATATTCCATTCGAGCAACCGCGACGTGATATCCCGCGCGCCGTCGCACTCAGTGGTATATCAATATAAAAACTTTTTATTTGCAGTTAAAAATTAAAATATAACAAGTCAATATTAAAATTAAAATATAAAAAGGAAAAAAACACGACTGCCGTTGCAGAAAGTAAACTATAGTTATTTTTGTGAAATATTTGTGGTTTATGTATTGTCCATATAGATAGATCTTTCATTTGATACTAAACAAAATATATTCATGTTAATTTATTGATATTTGGACATTTATACAACTACTTACTTTGATATTTGTACAGTTAATGTACCTTATAACAGTCGGGATGACATAACGATCCTATCGATATCACACACTTCTAAATCGGTTAGAGCATTAAAAAGTTATGGTGGCATAAAGAAACGGAAACAAGCATAGATGAACCCTGAATACGTTACACTCCTTTTTGTTGGGCAGTCGTGAAAAAGCTAGCTTTTTGCCACATGGCAATATCTTACAACTAACGTAATCACACTACAGTGGTACATGCTCGCGTTATGGAAATAAAGATTATTAAACAAATAAGTGTGTCTCCATAAACTACAAATTGCTATATTTATTAATAGGAACGCCAGAGTAGAAGAAATTGGGAGAGGAAGGAGAGATAAAGGGAAGAACTGGTTACTTTTTAGAAAAGTATAAGGTCTTAGAAGAGTAGTAGAAGAGGGGAGTCTTAAATAATTCTAAAGGATGGTAGTTTTGTATATCTGCTGGAAGATCGTTCCAGTCTTGCACCATGACTCACCTGAACTTGTGTAGGTGTCAAATATTTTTGAAAAAGTATTTTAAATCTATGAGAGTTATGGTATACATGATCTATCAGAAAAGAATCAAAATTGGTAATGTTATTTAATACTATTCAAATGTTTTTAAAAATATATGAGCACATAACTCACTAACGACATCAAATTCCAATATTATGTAATCAGACAACTTGGGTTGTCAACTACAACGGGCGAACCCGTCACCGCAGGAACTTTTAGCGGCATTGATCGTTCTCTTCCGTGAGGCACAGTATACGGTATATTGTGCGTGAAGTGAGCGTAGAAGACTTGCGGAATTTAAGGTCGCTTACGCGGTCCTCTCCCTTGTGTAGCAGTGGTTCGGTGTTTACCAAATCTATCCCGGACCATGGAGTCCTTTGCCCGGCCGTTCACCCGGTTTCGGGTAGTCGATTGGTCGTTTCAAAAGCGGTTGCCGAAGGGTTAACAACCACCACCGTACCATAGGAAACAAAGCCGTTTCCCGACTCCCCCGGTTATCAATCGGAAGGCACAGTCGATTGACTGACGCCGCACCTTGCGCAGACCGTCCAGAAGTGCCCAAGGACGATTCCCAGATGAACTGGCCCTCAGGCACAGATTCCTACACGGGCTCGCACTTCTGCGTGGAGGTTACCTGATGGGTGCTGTTAGGCCGACCCTAGCACATGGGTCATAATGGCCCAACTGCACTGGCCCATTAGCTTCCCAAGTGTCTGACAATCTGTTTTACAAGAGAAATCTGACTTAGTAGAGCTGGGTAAAAATACTAAAAGCATCATAGTTATTTAAAAAAAAAAACAAATAACAAACACCAGTCATGGCGGTTAGGTCACACATTCTGGGTTGACAGCCATTGATTTTTTCCATACAATTCTAATGTACAGAAACAACATGCATGTGTCAAACACGAAAAAAAAATCAGCAAAAAAATTGTTTGAGCGAACACATTTCAAATAAGGATGATTTCTCCATGTCATGCATTATTATTAATAGAATGTTAGTACTATTATCATTAATATATAATCATACATAATCATTATATATAATAATTATCACTAATGAATTATCATTATCATTAATAAAATTAATAGAATGTTGTCTCGACATTTACGTTTTCAGCGGGCGATCGATCGATAGTGGGCGACACGAATACTGGTTCGCACTGAGATGGGCAAGTAAAGTGGCATTATGAAATAACGAAATAGCATACTTATTTGAGTCATTTCAGGTGTTTTGACATTTTACGAGCGATCGCCTATGTTTCGATCCTAAAGTTGGCACGATAGATGCCTAATGAGTTTAGACAACATTTATTTAGAAAATAAATATTTTCACATTTTAAATCAATAATAGTTTTTTTTAAAACACTTTTTCTTGCGTTTATCTTAGTTTTCTTGTGATTCTCATTGCTGTGGCATCTCGTAGGCATCTCGTTGTAAGGACTCGTGTGGCATCTCGTGTGGCATCTCGTTGATGATTTTATCCGGTGATACCTCGTACATGCTTAGTAGCGATTCCTTGCAACCAAATTAACAATTTAGCAGTTTTAATCGTAAGTACAATAAACGATATTTTTCAAATTGTCTTAGTTACACAATTTAAATAAAAATATCTTGTAAACGAAGTTATTCAGTTTTTTTCATTGCCCTGAAAAACTCACATATAGACCGGCAATATTTCTAATATTATTGTGCCGACGCAAGCTGCTAATTTTATGAGACTCTGGTCGGTGACCGGTAATCCAGTTAATTAATTGTTATCAGTGCAATATCAAAATGATAAAAAACGACTTTGCGCGGTTGTTTTAGTCTTTTCTGCTTCTTTGTGCAACTGGCAATGTTCGGATGTAAGTAAGTTGTTCGTTTCAAAATTTTCAAATCATTTTCAGCCTCTTGCTGGTATCTGATTGAGCTGAAATTCTGCATTTATGTAAGTTCGGTGACAATGCAATATTAAGGTATTATCGAGCTGATTTGACTGACAAAGTGCGACACGGTTTTATTCACCAAAATTTGTCATTCTATGATAAGATTCCAGAGCAAATGAAAAGCCTTGGAGAGGACCAATTTAAAAAGATAATAATAAATAATTTGGTAAGAAACCCAATTTATGGAATAAGGGAGTTTGAAAATTCCGAGTTTATTTTCCATGTTGATAATTAGCAAAATTTGTAAAATTTTAACATAACGGTATTATGATAGCTGACATTCTAATTCTCATATAATTTAGTATACATCCATTTATGTTTAAAAAATACGAAGGCATATTGCTGGATTGACAATAAAATTATTTTACGTTGATTATTCTACATAGAATTTGCATTTCTATTTTAATATATTATTCTCTCTTACTTTTAAAGACATTAGTATATTTTGATAATTTGTAAGTAGGTAATATTGAATATAATATTACAGCCATGACAACTATCATGATAGTTGTGTTTTTAATAATTAAATTTTAAGCATTTAATTTTGTGACGCATCCAAGTGTAGGAATGCCTAGTTGCCGACTGGAGTAGTTGATTGTATTGTATTTCATGATGGAGCCGGGATGTAGGGACTGTTTCTATAGTCGAGTTTGTGATTGTTTGTTGTGTTGTCTTGAGTAGTGAGAAGATGAGAGTCTGAAGTCTGAGTGTGAGTGTGAAGATGGAGCCGGAAGATTGCCACTGGAACTCCCTGACGGAAAGTGAAAGTGCTAAGCTCGTCGGTTTGGGCTCGTTTGTTTTGTCGTCTTAAATACTTTCCATTTCCCTCCTGAGTTCCAGGCACCCTTTATTTGTTTTTTTATGCTTCCAGAACACTCATTAATAATGACTTATTATGAGAAAAATAGTGAAAAAAACATGCACTGGAAAATCAGGTTTTTCATATTGCGCTGTTGCCATTTTAAACGCAGACCTCAGAATTATTTTTTTCTTACGTGCTATGTATAATGCAAATGTACCCAGGATGTTACACATGATGACGAGGGTCTGAAGATGGAGCCGGAAGATTGCCACTGGAACGTCCTGATGGATAACTAGGGTTGTCGACTACAGCGGGCGAGCCCGTCACCTCAGGATGTTTTAACGATTATTCGTTCTATCTCCCTGGAGTGAGCGCAGAAGACTTGGACAAAACAGTCCACCGTCTAGCTCCGCCACTTTGGGCTCGTTTGTTTTGCTGACATGAATACTTTCCAGTACATATGACGCGAGTCAACCGTAAGATTGCCACTGGAAGTCCCCGGTGGAAAGTAAAGCTTGCTTTTAAATATAAAAAAAACGCTTTTATTTTGTTCTTGCGAGTGGATTATTAGATTCTGAATAGCGAAACACCCCTCTGTGCGCCGTCCCGCGCCCCTTCGCCACTTTTTTTAATCTCTCGCCGTTCGCTTTATTTTCTGCTCTCGTCCGGGTTCACTCCTTTTCATTAACTGAATAACCGGTTAATAATGGACGCTAAATTAAAGGGCGGCATGTGTCATTAATATTACACCGCGGCCTTTTTTGTGCGCCACTCTATACGTTTTATTATTACCTGCGAACTGTGTTATTAGTGCGCTCACGTCAACCTCACCTCACTCACCTCCGGGCGGAATATTATCCGTGACGAGCGGCGGGCCGCGATCACGTGACCGCCGGCCAATCCACAGATTATGCTGAAGAAGATACGCAGTCAAGATGTGGCAAGGTCACATAGGAGAAGAAGCGTCGGCTTCTGAATATCTGCGTTGCATACAGCATTAGCAGAGAAACCACAGAAATTCCACAAACTGTAATTTCCATCTGTTTGGTATAAGTGTAGGGAGCGAATGGGCCCAGTGCAGTTGTACTATTATGACCCATGTGTTAGTGTCGAACTCACAGGTCAACACCCATCCGGCAGCCTCCAAGCAGACGTGCGAGCCCGGGTAGGACGGTTTGGACTGTTTACGGACCGTGCGGCGTCAGACAATCGACTGTGCATTACGGCAGATAGCCGGGGGAGTCTGGAAACGGCTTTGTTTTCTATAGAGAGAGGACAAGTGAGAGGACTGCGCAAACGACCTCGAGAGGAGAAATCTGGCTTTAACTGGAAGTAAGGGCGCGAGTGGCGGTTCGCAGTTTGCAAACCCGGTTTCTCGCAGAAAGGAGTTGGCTTCTTACGGGCGAGTGGCGTAACTAGACAGTGGACTGTTACGTCCTAAGTCTTCTACGCTCACCTCACAGGAGACAGAAAGACCAAATATCGTTAAAACTGCCTGGGCTGACGGGTTCACCCGTTGTAGGAGAAAAAATCCAGTGTTTGTAAAAGTGGTTTATAAAGGTGAAAGGTTTGCATTGTTACACTAATTACGTCTATTTCATCTTTTCACATTTTGAAGAATAGTCTTAAACCTAATTATTTGTGATTTATTTATTTTATAATGCTCATATTTCGTGAGATGTAAAATTTCAAAAATCACTTAAAAAACGTGTGTGGGACAGCTGTGATGATACAATGCATGTATTTTGTTTTAGTTGTTATTTTAATTGGTTTCTGATGAATCAGCTGATGATACGGATGGAGGCTCTCTCGACACTCGCCACTATTTTCTTTTTTTATCTAGCCGTAAAAGAATAATAATTTCAGCTACCATTGCCAATGCGGAAGAAGACTTTACTATTATTTATTATTATTTACCGAGTTTCATAAGAAAACACATACATTTAATTCATTCATAAGAAAACACATACATTCGATTCGGATCAATACCATTTAGTACAATCAAATCAGGTTGTTTAGACCTTCGGCGATAAGTGTTAAAACGATCCTAATAGGTCCAATTACGTTTCTTCGGCGGTTTAAAATAAAGTCAAAAAATGCGTTAAATTTATTACAAAATTCGTAATAAAACAATTAAGTCATATTGGTATTGCGATTCATTTGCCAGATTTTGGTGCTACCGTGTTTAATGCATTTTGTATTAAATTTATTTTATTCTAGGAGATAAGCTAAACCGTTTCTCAAAATTTGACAGTTGTCCGAATAAAAACCGGCTTGAACGTGACAATTTTAAAACGCACGTTTTCGGTGCGACTTAGTTTTTACGTACGAATTTGCCATTTTTGCTGTTACTGCTGAAATGTTTCCGTATGTTGGGATATTACAAAGGAGATCGAATGAATAACGACAACGGTACGTACTTGAAAGTATTATCCTTGTAGATTTCTAACAAAATTCGTCTTCCGTCATAACCTGTGAATTATACGTTGTCTTTTAGTACGAGAAGGTGGTTAGAACACCGCCACATCAGATATAATTCGGATCAAAAGAAATGCCAAACAAACTGGATTCAGAGCGCCGATTTTGACGTTTTGAAAAATCTGTGTTGCCAGCTTTTTAGTACATTACCATAGACACAGAACGAAGTCGCAGATTTTGTGATGTGTGTTAAATCTGTCAGAAACGAGATAGCTCTTATTTTAATGCACGCACTAATCCTACTTATTTTTAAAGCTACTTAATTTTAACTCAAAAGAAACGCAATTATACCCAATGACTGTACAGGCGTTGTATTCCATAAAATTTACCAGCATCGGAAAATACCTGACTGTTGTTTTTCCGTATTATTTGAACAACCTGGTCTTCTTACTACTCGCCCGTCCTACCTAGAATATTATCACACAGTGTCCTCTATCTTCAGTGACCTAAGCCAGATATTCACTTCTTATTTCGACTTATGTATGCAGTATGGAGCATATTATAAGGGATTATATTTATAGCGGAAGGTAAGGCGCATGTGCCGCTCCCCGGCTGAATTCCAGTGCAACGTAGACAGTACAGGAAACGTTAAGATAGGCCCTTTCATTCAGTAACATCGTAAGGTTACCGTGTCCGAACATTATTTCATCTAGGTTTCCTTTCAGTTATGTTACTTTTCTATAATCTTGGTTATTTACTTACTTTCTCTTACTCCTGTAGCATCACGACCCTAACCGGATCCTTGCATACTTCGCAATAAATCTCCACGCTGCTTAATCAGTCACATTGTCGAGACTCAGCAAAAATCCTCTTGACACTATATACGCACTGGTCTTCTTCTCCTAAGGGTTTCCTCATAAAGTGCTTAATTGAGGATTTTGGCTTTTGGTAGTTTCTTAATATATGCTCTTTTACTTATCCTCTCTGTAATAATCATGAGCTAGTCTGCAAGTTAAAGCTCATGATAGGTCATCCGCAATATCTTATTATTAATTCTAACAGGGTCAAAGATTTTATGCTAGTCTTCATTCTCTTAGTCTTGACTTAGACTTCCAAGTTCATTTAATTTTTACACAAAAGTGCACTTTGGTAATGCAGCATCCCGCATTTCTGTAATTTTATTAGTTTATCGGGCTTTCTATTTGCAAACCATTGTAATATGTGTTATTTGGCTGCTCGCCAAGTTGTAAAATATGCAGCTGAAAGGGACCAATATAAATCAATTGTAGGGACCAATATGTAGCATCACGACCCTAACCGGATCCTTGCATACTTCGCAATAAATCTCCACGCTGCTTAATCAGTCACATTGTCGAGACAATATAAATCAATTATGCGTAAGACGAAGGTACATTCTATTCCAGAAATGTTTTTTACTATGGTGTAACTGCTTAGAGTATTGTGTATACAAACCAAGGCGTTTAATGTCTAGGTTTATTAAATTAAACCAATCTTATTGTATATAAGTGTATTTTTCTCTGCCAAAGGCTCGATCTTTTCCGATAGCAGTAGTACTTGGGTAGGAAAGAAATAATTCGGCATTGTTATGGTACTTTCCTATGTCACGTCATAGGTATACTTTATGCCGCCTCCACACGTTGGTAAATGTTCGTGTCCCAAGTGCGTGTAAACAACTACATATTAGGAAACATATATGGAATACTTCTATGTGAATACTTCATATATGGAATATTTTCCGATAGCAGTAGTACTTGGGTAGGAAAGAAATAATTCGGCATTGTTATGGTACTTTCCTATGTCACGTCATAGGTATACTTTATGCCGCCTCCACACGTTGGTAAATGTTCGTGTCCCAAGTGCGTGTAAACAACTACATATTAGGAAACATATATAGAATACTCCTATAGCAGATATGCTAACATCACTGTACCAAATATGACCTGTAATTATCAGCCTGCGAGCCGCGCTTGCGTTCTCTGGGCACCCCTTCTAATTTTGACGCGATTTTGACAGCTCCTAGCTGTCAGCTGGCTGTCTTTTTTTCTTTAAAAATCCGCATCTTATACGTTACGTAATCTGTAACACGAACATTCGCCAACGTGTTGAGGCGGCATTAGACGCAATGCGTTTGAAAGACGCTCACAACCGCAGACGCAGGTGGAGAAACGAACCTGCCAGCTCCACTACAGCAGTGTACTGCGTCAGATGTATTGCACCTGATACAAGCGTTTGACACTGCATGGAATGTGAAACTTACATTTATGGCGTATTACCAAAACTATTTAAGGCCGCCACAGACGGCGGCCCACGACGTCACGACACAGAAGCTATAATGTGACTCGATGATGCCATGCGGCCACACACTGCCACGAAAACGGCCATTTCGTCTCGACTACCTTGCAAGAGCGCACGTGTTGGAAATGGTTTATGGGGGGGAAAGGACGTAAACGGGCAAGCGGGGAGAAACGTGGCTGCCGTGGCTGCCGTGGCCACAAAGCGTGTGCGCAACTTCGCTCAGTCAGCGCATCCGAGGTAACCTACGCGTGTGCCTCTGACGTCTCATAGCCACGCCGCCGCGCATGGCTTGTGCGTGGCCCGCAATGTGTTGATTTGTTTGTCAGCTGGTATTAAACGATTGTAAAGCCACGTGTGAAACGTAGTCTGTGGCGGGCTTTAGTGCTTTTTCCAGATTCCACATCGTTTTTTAAATATTTTGACATCAACGTCTGGTCTAAGTTATTACAATTACCCCTTAGAAGCTATTGCTAATTTAACACTATTCTAGTTTTATTTTGTACGTAACCTGTACATAGGTACCTATAACTAATTTAAAAACTGACATAGTTTGGCTTTGGCCTATCTCATTGTTTTCAAATAAATTGATGCGGATGCACTCTTCGGCCCGCAGACTCTGACGAGAGGCACGCATCGATGACTTTGATTCAATGTGAAATGCCAGCGGGCATATCTCAGAGTGCCATCTCGGAGTCTGAGCTGGCTCCGGACTTCGGACTTCATTCTGCCTCCCCGTCTGACAAAGATACATCAGTATAAAGAGAGAGAGAGGGAGAGAGATACGACTAAGAAATTGCACTGTAAACGCCGACGGAGAGCAAAATATATATTACATGAAACCTCTATCTATGGTAATAATAATAATAAAAGAAACCCTTTATTTTACATTTATTACAAATTTGCACAATCTCGGATTTATCACGTTACGGCAATCTCTTACAGTCAGACATATTGTCGTTGTGAGAGTTGCCGGGTAATTCAAAGACAATGCTTTACTAGAATAATAATAATTTTATTTAAGTAAAAAAGTAAAAATAAAATAATAATATACCCCAAAATATTACGTTTGAATTACTTCAATAGCTGATCCTAAATAAAAATAAACAAGAGAGACAAACAACACTAGACAAGTCACAGAGAAAGGAAAGTAGGTGGTGGAGGAGGAGGGGGGGGGGTTTAGTTTGGTGAGAGAAGAAATGCTTTTTCAGAAAGGAGAAATGCTGTCTAATATTTGGAGAGAGTGGTTCCAAAATCGAGCTGCATATACAGACTGTCCCAAACATCCCATATACAGATTAATACGAGACCATACAAAATAAACGATACTGCGAAAAAACGAAGGTTCGAAGAACGATCGGTCGTGATTTCACTATATTTTAATAATTTTTGATGTTCATTTTACGCAGTCTTATGGCAGGATTACTCACATGATACAATTAGTGTGTGTAAGAACTTATACTGTAATTTCTTTATTTATTTAAGAATGAATTACTATAACACATTGATTATGCTTACAAAACTAACAGGAACCGAATGACCAAACCTTAGCCTTTTGCTTATTTGATTCTGTCACCCAACTGGAACTAGCCCGTTCTAGGGTGGATAGGAACAGGGTGGACTTAATATATTTACCTTATATTGCTTTATGATAACATAATATCTACATGGAAGTATTACTACTACTACTAAGTATTACTACTGGAAGTACTACTACTTAGTATCTTATGGATTAATTTATAATGATATTCTGTCAGGCGCGGATACAAAAAAAACTTAAATGGGGAGCGCTGAGAAACATCTTGGGCTATGGGTGTAATAACAAATCATCAAATCAAATGAAATGGCTAACTGCTACCTATGCAAGTACAACTACTCGACTGACGAATACATTGCGTATACATGGATACTTGGAGGTGTCACTTGAACCCGTCAACCGAGGAAGTTGTAACCATATTGATCATTCTGTCTCCCGTGAGGTGAGCGTAGAAGACTTGCTACCAGTTTCGGACAGATTTATTCGGCCTCCCTACTGGTTAGAAGTGAAAGGTCGGTTGCTCGGTCCTCTCCCTTACGTAGCGGTGTTTCGGTGTCTACCGAATCTATCGCGGACCACGGCATTGCATCTATTGCCCGCCTACCACTAAGGTTAGGGTGGCCGAATTGGTCGTTTATAAAGCGGCTGCCCTAAGGTTAACAAACAACCAACCCAACTCTATAGAAAACAAAGACGTTTCCCCGGTTATCATTCGGAAGCCGCACGGTGCACAACCCGCCCAGGCTAAGAGTCCTACCCGGGTTTGAACTTCTACGTGGAGGCTACCGGATGGCTACCTGTGAGCTGGGCCGACCCTAACACATGGATCGTAATGGTAATTAGCTCCTCGTGTATTATAGATGGAACGTCGCCCGCGGAGGGCGCGCGCCCCCCGCGCCCCCCATATGTATCCGCTGCTACATCCTGAACCATTTGACTTTGATTCACAGCTCAATGTTTCTTTCTTGAAATACTGATTCTATAACTTAGAAATCATTAACTAAATTCAACCTATTCCTCAGTTCTTTGCTTATTGTAAACATTTTACAAATTTAGCAAATTGGTATGTAGGTACTCGTAACAAAAAATGTACGAAAAATAGAATACATCGATCGAATAGAATGATAATCGAGTACCTGCTTACATATCCTGTAACCGTAACGCACCTACTTCAATAATATTATTTATCATGGTATTTCCTGGAAGATTGAATTCCACTAATCAGTGTTTTTTATCGTTTTACCACAACCGCCAAATTACGCGGATTTCAATTTAAAATCAGGTAATCAATCAACATTTATGATGTCTTTAAAAGACAGTAGATTTTGCGATAGCGCAGCCATGTCAATAGGTTTATTTTATAGGTTTTCCGTACAAGACAGCCGCGTCTTTCACGCGGTGTTTTAATTAAAACAGCCAGTCAATCGGAACCTTTATTGGAATGTCACAAATCTCGACGACATTTTAACCGCCTCTAAAATTTTTAACTTCTTACCGCACCATTTGAACGGAGCTGCTCGCCGAACGCACGATTAACAAAAAACACATAAAATCCGTGACATTTCGATGGGTTCGTGATAAATTCCTTAGATACTGGCAGGTAGGTAGGTTGTCTTGTTTATGACTCCAGATTGTTATTTAATTTTATTTTTTTATTTATAAAAACCGTTTATTATAAAAAACTAAAACTTCTTAGGATAAAACGAATTTACCGCGTGAAGTTTGTAGCACCCGACGTTTCAGCGACGTTGCAACCGCCGGTGTCCAGGGTAGACTAAAGTAATATCAATCGTCATCCGTTGTTCTGCGGGTAGGTTGCGATCGCCGAGCGCATGGAGTATTGTATGCACAGCGGTTTTTCAAAATTTGCGGAGTAACAGCAGCAGTTTGCCGCCTACCCGCAGAACAACGGATGGACGATTGACATTACTTTAGTCTACCTGGATCACGGCGGTTGCAACGCCGCCGAAACGTCGGGTGCTACAAATTTCACGCGGTAAATTCGTTTTATCCTATTTATAATGCTAAACAACCGCGATAGTCTTCGATTAAAGTTCTTATCATAACTTTGCAATTGAAGTTGTAGTAAGTATAGAATAGTATAGAATAGTAACAAAAGTATAGAATAGTAGGTTTTTTAATATAGTATATTAAAAAAGATACAAATCCTACAAATTTTAAAATATACAATCTTTAGTTATGACTGTTTAGAATAAACTAGAAAAATCATAGCAAATATAAATTACTGAAGATTAATCCATTTTGTGAACAGGGAGTCAATTTTGTGAAAAGGAAGATAGGGAGAACTCTTACCAAACTTGCTGGTAATGTAGGATGATTTCAGTTAGATAATAAAGCGATAACCGTTATCGACTAAATAAGCATATTTTTTTGGTAAAAAATCAAAGATCACTTAAATTAACTATTTTGTATCACCATTTCTGGTCCGTTAACTTTGTTGACAATTGAGCGATGGTTAGGATAAAAACCTCCTTTCTCAAAAATGGCAACTTTACAGGAGACTTTTTTTATACATACGCAAAAAATCTTTAGGAGGACTTTTGGTGCCACATTTAATATTTTTAGCAAGTATAACTATTATGTACGAGTGTATCACATCATTAAAAAGGGTTAAATAAAAAGAATCGTCACATATGTAGATGTTTTTGAAATCAGTGTTGACAGTTCGATGTTAAAAAAATCGACATAGAAGCATCGATGTGATATAAAAAGATTAAGAAATAACTTACGTCTTATTGATTTTAGTTACTTTTTATGACATTGGTGGTAAAAGAGCACCTTTTTTTTTAATTAAAAAATCTAATAGAAAAAAGCTGATAAGCTTTAAACATGTCCATGACTACTACCGTCGATCATATCAATAATATTTCAATGAATGACAGGTGGTTTTTTGGTTTCAATATGCGTGCACTCTGACAGGAGATATTTTTATGGCATTTTATGAACTATCTGATAAAGTATTCATAATCCTCCTAAGTCGAATCAGATTGGAGGTTTGTGAACTTCGCAAGAGATTGTGAGATAAGAGCTATATTTATTTATTAGTATTTAAGAATAAATTTCTATAAAACATTAATTTTGGCTTCAAATATGACAGGAATTAAATAGCAAAATCTTATTAACCTTATGCTTATTCGACTCGGTCACGCAACTGGGACTTACCCGTTCTAGGGTGGACAGGGCTCTAATAATACAATAAATTATTTAAACGTTGTAGTAAAATGCTCGTAAAAATAAATTGCCTTAAAATGTTGTCCTGTAAAAAAATTTAGTCCATTTTAAAATCGGCATTTAAATTAGGCTTTGATTTTTTGTGACGGTTTAGTTCAGTGATTCCCAAAGTGGTCTATATGGACCCCCAGGGGTCGATTTCGATTCGCAGGGGGTCCATGTAAGCGAAAAAAAAATATCGGGGTGCACGAGATGTAAATGGGGGTCCACGTTAGTGGATTCCATCTAGGCAGGTCACCATAAGCATTCAGGCGATGCGTTAATTATCACTTCTTAAACAGATTTTGTATACAGCATAGTATTTTAAAATTATAATAATAGCAATAAACAAAAGCGCGCATCACAAGTATCACGGAATGAAATCAACACAACTCAAATTGCATTACTAGTCGATTGAATAGGCCAGCGCACATGACTAACGAGGGAAGGTGATAATGAGATATGTGAAAAAATGCGCTTTAATGGGTATCCGTGTGAACGAGTAGGATAAACGCGACACATGAACGAGCAAGCGAGATAGTGCTACATGTGCACTTATGTGCGGCTTTCCTAAATGCTTCGTACTTCAAGGTCGTGGACGCTTAGAAATGAACAAATAAAAATTGTACATATTTTTCATTTTTTACAACTGTCCACATTACCAAAAACCCTATGTAGGCGATCAGTACTGTTCCAGGTGTTAAAAAACTTTTAATGTTAGTAAGTTAAGGAAAATTCAGGTAGGGGGTCTACGGAAAACATCAAGGGGTTTATGGGTCAAGAAAGTATGGGTACCTCTGGTTTAGTTCATCAGATAGGTTTTTTTTTTGCTGACCGTTATGTTATCATAATGCCAATATCGCCAGAGCTGACAGAGTCGGTCTGTGGTCTTAGCCATCGAATTGCTGGAGTTGTGCACCACCTGACTGTCACCAGATTGTTATCTACTTAAAAGTTTCCATTGGGCCAGTAGCCGGCGAGAAAGTTGCAAGTGTTAAGACACTTGTTGAGTAAACGTACTGTACCAGCATTTCTCCATTGTTGTCGATCTAAGCAGCTTGGTGGGGATCTGAAAATCAAGCATTAGTATATCTACTTTTCAACTATGCTTATTACCTTCTGCCCACGACTGCCCTGCCCGACTGAGCGGCGGGTGGCTTTGCTGAACAAGAAGCGGCGTCCATTTTCAAGTTTATCGTAGGAATTAACGAGAGCTTTGGCTTAATTAACGTTTGCCGGTGCGGCGAAACGGCTGTTTGAAAAATTGCCTCCAGATAACGGCGTCCCTCTGTTAGCGGCTTGGATGCCGCGTCGCGATCAGTGTAGCCAGATTTTAAAATGGAAAAATACCATTTTATATTATGCAATAGCCAAAAATACTACAAATATACACCGGATTTTTTGTATAATGTAATGTTAGAAACTTAATTTCAAGTAATTTTAATTTATAATTTTATGCTGGCTCCGATACTTTCATGCTTTGGTTCCTAATGGCTTCGTGCAGGGCCTGGTGGCCTGTCTGTGTTTCTTTAGGTCGGCCCAATCGTAACCTTCTTGGACCAGTTGGAATCGGTAGTGCTGATCCGAGTGGACACCTCGGGCAGAACTGGGCGGTTTGCGCACCGGGATGTTTTTAATGAAATATGTTATTTACGAGGGAGGTACATAAAAAACAAGTTTTTTTTCTGTAGGCAGGAAGATGGCAACACTGTATAATTACTACTGCCTAATCAGTATAACAAGCAACGGCTGTGTGAACATTATCAAAATATTTATATTTTTAAGATGCTATGCTGTTCAGGGCCTCCAGCGATCTTTCCTTAACATTCTATATCATAAAATCTATATAATATAATCCTATATCATATAAAAAACGTTGTAATTTAAGGCTTTTCTTCATTCTTGGGAACAAGAAAAACACAGGGCGAATGAATGGAAACTTTTGTCATGCCGTTTTTTGTCAGAAACTGGTGGATTTTCAATGCTGCGTGGGCAGTCGCGTTGTCGTGGTGAATCAGCCAGCCGCCTGTTTTTTTCTTACTGCCCTATGCAATCCTTTCGTCTCTTCCAGGTAATAATGTTGATTCACTGTAGTGCCCTGAGGAACAAATTCAAAGCCCTCCGGTGGAGGTCGAGGGACGTCCCAAACCTGACTGATATTCCAGAGACATTCGGCCACTTTAAAAACAGCCAAACCACTGCTCATAAACCCTTACCTGTCTCATTACATATTTCCCATATACACAAAATGCTGGAACCGTTTCCTTTGCTGTTTTCTTTGACCCTTTAAGGATCATGGGGCATATGTCTCCCATAATTTCAAAATCATTTTATAAATTTTCGAATACAAATAATTTATGAATTACATATTTTCCATGTCATTGAGACATCAGAATCCTAATATTATTGGAAAAAAAATATTGTTTAAAAATATACGTTTTTTTTAATATCGCAAATGACCAACGAACTCTGGTGCGGTAGAGTGAGGAAAATATTTATGTCAACTTTTTCATTTTAAAATTTGTTTTTTTTGTCTGTTATTACGTTTTTTAGTACTTATGACATCTGTGCTAAATAATAAAATAATCAAATTTTGTCCCTTATACAACTTATGTCCCATCAATTTATTTATACAAAATCTCTTGAACCAATTTTTTCAAAATTTGACATGATTTCAACAGTTGTATGTATCAATAATTGACATTACCACAAAGCTTACGTTCCTCAAAGGGTTAAGAGGAAACAGAGTTTAATGTTCGCTCGCTGTCTTTCAAGTCCGTTATCGAAAAATCGCCAAAAGTGTTGATAACGTTTTGTAAACAAACACTCCGTCAGCACTGATATTTTCACACAGAAGTCGCTTGCTATATACATATACCCGCAGTGTTGCCACCTTCTTTCTGCCTGCAGAAAATCATTCTCGTATTTCATCGTATATTGCAAATAATATATATTTTTCTACCCTAGCCCGGCTCTACACCCGGAATCGGGTGGCCGAATGATCGTTTCAAGAGCAGTTGCCGTAAGGTTAACAATTACCCCCGCTCTATAGAAAATATTACCAGTGTTTCCAGACTCCGCCGGCTGTTAGTCGGAATGCACAATCGATTGACTGACGCCGCACGGTGCTCAAACCGTCCAGGAGCGCACGAAGGTTGACTCCTAGGGAAGACTGGCCCGCAGGAGTGGAGGCCGCCAGATGGGTGTTGACCAGTGTGTTTAACCGATCCTATACAACTGGGTCTTAGTGGCCAAACTGCAACAGGGCCCATTAACTCCCTAAAACCCCCAGTCAAGTCAGGAAATAGTCAATGAGTAACAGCTCTTTTATATTATAAATAGGATAGAAAACGAATTTACCGCGTGAAATTTGTAGGACCCGACGTTTCGGTGACGTTGCAGCCGCCGTTGTCTAGGGTAGACTAAAGAGCTGTCAGTCCGTTGTTTTGCGGGTAGGCCGCAAACCGCTGCCGCCACTGCGTAGGTTATAACGGTGGTGGGGGGCCGGGCTCGGAGCGCGGGAATTTTTAAAATCCGTCTTGCACACAACACCCACTGTATCCTGTTTTACGTCTTTGCGTTCGGCGTTCGGCGGCGGGAACATTTTAAGAAGAGGGTTCCACGTAGAAGAGAGTTTGTAGCCGTCATCTCTATTGAAGTTCGGAGTTCTTCTTATTTCAATGGCTTCCCGGATCATGCGAGGAAAGTAGAATTGTTCCTTGGATAGAACAATGGGATTTTGAAACTGCTACGCCGACATGCTTCAACATTGCCTGACATCCTGCTACTTTCTATGGATACACGTCCCATTTCAGATACTTGCACTATATTCCATGAATCAGTCAGAAAGTCAACAATCCAAATTTTTGACATTTAGCACAAAAAAAATTAAAAATAGTATGAATTTAATATTACGTCCTTACTCATGAAATTGCGACTACCTAAAAAATTCAATTCCGATGAGGCAGTCAAAACCGCTTTCTCATAATTCATTGATTCTCGCCCACAGATTTTTTTAGCAATGGAATCATGGACTTTCTATAAAGTGGCGGAAATGATATTCGATATTTCGATTGATTAAATATATTATTTCCGACGACAAAAATCGTTTTTTTTATCGATATAGAAAAAAAATCATAGGTAATATTAATAATAATGTAGCAGGCTCGCAGCCGCAGTGGATCCCCCGAAAGAGGAAGTGTAATTCATATTCCTTTTTCAATAATAAGACCAGCATAGCCGCAGCAGAATAGGTTAGGAATTTTACAAGAACGAAGTGGACTTAAGGTCTCTTTGGAGTTGCTCATAGAGAAGTTGCTTAACGAATCGCCTTTCAGCTAAAGCCCACTTCGCCTTTCACAAAAAAAAATATGGAAAGAAAAGATGAAAAATTTGTTGAACCAAATTGGCAACGCTGTTGATCTGCCTTATGCCGACTGCACACATTAGCCAGCGTTGGCCGCATCTCCTATGTCCCTTTCGCTCTTTCCCATACATTTCTCTGACCTCACAGTGGTGCCGACTCGCTTCCACCATTAGCAATACTTGCCAACATTCGCCATCGTGTGAAGCCGGCATTAGAGAGCAGAACTCGCAAATGGTATCACAATTAAAGGTATCACTAACCTGTTTTTTACCATCCTACCGATGCAATGTCACCTGAATATATTAATAATGCATACGCCATGAACAATTTAATGTTATCAATGCAATTGGCCTTTTTTTACCCAGACGAAGTAAATCTCAAAATCAAACATATCAACAAAATTAAATCTAAACACATTTTAGGAACACAATTGTTAAAATATTACCAATTATATAACTATAAATTACATACGGATAGGTAGTTAAAAGTATAGAGTACATTCTAATTAAAATCTTAATTTGTTAAACTCCTAAATACTAAAAGGTGGTAAGTAAGTAAATATCAGAGAAAATTAAATAAAACTTTTTCAGTGTGTACACTTTTTAAAATAAAATTCAGCAAATTTTCTTTATGTTTATGTTAGTTTTTTAAAAGGCAGAAATTTTGATTTTTTTTTAGAAAAGTAATGAAATCTGAAAGATTTTTTATCTCTTTTGATCCTAAGCTTTGCAGTAGAGTATGGAAATTGTTGATACATAAAACTGTTAAAGGCGATGTAAATATTTTGTAAAGTAAAGTTTTGTAAAAATTGGTGCGATCCCTGTATCCCTGTATTCCAAAGTATCCCTGTGGTCCATAAATATGCAAAGTTACTACTTTTTGCAAAATTCAATTATTTTATTATTGACCTCAGTTATAATTGATAATAAATTGATAAAGTCGCTATAAATATTTTATTTATTTATTTAAAATCACCAGAGTTCTTGGTCATTTGCGATATTTTCAAAATAAAAATACGGTATATTTTTAAACAATAATTTATTTAATTTGTAAATATTAGGATTCTAGTGACTCAATAACATGGAAAAAATGTCTCTCTGGAACATGGGAATCTGATGTCTCAATAACATGATTTTTGAAGTTATGGGACACATTATATGTCTACTACTAATACTAATCATAAACCATTTTGGCTATTTGATACACGACTCCCATCTAAAAAGGAGTGGTTGTGTTCAGGGTTTATGTATGTATGTTTTCCGTTTCTTTATTCCAACATAATTTCTAAATGTTTGAACCGATTTAGATGCTAGGATCATTATGTCCCCGAGTATCATAGAGTACATTGACTGTCTAAATATCAAGTAAGTAGTTGTCTAAATGTCCAAATGTCAATAAATTAATATAAATACATGGGGCTTAGTGTCAAATGAAAAGCTTCATTGAGTACATTCGGGAAATATTCATGTATCTTTATGATTAATACATAAACTACAAATGCTTCATAAAAACCCGTAATAAAAATAATTACAAATACAATATTTCACTTTCTGTAACAGCACGGCAGTCGTGTTTTTAAATCTTTTTAATTATCGATATCTCTCGGCCTATTGATTATAAGATATAGAGGATTATTAAATGAAACTAAGTCGAAAAACAAATGACATCAAACTTTAAACTTGTATTTAAATGTTCGTGTCAACATTTATATTTGAAACATTTATAATTATAGCATTATTTTAGTTACGCGTTGTGTTGTTTTGACGCTTGCGCTCATACGAATAGGAAAGTAAGAAATTGTATGTGATCGTAAATCTACATTAATTTACTGAATAATGGTCACATTATCGATTCGCTGTATTAAGATCGTTTAAATTTTAGTACATTGTTTGAGGTCTGACTTAGTCTTTTACAAAATATTGAGTCGAAACTACTGAATTAATTTCCTTGACATTCGCGTGTTCATTGGACTCAATCTCCTGATGACAAATTCTTAATTTTGTTGAGTAAATTTTCTTTCAGTTTCAACCCGGCTACGGACATCATTTCTAAACTCTTAATCAAATTATTTAGTAAGCCAGTAAGTAGCGTTGTATATAATATTTTTTAACCGCAGAACGAGAATGGAAACCCAGAGTGTCTTATATTCACTTTAGATCGTATCTGTAGACTTTTTTCCGATAAACTTCATACGTCTGTACATACTTTTAATCAATATCTACAAAGCGCGGAGCGGCGAATCCAAGAAAGAGGTCTTATCAGGAGTCAAATGAGGCGATAACTAACGAGAATGATAATCAACGAGAGAGGGCGAGAAAAGGGAGCGACAGAACCGGAAGGTTTACTTTGCAAAGCGCTAGCCGCTGGAAATCCAAAAGCGGTGGAGTGTTCGAAATACTAGAAAGTGTCCCTCTTGTGAAGAAAATATACAGTTGTCCTCTATCTATAGTTTTCGAAGGGACTTACAAGATAAAACTAAAATACGAAAAAACAGTTAATGCGGAAAAGGATCTTTGAAACAAGTAAATATATTAAAAAGAATTAGAAATTCGACTGCTGTTATAGAAAGTAAACTATTTTATTTATAATTATTTTTGTTATGGCTTTTTTATGAAATATATGAGGTTTTAGTATTTATACATATAGATAGATGTATATTTTCGGAATGTACTCAATCAGACCTTTCATTTGACACTAAACACGATATAATTATGTTAATTTATTGACATTTAAACATTTAGACAAGTATTTTTTAACATTTGGACAGTTTATGTACCCTATGTCACTCGGAATGACATAACGATTCTAACAATATCACACACTTCTAAATCGGCTCAAGCGTTTAGATGTTATAGTGGAATACAAATCAGGTGCATACCGGATTTTTTCCAAGTACAATTGCGTAGTTTTATAATTTTCCAAAATGTTGGATTGGAATAAACTCGTAAGAACCAAAAACGATTATTGAAAAATCGATAATATTTTGTGGCGTGTAATAATTATAAACTTTGTATAATTTATTTTTCTGAATAAACATTCCAAATAATTTTCTTCGTTCCTAGGCCTACCGGATCGATTCCTGATGGCCGCGAAGAAGTAGAACGAAAAAACTAACCTATCTAATGATGAATGTCAACAGGCATCGTATAACACGGCGATTTATATTAAAGACGCTGCTTTCTGCTTATATGAGAGCAAGGGGTCGCGGCACGTATTCTATGACACTCGGGAGGGCAAAACGATTCTAACAATACGACACACTTCTAAATCGTTTTAAGCGTTTAGAAGTTATAGTGGAATAAAAAAACGGTAAACATATATAGATGAATCCTGAACACAAAACTCACCTTTTGGGCAGTCGTGTAAAAACAGCAATTTCAGTACCTAAGTGAGCAAACAGGAAACAGGAGAGACAGTATAATTTTGAAGGAGAAAGCAGATGTCTTCCGGGTGGTATTCAAAACCTGGTGCATAAGGAAGGAATAAGTTGTTTGTTGCTTTTCTTTGTTTTCTATCTCACTGCTTTATCACGTCGCCATCTCTCAGTCAATAGATCTTGTTTACCACTAAAGCCCAGCGATACGATTTAAGTCAGTATCCCATCTTACCGCCTTATAATTTTCGGCACTTAGGCTCGGCGGAAACGAGCCACTGGCCACAGCAACGTGTGGCCGGCAAAAAGCAGAGACAAGCTTTTTCATACATTTTGTATAGACTAGCCAGTACTAGCCACACACGCATGGCCGGTGGCCGCCTCACGCTACTTCTCACTCGTACTCGCCACTCACTACGCTACTCGTCGCACTCGACAACCACCGGTGGCTGTGGCCGGTGGATCGTTTGCGGCCTTACTTTTTTCCAGTGTTGAGACCTGGCTTATAACATTTCATCTTGTTATTTGGCATCGATATCTAAAACTGTGAAATACGTCGTCCTGGGTGCAATCTCTTAGTGTTTTGCTCAACTAACGCCGACCACCACGTGATTAATAACCTGAAGGATTCAATTTTGTGATTTAAATTACCCCAAGCTCGCTTCTTTAAGGAGGTGTATGGTAGCATACGTCTGCTTATCGGACGTGAATGACCGTGGTACTGGTACGATGTACTAATCAGCAGGCGACTTGTTTGCTGATAATACCATTAACTCCTGGAATAAAGAGCAGACACGAAGAATTTGAAGAAATATTTGCAGTTTGCGCTGCTGAACCTTAGGAGAAATTCGAAGACATCCTACACTGAGAAAGATATAACCATGTAATACACGAAAATACGCATGTTTCAACAAGGATTACGTATATAACTTGTGGTCCGTACGCATGAATTAACAAGATGCGTAACGGTGTTGGCGTAACGGTAGTTACCGTGCCGTAATGTTGAAACATAATGTTATTTCATTTCGTCGCGACCTTGAGATCTCGCTTCTAACACGACAGCATGTAGTAGTATACGTACGGCTATAGTGGGATACGAATCATGTTGAAAATGTTGATACATATAACCGAGTAATGGAGTTTCAACAAAATTACGATTTAAGGTCGTTATTCTGTATAAAACCGTAATAACAAAATGGTAATGTAAGAATCAATCCAATACTTTTCTCAGTGTAGAACCGTTTCGATCCGTTTATAGAATAGGACTGCGGCGCCTTTGAAACGATCGTCCAGATGACGACTTCGATAAAAACAGACCCTCAGAGGAATGCCGCTTTCCATTATCGCCTCAGCTTTTTATTACTGCCCAACTAAGGGATTATTTCCAAATCGGAAGAATAATCAGGATTTTAAAATGTCTCGAACGTGCTGTATAAAGCAGGCCTATCGAGGGAAGTATCACCGTGTATCCATGCAAGGCCGGGGGGAGGGAGGGGGGGGGGGGTACCTACGACTTGGGAGGGGGCTCCCTCATTCACCCCGTCCTCGATACTTATTTTTTTTTTCAAACCTCTAATTATTTTCCGGTTTTCTAATTTTCCAAAACCGGGGAGAGGCCTCGAAAACCGGATTATCCGATTGAAAGCCGTATACTCGTGAACCCTGGGATAGTATCACCTGTGACCTACACACACACACACCTAAGCACATATAGGCTGTTTCTCCAGTGAGAACAATAGCTTCGAGAAATCATTATTGAGATATACCTACAAGAAATAGGTTAATAGTAAAAACACATTCTTAGACACAAGCTTTTATTTGAATGCTCTCTCCCGAGCCAACCCTGGGTGCAGCAGCCATGGCACTTAGAACGGGCTATCATAATTGAATGATATACAGAATTCCGTGTTTGTGTTGTTGGCCGTTGAGGAGTCCCCTCGTTGGAAGCCAACCCTGGGTGCAGCAGCTCTGTCGCGGTGAAACTTAGAACGGGCTATCATAATTGAATGCGTATACAAAATATCATTTCTATGCTGTTGACCGTTGAGGAGTCCCCTCGTCGGGAGTCAACCCTAGTTGCAGCAGCCCTGTCATTATGAAATTTAGAACGGGCTATCATAATTGGAATGCGTATACAACATTGTGTGTCTGTGCTGTAGGCCGTAGAAGAGTAGCTTTGTCGGGAGCCGATCCTGGGTGTAGATTCTGGTCATTCTCATCATAGAAATGCATTGTTATCGGAACTGAACCAACAAATAAAATGTCAACTTCATAGAATAAGAGGAAGTGGTTCGAATTCAGCTTGCAAGATTTGACCTAAACAAACTAATATATATTATATTTACTAACTAACAAACATTGCAAGGTAATTAAAAACGTGTAAAAAAAGGTGAATCTATTATATTTTTCGTTCAATTAAAAATCGTTACTTCCCTAGGTATATAGTCCAGAAATAATACGAACAAGCATCCCAAACAGCAAATATCGAAAATGTCAAAAATTTCACATCTTTCAAATTGATTGTCATCTAAATACCTATATAACTTCCATGCCTATATAACTCTACCTATATGATCCATACCTATATAACTTGTGTCAAGGACCGTGCGCCGATGCTACATAATTGCAGTCCCCTCTGTAATTATACTTATTTGTTACATTTTCATCGCTTCTATAAAGGAAATATTTATTCCGTACAACTTGTAATTAAACCGGGAACATGCACGGCAATTTGTCTACCGTCCGGTTGCCATTTAATTTACTCGTAGCTGCGCGAACACGTGACTTTTATTCGTGAAGCAATCTTACGGCTTCTGGCTGCTTTGAACTTTGATAATAATGAATTTCTGTTCATTATACATATATTATATACTTGTAAGTACAGGCCGAATCATGAGCCGGTTGAATCTACCTATCGGTGTGTAGAGTAGCCGAGGAGAAACTTTTCGAATTAGAAAATATTTTTCCATGTTTAAGAAATTATAATATTCAATAGTAGGTACGAGTACATTAATAGGTATTTTACTTCAAAAACAAACAGCAAGAAAGAATGCATTAAAATATTTGGTTTTCTAATCAGAGTAAACCTAATAATTTTGATTTATGGTTGACAGTAAGATATCGTTATAGCGATAAGTCCGCCATTTGTGCATAAATTGACTTATTTTATAAAACCACTGTAATATTCATTAAATATTTTTTTTATTGCACAATAAAGATATTCTATTCTATTCCACAAATATGATATTATCACCGTACTTTTTGAAATTCCACTAATTTTTGTCGTAATGTTGGTAGAGGTAATAATAGATTTTTTCATTATCTTTTTAAAAGTGCCCATAAAAATACCACTAATTATTTGCTTTGGCTAGATAGCGGTTTGACGGATTTTTTTTAATTATTGATCCTATTATTATCCTTTGAGCAACATATCAAAAAAAAAGTAATAATGAATGAAAAAAAAGTTAAACTACAAAAATTAAGCAAATTCATTACTATGAGGCTGATAGTTCTTTATAAAAAAAATGTGTGATAAATGTATGACTTGATCGGTCGCCATGTCGCGATCCCTGCTCCGTGTCGCGATCTAAGTCCACTAAATTTGTCGACGTTTTTACATGTCTTATGTATCATCGACAAAATATGAATGTCAAAATGTGGTTTAGGTAAACTGTTTTTTTAATTATAATTAGTTATAGGAGGCTTTTTTATAAAAACAATGCATTGCAATATTCGCAAAACATTTAGGAGGACATGACACCACCAAAGGAAAACAGATAATTCGAATTATGATTTCTCTATTCCGAGCGGTAACATTCAGAATAAAAAGATGGAATATCTCGAAAAGGACAACAACTCAAATATTGTCAAGCCAATTGACGAATTTTATCAGCACTAGAAATTATGTGCTGGGACGTTCTTCTTTTCTATCGACAATATGACAGATTAATTTTTAGATTTGTCAAAACAGTATTTTAAGTAAAATAGTTTTATCTTTAATAAAAGCCATGTTAAGTTATTGCCTTGTTATCGTAGATTTCAAAAACTTATATTGCATCGCAGTATCACTTGACATATTTTTTTATTTCAAATTTTGTCGGAGCGGTAACAAAAAACAAACACCTCCGTCCCAAAAATGTTTTAATTTATTGATTTGTATTACTTTTATTAACTAGAATACATACATACAGTTTTTTATTACTTTTATTAACTAGAATACAAGCATTAATTTTTAACTAGCTCGATATGACGGAATTCTTGTTATAAATATTAAAAAATAATATTCAATACCACTCTTTGCTTGCTAAGACAACATTTTTTGGAATATTATGCAAGTCTCGGGCGACTGACTTGGCTCGCCAGAGTGTGAAGACGCAAGGCTGGGTCCAAAGGGAAGAGGAACCTTGCTGTTGCCTAGCGACCAAGGCTAAAATGGAGAAAGCACGATATATGTTTCATAAAATGAGTGACAGAGGGGAGCAACAAAAATCATATACTTACATCGAGGACAGCTAATAAAATATTTTTTATTTAATAATATAAATACTTATTTTTATTTTCTTTTTATTGATTTAATAGTAACAGTTTAGTAGTTCAATAAATGTTATTGTATTAAAAGATTCCTTTTTTTTTTGCGAGAGCATTTTGTAACATTAGGCGTCGCAGAGGGACACACTTTAATTGTATGAAAAACACCTCCGTCACGATTTATGTCTACTATGTTACAATCATTTTGTAAAAAGTTATAATGATAAAAATCCAATTTTAATGTTATTAAAATGATGCATTGTCAATTTTTTTTTGTGAAAAATAAATGCTGAAACTGGATTGTTTGGAGGAATAACATTTTTTTGCGAGGAGACATGTCATTGTCTATGAAAAACAAGAACGTCCCTGATATATTTCAAAAAGGACGGAGCATTGTTCTGTGATATATTTCCGCGATGGTATCTACCTATTAGATAAATGCGCAAACGGTCACGATTATCGGTAACAAGTAAATATATAAAAAGGAATATAAAACATGACTGTCGTTACAGAAAGTGATTGCATTTATAATTATTTTTATTACGGTGTTTTTATAAAATATTTGAGGTTTATGTATTTATCCATATAGATACATGTATATTTCCGGAATGTACTCAATCAGACATTTAATTTGACACTAAACACGATATATATGTTAATTTATTGACATTTGGACATTTGGACGCATAGACTTATTTGATATTTGAACAGTTAATGTACCGTATGATACTCGGGACGACATAACGATTTTAAAAATACTACACACTTATAAAGCGTTTAGAAGTTATAATGAAATTAAGAAACTGAAAACACATAAATGAACCCTGAACAAATTACACTTCTTTTTTGTTGGGCAGTCGTGTAAAACGAGACACCGTTCTATTACGCATTTTTTTCTGTAGGCTCAATTTCTAGTTAATTATTTAATGTAATGGGCTGTAATGGGCATATGTAATGTAATATATTTGTGCGTACTAATATTTAATCGGCTCAAGTTATAATAATCGACCTGTACCTAAAGTGAAGTAGGAAAGTTCCCAAAAGTTTTTTTTTTAAACTGATTCAACGATTTTGATGATATACAGTACTGGAACGTTCCTGCGAGACATGTCTAACCGTTTATATTCATCTACGTTTCATTTTCCCGCTTGTAGTATATAATAATAATATTATATGCCTATAGTATAAAATAATAACGTAATCTGCAATCAACACGATGGATAAGTTGTGTAACGTAAAATTGCTAATAGAGAAAGTACGTATTTCTACCTACGTACACACCGATATAACTACATACACGGAGTCATCACAGGTGGGATTGAACCTTTGATGTTGTGCCGCCGATAGTCAAGCTTCGCTACCCGGACTGTTTCCGAGCAAAACACAGTAAGTTAATAATATTATTTTTAGTTCAATTGTATGTAATGTCATGTGCACAATTAATCATAATATGTAGGTAATTCTATTTTAGATTTGTGAACGAACCCATGAAGTGTTATTTGTCCTTTGGGTAATTTTCTTTTTTAAAACGATATATTCTTAAAGTTTATTTCACTTCTTTATATTTTGGAGTATTTAAAAAAACATAATGTAAATAATTAGTATTATGTTAACTTGAAATAATTCTAAAGGTTTTTTGAGGATTCGCATGGATTTAGCCCATGTCGATTTTATTAGGATGTGAAAGTTTACCGTTTTCTTGTACAGTTTGATGCACAGAATCTCGCCCCTTGAAAAAAAAGAATTTTACACCCAGAACACCTTGCATATAGCATTTCGGTCATTTATCTAAAAACTTAGCTTACACAATAAATACGCATTCAGAAATTTTCAAAAAACAAGAAGACAATGGGGCGGTGTCAACTACAGCGGACGAACCCGTCACCCCAGGCTTGAGGCTATAACGATTTGTGATCGTTCTTTCAGCCGTGGGATTAGCATTCTTTCAGGCTTGAGACATACACAGTCTACTAACTAGCTCCGCCAGCAAGCCCGTCAGAGTCCAACGCCTTACGCGAGACATTGAGAAGCAAGCAGCGGGTCGATTCCTCTGACCTCCCGACTGGTTACGGGTCGCTTGTGCGGTCCTCTCCCTAATATAAGCGGTGATTCGTTCGAACCATCACGGACCAAGGCGTCTACCTGTCGTCTATCACTCAGGATCGGGTAGCCAATCGGTCGTTTCAAGAGCGGCTGTTCTTAGGCAACCAGCCACCTCCGCAGTCGTTTCCAGACTCCTCCGGTTATCTGTCGGAATGTTCAGCAAACCGTCCAGGAGAGCCCGAAAAACGATTCCAAGGCGGAACCGGCCGGCAGTCACAGAGTCCTAACTGAGCTCGGACATCTACTTAGAGGCTACCGGATGGGTACTGACGCGTGAGTTGGACCGACCCTAACACATGGGTCATAGTGTCATGGGTCGTAGGTCATATATATACCTCCCATATACTTTGTAATCCTTTATTATCTTGTACTGATAAGTCGCAGGAACTACTGAAACATTAGGAGGTTATTTCAATGCCTAAATATTCACGACTGCCTATCTATTTGCATAAATAACATGAACAAAAGACAAAGAAATATACCTTGAAACAACTTCTATATTTTGGCAAAATGTTGAATTCGTTTTCACTCAAAGAAGTGAAAATTATGATCTTATATAATGCACTAGAAAATGTAGATACAAACCAAGAAATATAACCATTATGATTTTCTGGAACTAGCCACTTTAAAAGAAATAGAAAACCAATTACGAAATTTGAAAATGGAAGTCTCTGGAAACATATTACTTTTTGACTTGCGATATTGTCATTTGTTTTTCATTGTGGCGTCGTTTTGAAAATTGTGTGTCTGAATTACAATGAATATAACTCAAGAAAATTTTCGAGTTATGATTTTTTACGATTTTTGCAGCGGCTTAAGTCAGTTAGAGAGTTTCCAGAGACTTCAATTGGCATTTTGAAATGAAGCCCATCTCGCAGCTCTGTGTATGCGTGGTTCAGTGAGTTTAAACGTGGACGTAACCATCTCCACGACCATGCACGTGAAGGTCGACCAGTGACTGCGGTTACCGAATCCAATATTGATACCGTACGTCAATTAATAGAGACTGACAAAAAAATGCTTGTCAGAAAATCCGTGCTGTATTAGGTATTGGAATGAGACAAGTGCAAAATATTTTACATATGTATCTGAAGGTACGGAAGCTTTGCATTCGATGGATACCGCATGATTTGACGGAAGACCAAAAACGACTGCGTTTAGATTGGGGTCGTAAAATGATAACAAAGTTTGATGAAGGGCAATCACTGGGTGTCTATAATATTGTGACAGGTGACGAAATCTAGGTGTCCTACTTTGAACCGGAAAGAAAAAGATAATCGACAGAATGGGTCTTTCCTTTTGAAGATTTGCCAACGAAAGTTAAGAAAAGTGGAGGCATTTGTAAGAAAATGGTTGCTTCTTTTTTCGGCAAATCAGGACATTACACAACAGTGCCGCTTGAAGAACAAAGGATAGTGACTGCAGATTGGTATGTATAACACTTGCTTGCCCAGAGCCTTAAAAAAAAAAAAGTTCGCCAAACGCGTCCTCGAAGCAATATCGTCCTTCACCACGATAACGAGTCCGCACATTCCGCTAAGGTAACGGAAGCGTATTTGAAAGCTTCAAATGTAGAACTGATGACGCATCCGCCATACAGCCTAGACCTCCTTTTTGTTTCCTAAAATTAATGGCAAACTTAGAGGCGCACGTGTTACGAGCCATGAATCGGCGGTGAATGCGTTCCAAGAAGCTATTGAAGAGGTCCGTTAGGAAGACTAGTCTAACTGCTTTTTACAATGGTTCCAGAGAATGCAAAATTGTTAAGACATACAATTTGAAAGCAATAAATGTATCATAAGTCTAATATTTGGTCTTATTTATCACAATCCATATCTCCTGGTATTTGGTGTTGTGTTGAATCGCTGGCGGTATGATCTATAGACAGACTCAGATGTTTAGAAACCAAAATACTTTTCTGCAGCTGTACAGCGTTCTGTACGAATACAGACGCCGCTCATGCAGTACCCCCCTCCTCGTCCGCCCCGCTCACCTTTCCCCTCGCCTTTGATCTTGCCGACGAGCCGCCTTCCTTCCCATCATTTGCATTACTACATTTTCAATCCATTATTTTATTAGGATCGCATGTTTAGCGAGCGGTCGCCGAGGTTATTACGAGCCGGGGGAACGGCGGCAAGCCTGTAATTACCTTCCAGGTCGTTTCTAGTCCTTGTACCTAAGGTGAAATAAGTGTAAGGTAATAAGTAATAGCAGGGTGTTAAGTTTAGCGTCAGGGGCGGCGCAGTTTTTATTGTACGAGGTACAGTCACTAAACTACAGGTGTAATAAACGGTGCGATCCGACACGACACGAACTCAATAGTTTTATTGCATCAATGCTGGTGTTGGCTGGTGCTGGCGATTACATCATCAGCTCCTGGTGCACATGCGGAGAGGGGGATCGGACCGCAGAACCCATTATCTGGTCGTGTTCTGTGCTCTCGATCGGGGTTCCAACGGTTCCATGCAGCTTGGGCCAGGAATGCCAATTTATCTTGTTGATCGTGGATCAACTCGAAGAGACGAATTACCCCGGAAGGCCTCACTTGAAGATGTAAACTACAAATGGCTAACCCGTCACCCCAGGAAGTTTTAACGATATTGATCGTTCTCTCTCCCGTGAGGTGAGCCTAGAAGACTTTGGGACGAAACAGTCCACCGTTTAGTTACACCACCCACCCGTAAGTAGCCAACTCCTTACCGCGTGACACTCTGGAATGTGCAACCAGCGAACAGAGCTCGCGCCCGTACTACCAGTTTCGGCCAGGTTTTTCCGGCCTCCCGATTGCTTACGGGTTCGAGGTCGCTTGCGCGGTCCTCTCCCTTATGTTAGCGGTGATTCGGAAGTAACCGAATCTTTTGCGGATTCGGTCGATCTGTCGGATTGTAGAAGCGACTGCCTGACGCCGCGTGGTGCGCAAACCAGGGAAAATCAACCCGCAGGCACATAGTCCTACCCGAACTCGCACTTCTTTTTGGAGGCTACCGGATGGCTGCTGATCTGTGACTTGGGCCGACCTTAACGCATGGGTCATAATGGCCCATTTGCACTGAGACCTTTATTTCCAGAAGGCCTCCGGAAAGGCCTCGGTGAACTCTATTCACGTGTATCATGCATGTGTAAGCAGTAAGTGCCAGCACTTGCAACGGTATTGCTGAATCCGGCGAATGACACGGGAAGTCTGGAAACGTATGTTTCCTAAGAAAGCGGGTCGATGTTGAACATTCGAAATGACCTATTGTTACCCGATTCCTGTGATTACCTCGGGCAAATGATGCCATGACGATGTTACTGCTAATTAAAAGGTTCGCGTAAGCGACTTCGAACATAACCTTTCTAGTGGAAAGAGTAAACCACCCGGAAATGACAGGGGGCGAGGGCCTCGCTGTGCCCTCATGCCCTCGCTGTTTGAGAATGGTCTCTGTCGCGCCATGGCGGAACTGTACCAGTCAATTGTCTTCGTCTGACAAAGTCTTTCCGACTTGTCATTCTAAGAAAAATCGGCTAGATCGTTCTACCATCCTGGGATGGGGGGCTAGCCTGCAGCACTGTACCAACTTCAACCGTGCTCTCGGTTCCGAAAGAGTAACTGGATGGATGCGGTCGGTGATCATTGAGTGGGTTTACCAACTGGTATCCCAATCTCAATTTGGATACCAACTGGTATCCAAATTTAAATTCATAGTGACAGAATATTTAAAAAAAATCTCAACAATAAATATTAAATGTAGTGAATAAAGTGCAATTGTGCAGTCTAGATTAACCTGCGGTTAACACAGGACGCGTCCCGAGTGTACTCGATCGCCGTTTGCACATCGGTCTAATTATAATGGGAAGCAAAAGTATATGGCGCAAGACCGACAAAAGTATTCAGAGCATTACGGCCATAAGAAGAAGAAAGAATCCCAATCTCGATAATAACAGAGTGCTTCGTCGCTTTACGTCTGTTCGTGTTTCATTTGGGTGTCGCATTTGGAGGTTATAGCGACTGGGCACTCCCCCGCCTGGGGGAGGGGGGGGGGGTAACAGTACAATACCGGGGAAAGCAAAAATAATTCGCGTTTGACGTCCATTTCTATTGCGGTCGTTTCCATTAATATGGCCCGGGTCGCCATATTCTGCACCCTCGACTCGCAATGGCAGATATTTTAAAGCTCTATTAGTTATCGTTATAAAAATACTTAGGTAAATCCATGTTAAATCCGTTAAATATTCTGCATTACGTAAGTCAAGAGTTTATAAAGTGGTTTACATAGCAATGGACTGATAATATGTGACACTAACAGATAATTAGTTAATAAAATAAATAAACTTCAAAAAATTGTATAATCGTTTTCGTTTCAATATATAAGTCATTCGTTTCTCTGTTTCTTTCAGCCCCTTATTAAAGAAATGTTTTTTATTCTTACGTACCATGCGTCATTTTTCAATTAAAAACGTTATTGCTTATTTAAATAAATATTCGAAGGGCTATAAATCAGGAATGTCTTGGTTCAAAAGTTGTAAGTGTTGTCGGTACAGAGTCCCGCTGTTTTTACTCGAGTAATCGAAAAATAGTATCTAGTTTAATGAATAGCATTGGACTTGGTGACTAAGATTGTAGTGCAACAAGGTTACTTCTGACAAATATGTTATACTTCGAACATGTGGAATAATTTATTTAAAGGGTAATTGAAGGGGTTTTATATTTACTACCCTTAGAATTGCCTTTTGAGCTTTGGTTAAAGCATCTAAAACATTGAGGAAGCTTCGTCCCAAGCGATGTTGCCGTAAATCAATATGCTACGGGTAGTGTCAAATAGTGTGTCAAACGGGAGGTCTCACGCAGAAGCCAGATGGCAAGATCGGCCATGAGCAAGCTAGAAAGGCTGTGGAAGAATCGGGGTATAAGGTCAGCGGACTATGGTCAGGCTGGTTCGAGCTCTAGTTTTCTCGATCTTTCTCTATGCATCGGAGACATGGACCCTGAAGGCTCGGATACGCCCCAAAATCGATGCACTGGAGATATGGTGTTGGCGTAAAATGCTAGGAATCCCATGGACAGCACGCCACACCAACAAATCTGTCCTGGAAGAATTCGGCATCCAAGTGAGACTCTCCACCGTATGCATGAGAAGGGTCCTGCAGTTCTTCGGTCATGTTGCCAGGAGAAACCCAGAGAATCTGGAGAAAATGCTTTCCGGGGATCAAGTGGAGGGAAGAAGAAGCAGAGGCAGATCACCGGCCAGATGGAACGATCTCATCAAAGAAGTTACAAAAGGGTCAATACAATCTGCGACCCGCCATGCAGAAGACAGGTCGAAGTGAAGGAGCCTCGTAGGCAAACTGTTGTCTAGTGGCCACGATCCTCAGTAATAAGGGAACGACGGAGAAGAAGAAGTGTCAAATAACTGGTTCTTATTCAATTTCTTAACGAGTCATTCCTTAGCAGTTTATTAGTATAGAGCAGCTTAAGAATCATAGTAGAAGTTATATTGATATGATTCTCTTTTGACAGCGTCTTGTCTAAAGTTAGTCCTAGTTACTTTATCGTGTCATCCGTATGAGATATTATTTATCTAGATGGCTAAGACTGATATTTCTATTAAATTACTGTGTCGTTGTTATTGTTATTGGCGGCATTTCAAAGGGAAAACTGATAATATTTCTTATCATGACCGTGTGATAACATCGGGCGCCAGGTAATGGAAACTTGAACATGCCAGTATAGACATTTAGGTTTCTGCGATAATGTGACATTGTGGTTATCGCAGATTCTAAATCCCGTAAAAGAATATTATCTAATATCAGAGGGCTAAAATTTTCAACAGTTTTTCTGATTACATACTGATTTTTTTATTTATATAGTCTGCATCATCATCGTTGGCGTTACAAAACCCTGGCTTTGTGATAATAGGCCCGGGCTCTCAAATTCAGAGAAGACATTCTTGCCTCTTACCTAATCTTTTACCATAGGTCTAATGCTACACCATAGATAGATTGTTGCCTGAGCACAAATGTTATAAAAAAATTACCTTTTCCCAATCATCAAAGGAAAATGACACGCCTTAATTGTCAACGACTGGATATTGGCGAAGAGTTGTGTGTTTTAGGACAATTGTATTCCATTATTAGGAGATTCAAATATTTCATAATAATTACTGTGCAGGCAGGGCTAATTATAACAAAAATGTTGATGACTTGGATCACTCGCTGAGGAACTAGTCTACAGTAGCATTTCTTTGAGTGAATCATTATTTAAAGTTAATTATTTATTTGTCTTTTAGTTATATGTAGATCTTTGCAGCTAAGTGCCGGGGAGTGGTTTTCTGTCGGGGTTAATATTTTATTCTAATATTAAAGAGTATTATTTGCAGATAAAAAGTAGAACACAAAGGTGTATAAAAAGTTCGTGCGGTTTTTATCGAAAATTGAAGCTTTATTGTGGAAAATTGGTTATACATTCAATGTTCAAAATATTGTCCGTCGCTGGCCACTACTTTTTCCCTTCTTTCTGGCAATCGACAGATCCTATCGTGAAAAAGGACGGCTCTTTGGCCGCTATCCATGCATCGATCCATTTTTTGACTTCATCGTAATTGGAGAAGTGCTGGTCAGCCAGGCCGTGTTGCATCGATCGAAAGAGATGATAATCGGAAGGAGCAATGTCTGGGCTATACGGCGCGGCGGCGGGTGGAGTAGGATTTCCCATTTGACCGTTTCTAAGTACGTTTTATCGGGCGCCGTAACATGTGGCTGAGCATTATCATGTTGCAAAATAACTTTATCGTGTCTGTCGGCGTATTGTGGCCGTTTTTCTCGCAATGCTCGGTTCAAACACATCAATTGTCGTCGGTAGACCTCCCCTGTGATCCTTTCGTTCGATTGTAGCAGCTCATAATACACCACACTCAGCTGGTCTCACCAAATACACATCATGATCTTCTCGCCATGAAGATTCGGTTTGGCAGTTGATGATGAGGCATGGCCTGGGTATCCATACGTTGCCTGACGTTTTGGATTATCGTATTGGACCCACTTTTCATCGCCAGTCATAATTTGATGCAAAAACCCCTTTTTTGCCGCTGGAGCAGTTGTTAACACGTGAAGAAACGGCGTTCGACGTCTCTTGGCACGACGTTCATACGGCACCCAATTTCCTTTCTTTCCGATCATTCTAAACCTGTCCTTGTTATTTAATATTGATATGTTTTAGGTAATCAGGTTTTAGGTAATACTGAAATATTTAGTTTCAGAGCTGTATAAATATCAATTTAATTTAAATGGGCTGCATGGGTCATGTGGGGGTGTATCTTTCATATGGTTGCCCTCTCTTCAGTTTGGAGGCATCTTCCATGCCTCCAAACTGCCTACAGCTCATGCCTGCAAACTCTTGAACGTCTAATATAAGAGATTGCATATTCTTGCAGAAGGGGTTACCTTTATAGCAGCACCTCTCACCAGATAGGGTCTAGCATTTGCTATGTGGACTCACGTGATATGAGGGCTATATATGGGCGCTATTTGGGTTCGCCTGGCCGCAAACTCTTGAAGTTTAATGTAAGAGATTTCCGATTCTCACAGAAGGGATTGCTTTTATTGCAGTAAATCTCACAAGATCCTGTCTAGCATTTGCTATGTAAGCTCACGTGATACATGGGCTCTAAATGGGCGTTATGTTAGCAGCACCTCTCAAAAGATAGCGTCTAGCATTTACTATGTGGGCTCACGTGATATGTGGGCTATATATGGGCGGCGAACTCTTGAACGTCTAATGTAAGAGATTTCCGATTCTTACAGAAGAAGAGACTCTCTGGTGAGAGCACCAGATAGTGTTTATCATTTGCTATGCGGGCTCGCGTGATATGTAAGCTCTATGTGGGAGCAATGTGGGCTCACCTGCCTGCAAAACTATTGAACGTCTAAAGTAAGAGATTTCCGATTCTTGCAAAAGGCATTGTCTTTATAGCAACTCCTCTCACCAGATAGTGACTAACACTTGCTATGTGGGCTCAGTAATATAGTAGGCACTATAAAGGCGCTTTGTGGGCTCACCTGCCTGCAGACTCTTGAACGTCTAATGTAAGAGATTTCCGATTCTTACAGAAGACTCTCACCACATAGGTTTTAGCATTTTCTATGCGGGCTCACGTGATATGTGGGCCCTATATGGGCGCTGTTGGGCTCACCTGTCTGCAAACTCTTGAACGTCTGCTGTAAGAGATTTCTGATTCTTGCAGAAGGGATTGCTATTATCAGCACCTCTCACCTCAGATAGTGTTTGGCATCTGCTGTGAGGGCTGAGCTCACGTGATACATTTGTGCTCCAAGACTGTACAACGTTCACGCCCAGGGGCATCTCACGCGCCAGCAGAGCACAAAGCGAAGGAAAAGAGACGAGACGAGTGGAGGATGTGTCAGAAAGGCGTGTCGCGTTTCATCTCGCCGAGGGCGGCGCGCGACTGTGATCGCGACTGCGGCCGCGATCACGCAGACGTGCGCATTTATCAATTTCGATCCGCGCGCTCCGTCGCGCGCGATCCGCCTTTTGATCTTGCGCATTTGTCGCGCGCGCCGCGTCCGTCGCGCCAAGCTACCGAACTGCGCAAACACCCTCGAAATAGCACGAGGGACGGCGAACATATTTTATTTTATTTATTTATACATACATCATTACATTAATTACAGAAATACAAAACATACATCATTATTAATTAATTATGTACTAAATATTGAGTAAAACTAGTAGTAGAGTAAAAAATGAGTGAAGTGTTTAATAATTTTCGCTTAGTACTTGTCTCTTATGCTATGTTTACACGGGCTTAGTAGCTAATGACAGGTTGTCGCTTGCACTAATACCTTGCGTGTAAACATACTGATTCAGAATGTTAGCGCTTAGTATTAAAGCGTAGTATTAGTGAAACTGTCAGTACTAGAACTAGAGTTGTCAACTACAACGGGCGAACCGTCACCTCAGGAAGTTTTAACGATTAGTCGTTCTATCTCCCTGGAGTAAGCGCAGAAGACTTGGACAAAACAGTCCACCGTAAAGCTCCGCCACAAACCCGTAAGAGGCCAACGCCTTAACCGCGAGATAGCCAGGAGTGTTAACCGGCGGGCTTACACTCACGCCCTTACTTCCAATTGCGAACAGATTACTCCAGTCTCTCGATTGGTTACGAATTCGAGGTCGCTTGCGCGGTCCTCTCCCTTACGAAGCGGTGAAACGGTGTATAATGAATCTATCGCGGACCACGGCATCCTTTGCCCGGCTGTTCACCCAAGATCGGGTAGCCGATGGTCGTTTCAAGAGCAGTCGCCGTAAGGTCCGCAACCACGCCGGCTCTATAGGAAACAGTACTGCTTCCAGACTCCCCCGACTATTATTCAGAGTGCACAATCGATTGGCATTCGCCGCACGGTGCGCAGACCGTCCAGGAGCGCTAGAAGGTTGATTCCTAGGGGTAACTAGCCCTAAGGCCAGAGTCCTACCCAGGCTCGCACTTCATGCATAGAGACCGCCGGATGGGTGTTGACCCGTGAGTGTGACCAACCCTGAACAGAATGGGTCATCATGGCCAACTCAGCAAGGGGCCCTTAGCTCAAAGTACTAGCGAATACAATCTGATCTTATATAATAAGCGACAAGTGACTTCCCTTACCACAAACGCACTTGTCGCTTGCTGACTCGTGAACAGCCGCGGCAAGGGTTAGTGACAAGGTCAAATGAGAACTCATCAGGATTAAACATATTTTTTTCTGGATCAGAGGAAACAGATAATTCTACAGCTGTTGCAGTTTCTACGCCTGAATATTAAGGCGCAATCCCCACACAACGGTCGTAAGGCTCGGACAGGGTGTCTGAAGTGCCTGGGTGAGGAAACGTGGCTGCGCGCCGTCTACGGCCCCGTCTCTTGTGTATGTTTTGCGTCGCGTCTTTTCTATGATTTTTGCATGAAAGTTCTTTAAACGGACTTCGCGTCCACGACGTGCCCGAGTCACGTCCGTTGTGTGTGTCTTGCGCCTAAGGTGACAATATTATATCACGGGCCATCTTTATGATAATTGAAAATGATGCTACCTTGCTTTCAGATAAAACACAATAATAATGCTTCAACATAAAACACAATATACTGTACTGTTAATAAATAGGTTGATTTAATATAGTTTTTTTACCTTTACATAATCCAAAAGTTAATAGTAAATTGCATCCAATACTTCAGAGATCGCTGTCGTTTAGGAATACACATACACGGACACACAGATACACAGACAGACACACAGTTATATTTCTATCTGGAAATGGTATTAATCGTCTCCCGGGGGCCCAAAATATTTCCGTCTTCATCTCGAAAAAAAGGCACGTTCACAATACTTTCACAGTAAAAGTATAAACCTTTCATTAAAAAAAAATTAACTACTTTACCTCGACAGTCAAATAATAGGACTTTTCACAGGAACGATATTTTTCCTGCTATCATAACGCCTCACTGCAGGAGGTCAGCAACTCCATGCCTCGGATAATCCTGAAATTAGCCTTAGTAGAAATTGTTGTTTTCCCAAAAAACGTTTATTGTACGAAATAAAAATTGACATTGAAACAGTTTCAATTTAATTTTGTTTTATTTAGGATGCATACAGTTACTTCTCAAATATTAATCGTATACTGATATAAACCAGGGATAATTCCTATGACATAATCTTACCTCTGCTGGAACATCCCGCATATTGTATAGTTTCTCGACAGAAATTTAGAAGTTATTGGGCGTTGGTCACGGGCACAGATCGTATCAGCCAGCAATGTTATTACGCACTGAATGATGATGATGATGACGACGATAATAATGCGATTTCCTTTCGGTTTTATTAGCATTAGTAATGCATGATGGCACGCATTTGGCGAGACGGTCGGCGTTTTTCAAAAGCTGCCGCCGAGCCGCGCGCGCCGCCGGAGATAAGAAGGTGATAGCTAGTCTGGAGGTTCAATGTAGTTTGACCTACGCCGGATGAAACGAATCTGAGATGAGATGTCTTATTTATACCACAAACATTTAGACGCAACCTAACCAATGGCGCTGTCTACTTTGGGGTGTTAAAACAAGAGCGAAGAGTGGCGTGAAAACGTATTTTGTTAAAGTTGTTTTAAAATTATATATGAACAGCTGCTCCGTGTATATGAAAATAGAAACATTTCTAAAATATTACTACCTTTATGACCACAGACTCCTTATTTTTTTAAATTTGGGCCACTAAATAAGGCCCAATAAAATACCTTGCGGTATTAAAATGAGAGCGCAGAGTCACGGTCGCCCGGTGGCATAGTGGTTAGGTCTGTGGCCCCTCACTAGACTCCAAGTTGTTTGATGCGAGTAGGTGGTGTCAACTTGCGGGTTATCTCCGTATTAAAAGACAATTTAAAGTGTATCAAGTTCAAGTTCAAGTTGTTTATTTTTCAAAAATCTTTACAGATTGTAGAAACATACTAAAATAATAATAATAATTGAAAGCATGAGAAATACCTTAAATTAAAAGAATAACAAATAAAATTAGTGTAATTTAAACGATTAAAATTTAAATTAAAATATCATTTAAAAATATCAAATCACAATAATAATAATATTTAGTCGCATTCACTTAAAACAAATAAAATTTAAAAAATATAAAATTTAGAAAAGGAATTACAATTTATAATCATTTCATTTAAAATCGTTATCGTCTTCAAAACTTATAAAAAGTTATTTATACATATTTTATTTTCGATTTTACACAATACTTTCGTTAGCCGTTCTTGGTGAATTGTACGTATTCTTCAAAGGTGTAAAAAATATTTTCTAAAAGAAACTTTTTTAAGGACTTTTTAAATATATTGTTATTTTTGATATCTTTAATATATGGAGGTAACATATTAAAAAAATAGGGACCGGAGTATTCCTTGACTTGTCTCGCTATTTTTAAATTTGCTTTAGGTAATATGTATTTTGATTTGTTTCTGGTGTTTATGTCATGAATATCTGAATTTTTTTTTTGAAGGTCTCTTTTCTTGTGGAAATCCGTTAGTACATTTAAAAGGTACAATGAAATGAACGTTAGAATTTTCAGTCGTTTAAAATGACTTCTGCAGGATTCGTCCCATTTCAAATTTGCTATAATGCGTATTGCTCTTTTTTGCAGTTTGAATAGAGGTTCTCTGTGGCACGCATAACAATTACCCCAAGTACTAATAGCGTAACTTAAAATACATTCAAAGTAGCTAAAATACACATTTCTAGTCTGGACTTCATTTAGCGTTTTCCTTATGATTCGTAATGCATAACATGCCCGACTTAATCTGTCCTCGAGGTTCTCACAGTGCAAATTCCATTTTAGATTTTCATCGATATTCACACCTAAGAATCTAACACTTGCTGTTTGAGGGACTGTATAATTATTAATTGATAAATGTATTGGTTTGTCATGATTTCTGTTTTTGGAATTTGAAAAATAAATAAAGTTGCTTTTTGAAGCATTTAAAGCGAGGTTATTGCTGTTGAACCATCTATAAAGCTTGGATAAAATATCGTTTGACTTCGATTGCAATTCGAGTGTATCCTTACCCACAACTACTAGGCTTGTGTCGTCTGCAAACATTGTTACGTCTATTTCTTTGAAATTTATTGGCAAGTCGTTGACGTACGCTAAAAATAAAATTGGGCCCAAAATAGAACCCTGTGGAACGCCGAGGCTATTTACTATAGGGGCTGAGTAGTTGTTTCGTACGGTGCCATTCTGACGATGTTTAATTTCGACTACCTGCGTTCTATCTTCCAAGTAAGACTGAAACCACTGTAAAGAATATCCTCTGACACCATAATGATCGAGTTTGCTCAATAAAATATCATGATTTACGCAATCGAATGCTTTAGATAAATCGCAAAAAATTCCTAACGTTAACCATTTATCTATTTGTGAGCGGGTTTCATATGATACGAATTCCCCAATCGCTTTATTGGTAGACATATGTTTCCTATATCCGAATTGCCTATCACTAAGAATACCATAAGCCTCGAAATAATCTATAAGCCTAATTTTTACAACGCTTTCTATTATTTTTGAAAAAGAAGACAGAATTGCAATTGGTCTATAATTTCCTTTTTCAGTTTTCGAGCCTTTTTTATGTAGTGGAATTATTTTTGCCACTTTTAATTCTTTAGGAAATATTCCGCTCTCTATGGAGGCATTGATAGCTTGAGTTAGAGGATGTTTTATATATTCGATAGCTCTTTTGATTATGAACATTGGAATCTCATCCAATCCCGCAGAATTTGTGTTTTTGAATTTATGAACTATTTTTTCAATTTCCCCACTAGTCGTGGGTTTCATGAACAGTGAATTTGTGATCTTCCTTGCATTATTTAAATATAATTTATATTCGTATTTGTTATTTTGAGGCACCTTTACTTTCGAGGAATTTATAAAATATTCATTAAATTCGGTTGCTACAAGGTTCGGGTTATCTATTATTAAATTATCTCCCGAGAGTATTTCAATATTACTTCTGGGTTCGTTTGTTCTGTTCGTATTCAATTTTACAACGTTCCAAATTGCTTTACTTTTATTCTTTTGCGTCTCTATATATTTTTTTGTCGCTAATCGCCGACGAAGCTTTATCACCTTTTTTAATCTGGTATTATATTGTCTACAATGATGTCTTAGACTTTGATCGTGATTATTCTTTTTTTCAGCAGAAGGTATTTATTTAGAGTTATATTGCCAGTTGCTAACGCTACCCGAATAGGATATAGGTTGACACGAATGTAGTGGCTATCTGCCTGAAGGTATGGATAAGGATTGTAATTGTGCTCCGAGTATCTCGCACTCGGCACGGCTCGAGTCTGTAGGAGTACAGACCGATGCATGCTCGTCTCGATATGAGGAAGGAAGGAAGAGGTGCCCGAAATAGCCGGACCCGTTGACTTAACTCGTAAGAGAAGTGCCGGGTGTTGCCGTCGCTGTCTTGGGGGACGTGATCGTTCAAGAAATGATGCCTTGGTCATATTTTCGCCGCCTTATATAAGCCGAAAAATGATGCAATCCAAAATATTCCGAGTAAAAGTATTGTTCTATGTAACTGATTTGACACAGTAGTTAAAATCGTGCTGATTCATCGCTGTACGACGTAGAACAATGGCTGTATTGGTGTCAGTGCATTTCACTGGAATTTAGAACATTTGTTGGCTTGCATGTACGATACTTAAGGATCGTTACAGGTCTGTTGAGAGTGGCCTGGTCTCCCGTTTATGATACTATGCGAAGACCAGGTTCCCAATCTTGAGTCTATTTTACCTTAGCAGGACAGAGAGTAGATAAACAGAGATATTAGTATTTAAACATTTTATTATTTATTAATTAATATAGACATAGACGCTTACCGTTATAGTTAGATCGAGTGAAGAGAGTGATTTAATATATGAAATATTGCTGTTTATATAGCCAACATTTTGACGTTGAAATTTTCAAAATAACGTCGGAATGTACATTTGTGGTATTGAAAGAATCGTTTGATTAATGCTTATGGCTAAAGACACAATTCGATTTCTTGTTAATTGTATTGTTAATGAGGTCAGACAAAAGTTCGTGTGAACAAATGTTACACGTGTTATATTAAAAGTAGTCGTTGAATTATGCATGTCACAATTATGCGGCGCTAACCGTTACAGGTCGCCTGATCTTACTTTGTAATGTCCCGGGTTCGATTCCCAGCTGGATTACCATTTTCCGTTGGGAAAAAATTAACGGAACCGCATTTTGTTTCTGTCGTTTATGTTACACGCATATATACATATAAAAACTTTATAGTAGGGTTGGTTGGAAGAGATAGTCATAAGACAATACACCCGCCCTATTTTTTTTAAATTTGGGCCAACAAATATGGCTAAATAAAATGCCTCGTGGTATTAAAAGAGCGCAGGGGGTGGGGGGTGGGAGTCACCATAGTTTTGACGTCAATCCTATCCTCCTACTGCGGGTGGGGTCTCGTCGAGGGTTTCGACCGCTTGGACCGACGACGCCCGGTCCGACTTCTGTTCAACAGCTGGCAGCTGCGAAGTGGTCGACGGCGTCGGTCTATGTCTCCACAACATAGGGCCGGGCGATGTTTTGAAACTGACGAATGTACATCTTAAATAGACCTCTTAAATGATTGTAAATTGGTCGATTTCTCTAATATTGGTTTGTTTCGTGTGCCTGATGACGTAGAACAATCGGCTGTTAACTCCTGGACTATGATCGTCGCGCCACGAAGGCAGCGTATCGGCAGTATCGGTATCGCATGCATCGCGATGATACATAGCAAAGCTTTTAAAAACTTGTATTTTCTTTCTGAGGCCGACCACCGCGGCACAACCCGGACCGCCGACGCACATAGGGTTACCATTTGGTAGACATTTGATGGTGCACGACATAAAGGCATAAAAGCACTGACTATCCAGTGGCAAAACCTTGCTACATATACATTTTTATTATATATGCACGCAATTCTCATGATCGCCTGCGAAACGACTCCAGATAAAACACATAAGAGAAGAAGATGGAGCTGTTTTATGCTTATAACTCATGGAGCTGTTTTAACCCGAGCCCGACGCGGTTGCGGGCCCGCGTAATCCCTAGAATGCAGATATGTATGTAAAATTGAGTCGCAATTTTCACAATGCGATTTACGTCCGCTGCGGGCGCGGTTAATCGCGGCGGCCGCAGCGTCTGCGGGCTACTAGTAGAACCGGACGCGGTCAGCTTTAGAACTCACGGAGCGGTTTTCACTCGCGCCCATATATATCTGCGCCGCGGGCCCGCAACCGCGACGGGCGCGGGTGAAAAACGCTCCGCTAGTTCTAAGCCTGACCGCGCAAACCTGGGGTTTCGTAAGTTTGGAAACAAAACTTATATGATTACCTATCGCGAATTTTCAAAAGTCTTAAGGTAAAACGATAATGATGGACGTGGGGACCCACGTCTTGCCAAGCCGCACTTACGAAGATCACTAACACTAGTATTTGTGACAATGCATTGACTCTTCTCTGTATATAAATAGAGAGAGAGAGTATAGCAGTTTCCATAATTGAAGATATAGTATCCCAAAATTATAATTTGTCCACAGTCTCGATGACCTACGGATGGTATTGCCAGTTGTCATTTTCGTCCTCTCTTGGGATTCCTTCGCCATAACACCCAACAATCTAAAACGCCTAAATCAAAAGTGGAACCAAAACTGAAGCAACTAAAACTAAGTTTAAATAGACGCTGTGCTGTGGTCACCCTCGCGCGATCTCTTTGATATCGCCGCACTTGAATAAAACGTATGAATTGATGGATATACTCGTTCATTCCTAACAACTTAAAATATCTCCGATGTCTGTTATGCGGCGATAAATTTGCCGCATTCTTGTATTCATACGCATTCATACGCAAATCGACAGATTGATATGTCAAAATTAATATTTAGTTCTAGCACTATATACATATACTATGTCTGTAAATACATTCCTAAATCTAGATCATTATGTAGAAACTTATTGAATACTTTGCAAATATACTTTTTGACGATTAGAGATGTTTAAAATATATCTTCTTATTCTTGGTTTCTTCTGATGGTGTCGCGGCGTGGCAGCTGATATATGTACCCGTTGTTTTTTAATTAATGGCATCCTTGACATTAAAAAACTGTTTTTTTTTTATAAAAAGAAATAAAATAATAGTATAAAAGTTATGAGCACGATGTGCTATTGACTGGTAGGTGAAATATCGCTAATATTGTTTTTTAGCGATATTTTACCTACCGCTAGATTGCGCAGCGCGCTCAACGCTCCTCAAACTTTCTTCACTAAATGACATTTACAAACTTTAAAAAAAATGTTTTTTTAAACCCTTTTTTTGTCAAAAGTTGCTTATTTTGTCGTGCTGATTCATCCACTACAAGGATAACAGTAATTTAAAACTCAGCCTGTATAGTGTCGCCGTATGATGGCTTTAGCGTCTGGTAAGATGCATTGAGATGCTTAGCTCCAAGGCTCTATAATAATATAGAAATTACGATACAAAATTTAGTTAACATGGTAGCATTTAAAAAAGCAATAAAAAAATGCTTAATTCTTAAAGGACCACTCTATGGCAAAACGAAATTTAACAGAATTTTTGATTAGGTATAATTAGTATATAAAAGCAAATACTTATATTTTTTATTTATAAATATAATAGACATAAATATATGTGAGGTTTAAGACTAGAGGTATTTCAATTTAATTTATTTTGTGTACATTTTGTGTATATTTATATTTTATATTAGTATGTATATTTATTTTAAATATGTATACATTGTATTTATGTATTACTATATATTGGTGTTGGGTATAATAATAATTTCTTACTACTATTTTTTTGTATGTTGGTATAACTCTTTGTGTGTGTATTTGTATTATGCAAGAATGAATGTTTTGAACTTTATTCCAATGATAATTATATAACCGAATGTCATACCTGTCAGCTCGCAATATGCTAAGTTAAATATCAGCATCCCTAGATACGGGCGTTCTTGCTCAGTTAGGTATGCGATGAGCCAGCGGCTATGGGTTCAACTTGTTTTTCCTGCACGTTTTATTGTACTGTATACCGAATATCATAGCCATTCGTCTGTAAATCATGTTATTTAAAATAAATAAGTAAATAAAGAAATAAATTGTGCCGCCTCAGGGGTCCGGGCTGCGAGACGCTCTTGGTGGTCTTGAGGATTCTTGATCTGCTTCCGGTAGTCCACTCACTTTATAGAGGCGGAGTGGAAATCTGAAATTACAGTTTAGCGGCGTAAGCTAATGTTTTTTTTTATTTTATTTTATTGAGGTACTTATGATTAGGTATACAGTTTATTGATCATGTAACGTTTGCTTCTTATAATATTTAACATAGGGAGGTTTAACACATCTTACATGACCTTTACTGCCAATAGCAAAACTAACTAGGCGATAATTTGGCCTGTCTCTAGATGTGCATAAAAAGTATGCATGTTAAGGAGGCGAAGTGATTAAGGAGGGATTTTATAGCTATAGGAGTTAAGGTTCTCATTGCCACTATGATCTCTATTAAAAAGCTAAAGGACTTTTAATTCAAATAAACGTTAAAGGATGCCGATAGGCCACCCTTTATATGATCTGATCGAATTCGATGGCCATGACTTTTCAAACATTGTACTCATTTATTAAAATACCTACGAGTATATACAACTATCATTAGAAAGCCAGCATCTATCAAATTTGCTACCTTTTCATTATATTGTTTTTTTATTATTATTTTTGTTATTTTTCAATACGATTATTTGTTTTTTTTTAGTATTTATATTACTGTTTTTTTAACCTTTTGACTTTTTGTATGATCTGATTCTAACAATTCACGATTATTAGAAATTATTATATGATGCAGAACTCATTAGATTTTCTGATTGTCTTCAAAAATAGATAGGATACTCAAAGTAGTAGCATGAAAAAAACTTGTAATAACTACCTGTTACTTATAGCAGCTTGTATATTGACTACCTATAGTATACTGTGACACGTCCGAGAGCAGTAATTCGCTAATTGGATACGAATGTAATGTAATGTAATGATCCCGATAGAGGCTATTCTCTGAGCCTGAGTCAGTTCATTCCTGACTCGCATATACATATATGATATAGTTGCCATTTCAGTCCCTTAGGCTTTAAAAAAGAAAATCGCTTTATTACCAGAAAAAATCTAAATTGAGTGTTTTTTTTGGTATTTTAGTTCTTTTTGCCAATTACTCCTTTGTTAAGCCAATATAACATAATACATATTTTTTGTGCAATCTTCTGTTTTGTGAACATTTAAAATTAATTTTTTATCGTGTAGTAGAGCATATGATATGATATTTACCACGGAATTCAATTCAATCCGAAACAACTCGCTCTGAAACCTGTTCAAAACTTAAACGTATGTACGCTTTGATGTTAACTTTTAATGTAAGTCACCTCAAAGAGCTATAAACTCCCTCTCCAGTTTCGAATGTTTCAAAATGGCTTTGATACAATTTGTGTCGTGCTATCGGGTCTACTTCAGAGAGACAGAGCGCGGCGGTAGCGCCGCTGTCAAACGAAGCATTGACACGCGCCAAAGATCAAAGCCGCGCCGCTCGCTTCCACAGTTGGAATCACGGGACTTTATATTAATGGGGTGAATAGAGCGAGCTTCTCCGCTTCGTATAACTGGAATCACTTTTCAATCTACTTAATGAATATACCTAGTTACAGTAAGCGTGGTAAGAGGCGACTGCTATGATATTGGAGAGATTCTTAATGATGATGACGGTGATAGCGAGAGGGTTATGATTATCTATCGTAAAGCGAGCCAAGCACAGGTTTAATATCAGATATAAGAGTTTCAGAATTAAAATTATGTTACATAAATGTATGTACCTAAATGAAATGACGTACCTATAAGCAATGAAAACTTTGGGCTTCCTCACAAAGATATCTAAGCCGTTTACAAACTCTAAACCTATTATTTCACTATATTGTGCTAACGTCCGTAGTGTTTCAGAATTAGCATCATCTATCTGGAACCCCGCAATACAGCGTCTAAAAAATGAGAATTGAGAGGGTCCAGAAGATATTCTTGAGGAATCTTAACTATCGGAGATACCCAGCACTACAATCATATAATTGCATAATGAGACACGACCATCTTCACTCGCTCGAGGACAGGCGCACGGTTGCATGAAGAATAGTATCGACGTCCCATATATACCACGTGGATAATTTGTCATTTTTCGTCCTACCTCGAACGAGCTCTTCGTACATTCGAATTGCAACGCACAAATACGAATTATGCACAAATACCATGTTGTATCGTCTTATTAACTTACATAATACTAGGTTTCAACAAATAGATATTAATTCATTCAATCAATCTGATTATATGACATAATTATATAGAACCATAAAAAATGCTCACAGAATACTCTTTTTTGTCAATTTATTTATATATGTACGAGTACTTATTTATTACGTATTTATTTATGTATGTATTTATTTATGTATTTTATTTATATATGTATTTGTGTATGTATGTATACGTATATATAATACAGACCATCCCCCGTTATTTCCTACTTCTCCCGATCCTCCACTTTTGGATAACTTAAATTAATTCAATTAAAGTTGGTAAACATTTATGGTTAACAGTTTGAAAACCAGTAAACGGCCTCACATTTATATTTTGTTACGATCACTTATGTAAAATTGTGAGCAACGCTGTATGTTTTCTTAAAAAATACATAAACAAATAAACAAATAGTTCTGCTTCCTGTTGAAGGAAGTTAGACACTAGGCCTCGAAGACAAAGTTTTCTTTGGCTCCCTTATCAAGGTTCATATATTGATTAGATTAGATTAAATTAGACCGTGCCATTTTTGAGAAAAATATGTACCTCAAAACTAGGAAAGTCACCTTTATCGGACACCGCGTCTCTTGAACACTCCGGCGTCGCTAGTTTATTTATGTCTGATAACTAACGTACGAACAATTTTGGTCTGTAAGTTGTTTTGGATATTGGTAAATGAATTGAAATAAAATATTAATGAATCATCATTCCTTCGTGATTTGTCTACCGGATCCGGCACATAGTACACTGGTTAAAATTTGAAAGTAGAGACTAAGAAAGCGTTTAAAACTAGAAAACTGGCCTTCTTCGGATATCGCGTCTCCTGAGCACTCCAGCGTCGCTAAGCATAGCTCAGTTCACTCGCGAGATACCCAGGAACAGCGACAATTATAACATGTGTAACCTTTTCTTCCAAGAACAGTAATTCCAGTCGACTAAGTACACACGTGGCGAATTTTTTAATGAACTTCCGGAAAAAATAAAGGCATTGAATCCCACAAACTATTTAAAACTGCCATCAAAAGTATTTACTACCAAAAGTTTCTATACCATCGCCGAATTTTGACTAAGTATCTATTTTATCAATTTCTTCATGGTTATCTATGATTTTTTTATTTAATAATTCGTTGGGTCTGACGTCACGACATCTTAGTTTTAGTGTATACATTTACTTGTACAGTGAGAAAAGTATCTGTACGTGGGCTCCTTAAATAACGTAATAAGCTCCCTAACTGCAATAATAGCCGAACAAGAACAAAATTTCATACGTTATCAAGCATAGCAAGGCGCTAGCTATGCTTGATAATGTATGAAGCATATATTATCAAGTATTTTCATACTCCTAAGTTACGTCCTTCAAATTTTCCGAATCTGCGGGAGAGCGACTGATGCGGCAGCAACGACCGGTTTATCAATAAAACTATAAAGTGTAACAATTCAATTTGTGGAATTTGTAACTTCAGATGAAAGACCTTAGGCGTGGAGTTCCACGCGTAAGGTCTTTTCAAAGGAGTCCGGGAATAATTTTATCAGTTTCCGAGACGCGAGAAGGTCCAGTTCGGACGTACCAGAACTCAAAACGATTTCTGCACCGGATCTGGAATCTCCTGTTCTGACGATGTAGAGGGGATGATGCCCTCCATTTCTGGTCGATTCGCGGTGCGTTATGTTAATCGAAACCGGCCCTCCTTCAGACAGTATCACAAGCCTCTCGCGCTGCGTAAAGCTTCACAAGTGCCGACAGCCATTATTGGTGGCGGCGTTTCCCTTTGATGTTTGCCGTCACGTCTGCCGGGCTGGCTGAAGCTCGCGTGTCAAACTCACCATTCTCTAGCCCGCCATTACGTTATAATGCGATATTATGTATGGCACCGTGGCAGACACAAGGCGGCGACTACAAAGCACTGTTCTCTTCAATGCTAAGCTGGTAGCGCACCCTTCACTCTTACCCCCCACCCTATGAGCGCTGACAACTGCCGCCGCTTTCATCTAACCACCGCCGCGAAGAGTGCAGCTGCTCGTCAATGGGGATGTAATGAGCACACCAAGTGCTGCACAAAAGGAAATATAGATGCTTTTCTGACTCTGGTAGTCACCGCCTATCGCCATTATTATGTCATACAAGATACATTCAAACTTTAGATTACGATTTCCAATATAACATGTCTCCGGTGCCAATTTCTAAGTCCATACGTTGATAAAACCACTAAAATAAGATAAACAAGCTGATTAGGGGAAGAGTTGATAATCCTAGCATGCTAGCGAAGGTTTGTCTCTTTGTCCCGGACAATTATAATCGATCTCGCACTCATAATCTATTTGCGGAGCCGTCCTCGCGCACCAACCTAAGTCGATGGAGTCTGCTTACACGAGCTTTGCGGCACATAAATGCGCTATGTTCGACAGCGCCAGACTTTGATATTTTTACAGCGAGCCCGCATCTCTTCAAGGTGTGGGCATTGCGCTACTTGTTTATGGCAGAATAATATAAACTGTTTTCACTCTTATGTACTGTAAGATTGTAAGTTTGTAAGTTTTTATATTCTTAATGCCGGTATTTGTATTTAACGCTTATTTAAACATGTTATGTATGTACTTGTAAGAATTCTATTATTTTTTTTAATATTTATGTGTATATTGCATATCAACGGATTGGTAGAAACTGTAATGTTGATTTGTTATGAAATAAATAAATAAATAAATAAATAAATAAATAAAAATGTCATAAATCGTTCAGATTTTTATTTCTATTTTACAGTAAATTTGAGCAAAAAAAATCTTCTAAAAAAATCATCGGAAAGTTATGAACTTTTAATAAAAAACTTCTATTAAACTTTGAAAGAGTTTCAATAATTTAAAAAGTTTTTGACTTATTGACTTTGAGAAAAAAGGATTACGTTTGGCGACAAATGGGCCGATTGCGTTGCTTCGTGAACTAAAATAGGAACTTAGTTCAACCACGAGACAGAGCAATATGTGAGAACGGAATATGAAATGAACTATCATCGATTTAACTACCAAAACTACCTGTCGAACTTATAGACGCCCGAATAAGTTTGGACACATTTCGTGCGGTCTTCGATTTAGATGCTTTAACATCGGTGGGTAGTTTTAATACGGAAAAGTGACAACCGTTCATTTCACATTCCGCTCTGACGTACTGCTCTGTCTCGCTCACATGAACTAATTTCCGATTTCAGTTCAAGAGAAACGCAATCGGACCCAATGTCTTAAATGTGACAGTAAAAGCACTTTTGAGAGTCTTCACTGCTTTGACAGCGTAATTCTTATAGTATATAGAATTTTTGCAAATTGTTCTTTAATCAAAGTACTACTTAGACCTTTATCTAACTATCCGTATATACATGGATGTAAATACTTTAATTTAAAATAATTCGTAAATGCATTTACATTAAATTTAAATGTAATAAGAATAGTAAAGGATAATATTGAAAACTTTGTGGATATTTTGCCGGGTGTAATGTTTCAGCCAGGAATTAATTTTAGCTTTTATAACTTCTGTAGTTCATTTCGATTCGTTGTTTTTGCATGCCGTTTGTAAAAATATGTTAATTAATATTAAAGCTCGGCTAAATCAGAGCAAAAGAGTTATTGCAGCGAGGTGAGAGAGGGTTTCGGCTTTTCGGCGTTTCGGCTTCGTCCGTCAGCTCGACTCGGCGTATTCGTCGGCTTCTGCTAGAGGCGCAATTGGAATTCGTGGCATTATTCGGCCAAATTACGGGGTCCGAAGCGGAATGCCCGAAATAGAGAGGCAGCGCACTGCAATGGCGGCGGTTAAAAAACGACCTTCTAAATGCTCGTCGGGCGTTCGAGGCTCGATTTAACGACATAATGAAATAATTGCATCGCAGCCGACGAAACACAATGCGATGAAGAGGCGCTGCCGAGACTGTAAAAACTGGACGCTGGACCTGGACCCGGGCAGCCGGTAGTCTTGAATCAGGAGGCAATCGACGCGACCGGAGCATAAAAGACAACAAAGTAGCAGAACAGGAAGCAGTGTAATACCATACATTGTTTTTGTAGAACATACGCTGCCATGCGCCTACTTTTGCACTAAGTAATATTTATAAATATTATATATTAAAAGGGATAAAAAACACGACTGCCATTGCAAAAAGTAAATTATTGTATTTATAATTATTTTTATTACATCTTTTTATATAATATTGGTGGTTTATATATATATATATATATATATATATATATATATATATATATATATATATATATATATATATATATATATATATATATATATATATATATATATATATATATATATATATATATATATATATATATATATATATATATATATATATATATATATATATTCCAGCATAGATTCTCGACTTTCACTTGTGTCACCACTGTATGAGGCAGGAAGAAGTCCGGTTGGCCAGACTTCTAATACCACAGCAGGGATTATTGACCAACACTGAAAGAATAGAGAAGAAAAAAAGGCAAGGAGTCGCTCCTGGTCTACACAGACCAGATAAGTCTCCTTTCATTTATTTTATACGTTAATTTATTTAGTATTAATACATAATTTCAATTTGAATATATATATATATATATATATATATATATATATATATATATATATATATATATATATATATATATATATATATATATATATATATATATATATATATATATATATATATATATATATATATATATATATATATATATATATATATATATATATATATATATATATATATATATATATATATATATATATATATATATATATATATATATATATATATATTTATATATATTTATATATATATATACATATATTTTACACTTGGTTGTATTTTGCTGAGTTTTAATTTTTTTGGGAGACAGAAGCTGATTTTTACTGAAAAACTAATAAATTATAATAGATATCCAACGCCATTAGAGGAATCATCAGTTTATTTCATTATAAATTCATACTGGGATATGTTATTCGCAAAAAAACGCAATCTGAAAATCATTAAAATCACTTTGGCTCGTTTTTATCGATAATATCTACGTTATTTGCATAGAATTCAAAAGATTGTAAATAAAACAGGATATTTAAAAAATTAGACCTTTAGCTAACATTTGTCATTATACTTTTTATTTGATTGAGCAATGTGGTGGTTAGGGTGGTACTAGAAAGAAATAGAAATATCGAGTAGAAACATCTGCCGTCGCCACTGGTTGTCAACCCTGGGGCGAGTCGGAAGGAGAGGATATCGGTATCGGAAAGAGAGGATATCAATTCGAAACAGTGGACGCCATTTTGGTGAACTAGATGAGTTCAGCAGACACATGATGATGATTAAGTTGAGAGGGATTTGATAGACTGTAGTATCACATCCGTAGTCGTATCAGTCGACAGGCTCTTTGAATGGCCAGTGACGTCTTCCACTACTCATAATGTTCGGTGGGGCTACTAGAGCCGGGCGCCTTGACCCGGCTATCGGTTAGGGCATCTCAGGGCTGGGCGCCCTGTGTCAGATATCGTAATTAGGCGCCTGACGGAGCAGGCGCCTTATGGTGATAGGATAAGACGGAAGAGCGTACATGGCATATTCTTGGGCGATGACTGCTGTGCTGTAGTACCCGCGCTGGTGGTCCGCTAATCTAACAGACTGTACGGGTACGGCTTCCGGACTTCTGGCGGCTTGGTGTGCAGCGGAGCGAGCTGACAGACCACTTTGCCTTGATAACTTAAATACTCTATCTTGCCATGTAACCAATAAACGCCAGATAGGACTTTCCGCATGATCTACGAAGACTGTCTGACTTATCTCAGACATAAGAACCGAATAATCTCATGTGATCTGCTCTTTTCTTGTCGACAAGTGACACTTGCTAAAATGTTATCAAACAGAGACGCTTAAAAATGGTGTGTTTTGTCGATCTCCGTATTACCTCTTGTAATACCCTCAGATCATATAGAAGGCACCTAGTCATGCCTAACCTAACATTTTTAAAACAAATTCAAATTTTTAAACAAACAAGGTTGTCAAAATAAGGCAAGAACATTAGGAGTATGATAAATATAAAAATAAAACACGCAAGTCGAGTGAAACACACTATGTTACTATATTTCATCAGTCTATTGTGAATCAGTTATATTTGTCATTGCGCTTCCTAAGCGACATCGCATCATAGCAATCGACAGAGCGATTATATGATCGCAATTCCAGATAGCGGCGATTAGAGAGCGTTACTTAGTTGAGACTTGCTTTGGATGGAAAACGTCATGTTGGCGAGTATGATGGATTGAAGGCATATTTAAACCAAAGCTACTGAGTAATTCAGGACATTCCAACCTGTGCGTGATCAGCGGGCTTACAACCGCCATTACAGATCAAGTAAAATTCGCGTTTCCTCCAAAGAACAGCAAACAATAATGACATGGTGATCTTTGGGAGAAATTTCTCTATAAAGTTTGTGCTACATTCATCTTAGTATAGCGCAATGGACCCCCCCTATTTTCGCAATCTGTCTTTTATAACCACGATTCCATATCATGATTCCGTACTCGGTCTACCAACTAAAGATGTAAGTAAATAGGAGCATGATGATCCTGCGAATGAAACCTAGAAGTTGGTAACTCAGCTTATAGTCAAGTCCTGGTCCGTGAACTGAAAAAACCTTTCAGAATATAAATCCATTCGGGATATAACCATCGATTATATAAAGGAAATGTAAGGATTTCGGCGATATACATAATAGATTTTTTTTTAATTTCAGAATTAAAACATTGATTTGCTTACAAAAATAACAAGAACCGAATGGCAAAACCTTCACCTTTTGCTTATTTGATTCTGTCGCCCACCTGGGACTAGCCCGTTCTAGGGTGGACGGGACTCTAGTATTACAATTAAGTTTCCTTGATTGCTTACAAATGTATAAGTTTTAGTAAATTGCCCTAAAATGTGGTCTTCAAAAAAGAAATAATAATAATATTAAAAAATATTAAAAGATAATATAATAATAAGTGGCCGTAGTGATTCAAATGACCTACAAGCCCGCGTAGACTTCCACAAAAAGTTCCTTACTGGAATCAGCCAGAATGGCACTGGTCTGGGGTATGGCAGTACAACCACGAGCGACGTGGACTTGAAGAAGTCTCTTTTGCGGGGAGATTACGACAGCAAGAGTATGGCTCATGCTATTGGCCTTCAATGCCAGAATGATTGGACAACAATTGGGGACTTTTGCATTCCGCCTCCAATGCACTGGAAGGTAATGCTCTATGACTGGACGCCAGAGATGCTGAAATTTTATTTGAATGCCTTTCAGCATACACTTCCAGACCCCAGTAACCTCGCTCGTTGGAGCTTTGCCGAGGATAGTTCTTGTCCCCTCTGTAGCAATACCCCTTCACAGCTAGACACATTCTAGCTGGCTGCAAGGTGGCCTTAGATCAAGGACGGTACACTTACCGCCATGACAAAGTTCTCGCTGTTATTCGCGAGGTAATTAGTCTCTCAGTGGCTCGTGCCAACAAGGGTTTGACAGTATCTCCCAAACCCCCAATACAGTTTGTGCGGGGTGGCTCTAAAGGCAAAAAACATTTAACTACAAAACCTTTCTCAATAATCGAGAAAGCTACAGATTGGATTCTGGAGGTTGATTCGGTCTCTAAGCAGTATAAATTCCCTGAAAGTCTCGGATGCACAGCCCTCCGTCCAGATATAACTCTTTACTCTCTATCTCGGAAGGTGGCTCTTATTGTAGAATTAACTGTTCCATGGGAATCAAATATCCCAAAAGACCACGAGTACAAATTAAATAAATACCATGATCTTGCAAATGCCGTAACCCGGAACGGCTTCACTGTTCACCTTCACGCGGTGGAAGTTGGCGCTCGTGGCCTGCCAGCTAAATCTCTATTTCACCTCTTTAAAGATCTTGGCCTTTCCAGAAAAATAATCAACTCTTTCTTAGAAAAATTATCTAAAACTGCGATTTGCGCATCTCAAATTCTATGGCTTCGAAGGGGGAGTGAATGGGTGGCAAGGTGAACGCTCACATGTGGCAAGACAGCTGTCCTAAACCTACCACAGCCGGTTCGTAAGTCCGGAATCCACTGCTCACCCCCCAGAAGTGTAAAAAATAGTATTATGATGGGCCCGACTCCGGTCGGTGAATTCCATGGCAGCTCCGTTTGTATTTATTTATTATTATATAAAATTCGATTAAATAATATAAATAAAGTTATATGTGAGAAAATAAAGAAACAGTCATTAATATTTAATATATGTTAAGTAATATAGGATTTAATATAAAAATACCAAGTCAAAAAAGTACAATTCATTGTCAAAATGATATATAACAACAAAGTCAAATATTTTTTGGTAGTTAGTTCAATATTAAAATATACTCAACATACATGTTTCAAAAAATGTTAATAATTTGTGCACCTAAGTTTTATTAAACTATTATTTGTAACATTTGATGTATGGTTAGTCTGTCATGATTCGATAACCATTTCTTTAATTTATTTTTGAATTCCCTAAATGTCAAATTCCTTTTTATTTCCATATTGATCAGATTGTAAAGTCTCGGCGCAATGAGAGAGAAATGTCTTTGTCCAAATGATGTTTTCATTCTGGGTATTATTAAGCTATTTTCTAAAACTTGTCTCGTTGGTCGTCGGTTCTGAATTATTACTAAATTTGAGCCTTAAGAGGGAAGTTTTCAGAAGAAGTTGTCTACAATCAAGGACTTTAGCTTCCTTATAAAGTTCTTTAGTGGGATGGCGATATGGTCTACGTAGAATAATTTTTAATATAAATTTCTGCGCAACTTGCAATGGCTCTAACAGGGTTTTGCCACATTCACCCCATCCAATTATGCCCTTAGTAATAAGCGATTCAAATAAAACATAATAAATAGAATGTCATGGTTTTACACCTATCTAAATTTAAAATAACTTTATTTACGGTACAATATTCATACAACCTCTGAATATCGTCTAAAATATTGCCACAGTCATTACATTAGCGAAGTTAGCTGTGCTGAATATACTAGGGGTGTCAATCACAACGGGCGAACCCGTCTCCCCTGGAAATTATAACGACATCGAGCCATTCTGTCCCTCATGGAGTGAACGTAAAGACTTAGTGAACAACATAATCCTCAGTTAAACTACGCCAGCAGCATTTAAGAGTCCAACGCCTTACGGACAACCTTGCAGCATTACTACCATTAGCGACCAGCGGGCAAACCACGCAACAATAGGGGAGACCGGGGCTATGGGGCCACCCCGGGGAATGAGGCCACCCGCTTAATTCAAACCCCGCGCGTTTTAGTCCGCTTATATGCAGTGCTACCAACTCTCATTGGCATAATTAAACAGTCCGACGACGGCCGTGTTCATGTGAGGAGATATAAAAGTTTCGTGGGCGAAAAATCAAAATACCGCCATTCCATCTAAGGTCGGACTTTTACAAAAGTAAGCATATGAAAAATTTGATTGGTAATACTAAGATCAAACAATGTATGCTTTATAATAGCATATTGCAGCATGATTTAGCATGCAATTGATTGCTTCAATGACAGTTTTAGGTTATATTTTCCATATGTTTGTAAACTTCACCAAAATGGGGCAATGAGGCCAGGGATGGCCTGATTACCCCAATATTGTGGATTAAAGGAAACAAAGTGCTTTACGTGTTTTTTTCCCTTTTCATAGATGGTTCGAAATTATCAGAGGAAGACGAATAAAGCCAGTTGGAGCAAGGAATGTATGACAGAGGCTTGTGCTCAAGTGGCCAACGGCAGAAGTGTCAAAAGTGTGGCGAAGACTTTTAACATTCCGAGGAGTTCTCTTCGAAACCAATTAAAAAAAGGAATTCCACAAGGCCCCAATATGGGTAAACCAACAGTGTTCAGCGCTGGACAAGAAGAAGAACTAAAGGCTCATGTCCTAATTTTGGCAAAATTATATTTTGGTGTGACAACAACTCAAATAAGGCAAATTGCTTATGAATTTGCTGAAATTAATAACATCAAAAATAAGTTCAACAAAACTACCAAACTCGCCGGTGAGGGTTGGCTCTCTGGCTTCTTGAAACGCTGTGGTGACATTTCACTTAGAAAGCCAGAGCACACAAGCCTCAGTAGAATACTGGGATTTAACAAGCTTGACGTGTCAAAATTTTACAGCAACCTCGAAGAAGTATATGGTAAATACAAGTTTCCGGCATCTCGAATATTCAACTGTGACGAGACAGGTGTTAATACAGTTGGGAGTGCAATAAAAGTACTGGCCAAAAAAGGTCAGAAGCAAGTTGGTCTTATTTCCAGCGCTGAGCGAGGAACAAATACCACGGTGGTTTGCTGCTTCAGTGCTGCAGGGTTATACGTTCCGCCTATGTTCATCTTTAAGCGTCAAAGAATGACACCTCTGCTGGAGAAGGATGGGCCTCCAGATGCCATCTACACTTGCTCTAAGTCTGGCTGGATAACCGAAGATTTGTTTGTAAAATGGCTCGAACACTTCCATAAGACTGTTAAATGTTCAACACAGGAACCAGTTTTGTTGGTACTTGACAATCACTCGAGTCATGTATCCCTATCAGCTTACAATTTCTGTAGAGCTAATGGAATTGTCATGGTATCACTCCCACCGCACACCTCCCATCGCACCCAGCCCCTGGACGTTGTATTTTTTGGACCTCTGAAGAAGGCAATTAATCGAGAGATAGACCTTCATCTAAAGACAAAGCAGTATGAGAGAGTCGTACAATATGACATTGCTTCTATCTTTTGTTCTGCCTATAGAAGAGTGTCTTCCGTAGACAAAGCTCTAAAAGGGTTCCAGTGTACTGGTATTTTTCCATTGAATCCATACGTTTTTGATGAGACCGAATTTACACCTCCTGCTGAAGATTTAGACGTTGTTTCCGAGCGATCAGATCAGGATGTTATCGTTGAACCATCTAATCAGGAAGTTGTCGCCGGGCCTTCAAATTGGAACAAGTCACCCCATACCACAGTGGCTGAAATAACACCTATTCCAAGGAGGATCAAGAAGATTACAAAACATCTCCGAAAGAAAGGCTCATCCCAAATACTAACGTCAACACCTCTCAAAGACGAGCTTATTGAGAAAAGTTTGAAAAAAGAAAAGAAAGCTAACAAGGAAGTAGAGAAACAGAAGTTATTGAGAGTTAAGAAGAAAGTATTTAGTAGCTCCTCATCAGACACCTCAACTGAAATCGTATTCGACGATGAAGGTTTAAAAGATCAGGAGAGTTCCGATGATGAAATTTGCCTTGTATGTGGCGAATATGGGAAAAGTCGTGAAATTTGGTTCAGGTGCACAATTTGTGGAAAGTGGGCGCACAAGGACTGCAGTGGCGCTGAAAAGGCAAAATGTTATATTTGCGATTTTTGTAATGTTCTTTAATTAAACAAACTTTATTTCTTTGATTAAACTTGTATTTATAATTATTTGGGGTAACCAGGCCAGGGGTGGCGTCATTACCCCATACCATGGGGTAATGAGGCCATTTGCAGTGTTCATAGTTTTTAGCTGTTAAGTATCAACACTTTGAAAACTTCCCCTTATGAGGTATTCAGGGTGATAGTCAACATATTGAAATTTAATTTTGTCTAGGAGCGATATCAAAATTCCTTAAAACTAACAATATTTTTCTCGATTTCCCTTAAGGTGGCCCCATAGCCCCGGTCTCCCCTACTACAAGATTTGGTTGAATTTCTCCATCCTCCAGTCTCGTCACAGTTTCCATGTCGTTTACGCGGCCTCTACCTGACGTTAGCGATAATTCAGTTCGAATTTATAGCGGACCGAGGTGCCACTTGCATATCAATATCACACGGGATCAGGTGGCCATAAGATCATTTAAAAGGTGACTGACATCAGGTCAACGATAACCCTCACTGCTTAGGAAACGTACATTTACAGAGCCCCGGTTGTTCGCCGGAGTACACAATGGATTGGTTAACGCCGCACAATTCGCAAACCGCCAATCATCGCCCGAGGCGTCCCTCAGATTAGGACCTCCGATCACACCTGTCCACGACTGGGCTTACACCCGCAGACAGAGTTCACAGAGTCCTTTCCAGGTTAGTACCTCTTCAAGGAGGTTACTGGGTAGGAGTAGATAACAAACAGGTCATCAGGCTTAAGCAGCACGGAACCGTTAAGTGCTGATATGGTAAGGCCATCCGAATATAATAAAAAATGTGTATATCAAAAACATTTCCCAATATCTTTGATAATCCTGGGTGTACCAGGGGCCGCCAGCCTTCACTGGTACTGTTTGAAATTCTTTATTGAACTAGACCGCGGCGTTTTGGCTCTTGTAATAATTGCCGTTAATACATTGCCTCTATTTTAAATTCTTATATTACAAGACTCAACTATGTCTCTTCATTTAACAAAATACTACTGTAATCATTTTTATCTCAAAACTTTCTTAAGTGTAATTTTAAATTCTTTTAGATGATTTGACAGGACAATAAATCATCGAAATTTTGCAATCTATCTATTCCAAGATATCTAAATAATACCAAAATATGGAGGTTCTTCAAAATCTTTAGCCCGTTTCTAAAAATAATCTATTATGCTTAATGTGTCAATGTATGTATTATTCAAGCGAATTCTTTTTACATATTTGGGATTTTCAGTGAAATGTTTGTCGAGTCTTCTAAATCTCAGGTTCAACTCAGCCGCACAAACTTTAGCCGAGGAAGTAGCTGTTATTATTTTATATTATATTATTTTCTATTATGTATTTTTTAATTATATATATACATAGTATATTATTACCATTTATTTATTATTCTTTTCTCATTATCTGCTTAAAATCAACATGTATGCTCATAACGACTTCTTAAAATATTTTGAAAATACATAGCATCGTATCTACCCATTTAATCTAATACATATTATTTACCGTTAATTATTTTGTTTTAAATTGTTATCATATAGTCTTTGTTTTTGTAAATTGGTAAGTGTAAAGTATTGTATATCATGTCAAGTGTAAAGTATTGTAGACATGATATACCATATTGTATATCATGTCTTGGCTAAATTGAGTAACTAATTTAAGATTAATTACTGTCATTCCTACACAATTGTATGGTTGTATTGGAAATAAATACTTTTTATCTTTATCTTTATCTTTATCATTATTAACATTGGTTTAATCTTTAATATGTTGTAAATGTATTATGTGTTATTTTTAAACTCTACTTAATATCTAATCACTGATATCTAGTAATAAGCTTCTGATGTCAGATCGCAATCCTTAATAAGTCTAAAATCGCACATCTAGGCACAAGCGTAAGCCTAGTTAGATATACGTATGTTACGACCCTCGGGTTGCATGGGATTGGGATGAATCAATTTGTCACTTTATTCGATTAGAAAGTCATTATATCGTCCTTATGTAACCTTAGAAAAGGCATGAAATAAATATAAAATATAAAAATATAAAGGCTGTCTGTATAATGCAACAATCTAATTTATTTCGAACGACCGACCTCTTTGTGGGTTCTCTATTGTTCTAATCATGAATCTGCGGTGCAGCGCGCATGCATGATCACCCATGGCTGCAGACGTTAAACTCCGAACAGACAGCGGGCTGTTATTCGCCATTGTCGTTGAGTACAATCGAAGGGTTGCACAGCGGCCATTGTCATGTTGATATCCATTACTGAAGCGCGCTCCGGCATACCCGCGAGAGGCACGTTTACCGGCGACAATAGACTATGCAGGCTGAATGGCGGAAGTGCTAACTGACACGCAACTGTCGCCTTCATTGAATTTTTAACATAAAACCGGTCAAGCCCGAGTTTCACTAGAATATAAATCGGTTGGGTCACCCCAAGACTTTCCCGGGCAAATAGAGTTGTCAGGAGCACCAGAAGGTTGATTCCTATGGGAAACTAGCCCCAAGACCAGAGTCCTGCCCGGGCTCGCACTTCATGCGTGGAGGCCGCCGGATGGGTGTTGACCCGTGAGTGTGACCATCCCTGAACAGAATGGGTCTTCGTGGCCAACTCAGCAAGAGCCCATTAGCTCCCCAAACAGTAAACTAACCACCCCCCCCCCTCCCAAACCCCTCTCCTAAAACCCCTATCCCCCAATCCCCTCCCCTTCCCGCGCCAACCCCTAACCATTTTCCCCCGCGCGCCGATCCCCTCCCCTCCGATAGTGAAAATGTTGGATTAAAAACACGAATGTATTACTAAGATTTTTGTACTCTATTAGTACTATTTTATTATATTAGTATATTTGTTGTATTTTCCGTGGTATTAAAATTACATTTTTCCAATATCTTGCAGTATTTCCTGAAATATGGCGGAGTTTAAAAATGATTTGTGTCACTTGAATATGAGATATTCCAACCAAAATTTCACAGTGTGACAAGGCATCTGCGTACCGAATTATCGAGATTGAAGTATAATTATCGCGCCCCTGGTGGGTCGATTTCTGCCACAACCTTTCAACACCTGCCATGACCAAATGATGCCTGCATGCCAAATTACAGCTTAATTGGATGAAGCGTTTAGGCGTTATCGTGGAGTAATACACACAGAGTCACATACACACATGCAAAAGTGCGTTCACAATACTTCCCATTTGTCGGGAAAGTGAAATTAGTTCTTGCTATGAAACATTACCACAAATAATTGTCTAGAAAAGGACTTCGACCGTAAGCAAACCGCATAAAATCTTTACACCTAGGATTAAGGAGGGGGCAGTAGGTACCCTAAACATCATATCGAATAATCAAAATAAAAGCTATAATTACAAATGTTTGACAAATAGTTGGAAAAAGGTCTAAAGTGTCAGATTTTTTAAAATATATCTTATGTGAAATACGTCATGATGACTATAATGATTTTCAAAATCCGGTTTTTAAAATAACACATCCCAGTATTAATATGTCAATAAGTTGATGCATCCTCTAAAAGGGTTGAAAATATATAGTTTATTAAATATAATTCAGCAAAAAATATAGACTCAGTAAAAAATATTCTTCAAATCTTTGACTCTGAGGTTAACCATTTTGTTATTATTTTATAGTTCTTATTAGGATCCTAACAGGATAGGCTATTAGAGTGTATGGTCGCTATATATAGTTGTTATTAGGATCCTAACAGGAAAGGCTATTAGAGTGTTTGGTCGCTGTTACACATCATACCTTATGTTTTGGCTACCTATCCATATACGGGGTGTTATTACTGCACGGGCTTTTTTTTCTGTGGGTGAATCAGTACAACGTAGTAAGCAACTTTTGATTTAAAAATTTGGAAAAAACCAACAAAAAAAAATTTATATATACATATATATATATTTTTAGTTTTTTTTCATTTGAAATTCTTGAAGAAGTTGGCTGTTAAATAAAGGTTTGAGAAGCGTTTGAGCGCGCTGCGTTATCTAGCGGTAGGTAATAAGTCGTAAATAAACAATATCAGAGACATTTAACCAACCGCTAGATAGCGCATCGTGATCACAGATTTTCATACTATTTAAATCAAAAAATAAATAAAAAAAACAAATTTAAAAAAACATTTTTTTTTATTTTTTAGTTTTTTTTATTTTTTAAAAAAAGTTTCTTACTTTGTTGTACTGATTTACCCACAGAAAAAAAGCCCGTGCAGTAATGACACCCCGTATTTAGCACAAGCATAGCTTAGTGGAGCGACATGCGACATTTATAAATAGACACCTTTTATTAAATCTAGCTATGGGTTATTTTTTGCGATGTATGTAGAGTGTATTTTAGGCTTAAGCTTTTATTGTAAATTCCCTCCCCTTAAATAAACAAATAAAAAATAAAAAATATATAGCTCACGGGAATTGCCTTTTGCCTGTCACTGAAAATGCTTAAATTTTTTTGCATACGTATTTAATTAGAAAAAAGGCTGTTGAACATAGTATTATTTGTTTTCGTTATTTCACAATTTTAACCGCCCTACCTATTCGAACGTACGTCTGGTATATTTTCATAGAGAAAAAAATATATAAAATGATATATATAATAGAAATTTATATAAAACCACTATATAAAAACCGATTATACAAACAGCTATATATTTTAAACAAGTATTGAGAAATGAAATGAAAAAAAATAAGGATTTACCTACTTTTTGAATAATAACGCAAAGGTAGGGCGGTTAACCGCTCGAAAGCCAGCCTTCGCGGGCAAAAAACTGTTTTGCAACTTTTTGGTCGATTTTGTAAATAAATACTGAGAATATCGTTTTTTCATGAATTCCCTCTTGTTAGCCAGTAAGTAATGTTATTAGTCGTATAGATTATATATTAAATATAATATATATGGGGGCCGGCCGAAACGGTTACGCTCGGATCTGTCAAACGACGCAAAGTGCCTATAGGCACTGTTGGCGTCCGACGGGTTAAAGCGTAACATTTTTAATTTAACTCTAAAGACTATTTAACCTTATTAAGATTTTTTTTTTAAATATCTATTTGCCGTGAAAAAAATGCATAATTTTACAAAAACTATAATAGACACAGGATTAATTATTTTTTCCTGTAAACTTTATATCGCGGGATATCTATCTAAAAAATCAGAGCAGAAACTTCGGACATATGACGGAGGGGGCATACTTTTTCGTCTACATTTTTAATGCGAAATTATACGAAAATATAGCGAAATAATCCCCTTCAAATAGGTAAAAAAATATCTCGTTTTGACCCTCCTTAATAACTAAAGATGTAAAAACAGTTTTTATAAAAAGGCAAATAAATTTCATGTCGATAAAGCTTTAAAACTGGCTGAGATAATCGACGGTAAATATATCCAGTTAGACAGTCTGAAGGATAGACAACGAGATCTCACGAAGAGGTTTTCGCTTGTACACTTTGGTACAGAACTCTAAAAATAATTCACAACGAACCTATCGACTAATAATATCAATACACTGAAAGCGGAACTGATATTGTCCAAACGATAACATCTAACTCTAAATTCGATTTCAGATATATGACATCAAAATAAGGTTTTCAATTACAATTAGGTTGTTACAATAAACATTTTCCTTTAATTTTCCCGGCACACCAACCGACGAGAAGGGAAAGTACTGTGAACGCGCGTTTTTCCTTGGAGATTAAGACGGAAATATCCATTTTGAGCCTCCTGAGACGAATAAGACCATTTCCAGATGGAACTCTGTCTATGTTCAAAGTTCAAAGTTTATTTATTCCAAAAAAACCCGGCGAGGGTATAGAACTTACAAATAATAAATACATTTTTTATAATATTCATATTTTATAAACATATCATTTATCTGGAAAAAATAAAATTAAATCACGTTAGAAATCTGAAAGTCAATAATCTATACAAAATCAACCATTACATTGTCTAAATATTAAAAAGAGCATTAAGAAATATCAAAAATAGAAATACCAAATCCGGAAATAAGTATAAATCTATAAATAAAAAAGAAAAAACAATAGAAAGGCAAATCCATTGAATGATCTCGCAAATAAATAAATCAATAATAATAATAATAATTAAGGAGTTTAATTTGGAAAGAATCAAATAATAATCAGAGTAAAAATATAAAAATAAAAGCAATAATTCCTAAATCATGTTACATAATCAGTAAGTAAATTGTCTATAAAATGAAGTGTTCAGCATAGGATTAAAATGGAAGTTAAAAAAAAAAATTAAAAAAAAAATAAACAAGTAGTCAATCGTGAATATAAAATTTTAAAAGTCCATGCCATATAGACATTTTTGCAATAAAAATTCCTTTGTAAGTTTTTTAAATAGTGCATATGTTTGTATATTTTTTAATTCCTCTGGTAACCTGTTATAAAATGTTATGCTTCTGTATTGAGTTGTCATTTGAAATTGTGATGTTGCAGGTATAGAATTATGAGTATACATAGATTTGTGCCTTGTATTGTGGGAATGTATGTGTCTTGTATATCCGTCTGTATGTCAGTGCTGTGTGTATTCCTCCACGATAACGCCGAAACGCTTAATCCGAATGAGCTGAAGTTTGACATGCAGGCATCATTAGGTCATGGCAAGAGTTAAAAAGGTTGTGGTCGAAGTCGTTCCACCAGGGAAACCTCTAGTCATATTTCAATCTCGAAATATTGTTCTTAGAGACTTAAAATTTGGTACACAGATGCCTCGTTGGGCCGATATCACTTTGTGAAATTTTGTTTGGAATATCGCATACACAAGCTACATGAAACATATTTAAATTACGCCATGCATTTCAATCACATATTAACGCCATCTGTAGTCGCTTTACCCAGCCACGCCCTTAGCCAAGAAACGAATCGCACCGCCCGAGGCTGTTGCAACGAAACCCAATCAGGTTCGTCCGACGGCCGAGAGAGTCAGAGTCGAGAGAAATCAGTCCTTGGCTTCTTGCCGGGAAAGTCTTGGGGGGACACAACCGAATTTTAATACCATGACTTTTTGGTTCAGAAATTAAAAATTGGGAAAAAAATCTATCCGCAGCTAGCATAGAGATAATGGTTTTAAATAGCTTGAATTTCGTGCTTAGTCGAAATAGCTTTATTGTTACCAAAGTATTCTTTCATGATTCTTTTTCAGCTGCTCCTCTTGGGAGTCGGCAAATTATGCCGGTCAACTTCAAATTTTTATTAGCGGTACCAGCGGGAGTCCCTCCGATTCCGGGCGGACTCTCCGAAGTGATAGCCCGGTAGCCAAAGGTAGTTTATCTGACAAATTGGGCACACGCATCGGTAAATCGTTTGTTTGTCTGATTGTTTGAGAAACTTTATTGCACACACAATAGAGTATAACATGGTGGGCGTATCGCCATTATTGTTAATTTTACGACCATACCGCCAGGGTTATTATGACTACATAAATGTTTGTGTGGTCGCATACCTAGAAAAATACTCTCGCAACATATTCACAACTTCCCAAGGTACAGTTATTATGAAGTAATCAAACTATTTTAAGACGAAACCAGTGATATGATGCATACGATCATGTTCTCTTATTGCAATAATATGACGGCACGGCATAATCATGTGTATTCTCAATCCATATCTCCTTTGCTTGTCAAACCTGTGATAGTGAGAGCAATAAATTGAACAGTATGCGAGAGAATAGAACGCCAATATTCTTCGCGGCAGCTCTCACACCGGAATCGGTCGGCTGTCTGCCAGCGGACTGCGACTAAACTACTACTGACCGGCTTCCGTAGTGGTTTTGATATCGATGGTTTTGAAGGGGTCATTTTCGAGCGCGAAAGGCACATCTAGGGGATCATATATCGATGTTGATAGTGCGTTCAATGGCAGCAGATAGATGTTACTTTGGACTCCAGTTTCATAATAAATCCCGTCTGCTATCCTGGAGGAGTATATCTTCTTGGCACTACATGACACTACTACTATATTTGTAATATTATCCATGGTATTAAAGTTGTCTTTTTCCAGTATGATGTAGTATTTTCTTAAACATGGCTGAGTTTAAAAATGATTTGTGTCGCTTGTATATGAGATATCCCAACCAAAATTTCACAATGTGGTTTCGGCCCACCAAGTCATTTTTGTTATGAAACAAACAATTTGCTACGACGTCTCAATATATCCGGTGCTGGTTAATTCACGAAGAACTCGAGGTCTTCGGTTGAGAGTTTGCGTGTATAACTGCCTGAAATTGGCTGGAAAGACAATAGAAACAAATGCATGGAACATGGAAACACGGTGGCATAGTGGTTAGGTCGCCTGATCTTACATTGTAAGGTCCCGGGTTCGATTCCCGGCTGGGTCACCATTTTCCGTTGGGATCTAATTAACGGAATTGCATTTTCAATTCTGTCGATGGAATGCAATAACAAGACACACACTTACAGACATATTACACGCACACATACATATAACACGTCATGGTAGGGTTGGTTGTAAGATATTGTCATATGACAATAAACCCGCCCATTGTGACATTTTCACAATAAAGAGTATAAACAAACAAACTACAAGACACGCTTCAGAAACATAGAGAAGACGAGGATGTCCAAGCTGGAGAAAACGAGCAAAAAAGAACTTTATAACCTGTATAACGTGCACGTTGTAAGATGTTATTTGATGAGTGGAAAATAAGCGAGAAGAACATGCAAATGCGTATTTCGCAACTTTGTATTACCTGTCGACAGTTTGCCGCGAAATACGCCGAGAATTTAAAGTGTTTTATTATGTTTCCCCTATTTATGTCGCGTAAGAGGTCGTGGCTGTTGACATTATTTGACGACATTGAAAATTGTGGTGTAGATCTGACGATTAGGTGTCAACGCGTGTACCGAGCAAATGATTTTTAATCAACCGAAAATTCGTTTTGTAAGCCGTATATCCGCCGGATACCGAATACGTAAAATATTTCCGGATATCCGGTTTAACCGAATACTATTACGTACTATTGGACTTATCACTACTACGTCTACGTAATATGGCCCGGAAGCGTATCCAGCAGCTTCAAAATGCCTGCAACAGATTTTGTTTCCACATACCACCCCGTTATTATGCATCTGTTCCTTCCCAATGAAGTTCTTAATTCTGAATGAGAATTGACATATACATGTATGTACCGTATACATGTTATTATGTACCTTATACATGCATATGGTACATAATTTTATGTACCATATACATGTACATGGTACATAAATTTATGACAAATACAGTGCCAAAGCCCTTGACTTTCGAAGTAGGTCCCACCGGCAGTGGCGTAACTAAAAAAATGGGCTCAAATGCAAACTTGAGCAAAAGGCCCCTTCACCTTCTTAATTACATTTATTATGGTGTATAGCAAGTAATTACTGATAACTTAGCTACATTACATATTTATATTGCAGCTACATTATAAATTGGCATTTTTCTTTCGGGTTCAACAAGTTCCCGAGAACTTCAGCGGGTCAAGCGTGATCACATAGAAACATTGTTGAGGAAGAATCTTCGAAAAAAATGTTCCTATATTAATACGACGTTAGACTATTGATTTAATAAATTAATTATATTTCTCCACCTTTGAATGTTGGTAAAACATAAAAAAATTATGTCAGTTTGTATTGCTTTATTTTGAGTTGAACTAGAGAACTAGTAGAACTAGTAGAAATGTAATAATCTTTGCATATCTATATATTTAAATTAACTACTCAATTTATTATTTTAAAAAATCAACATACACTTCTGGAGTGTTTTTTTCTTGATTTGGACTCATATTTTTCACTTTGAGACATCCATTTTTTCGCCTTCCTTAGGGTGCTACCACACCTAACGATCGATTATCGATCGATTGCATCAATCGATTGTAGAATTAATCAGCCGACGTCGCGTCGTTGGTCAGTTTTTAGTGTGGTAACAACTGACGATCGACATCGACCGATCCATTCTACCGTCGATCGATGAAATCGATCGATGATCGATCGATTAGTGTGGTAGCACCCTTAGCATCCTATCAGAGTTGGATGAAACATCCATCGTAGACTGAAGTTCCATTTTGGGCCCCCAACTACCGTGGGCCCTGGTGCACCGCACCGGCTGCACTGGCTGCACCGGCTTAGTTACGCCACTGTACACCGCAGTAGTCATCTGCCTATTATCCTGAAGCACAGGGTAATTTAAATTATGCAGGGGCTCAGATGGGGTACAGTATAGACAGACAGAAAAAATCGATAATCCAAATCAATCGGAATATTTGGTTCCTTATATTCTAAAATTTTGCACAAGATACCAACGTTCAGCCAATAAAAAATACACAGCATAAAAACAGCAAAATGGTGTAATGAAAAAAGGACGTCCTTCGTCGACTATTATAAAACTAAGAAAACATTAAGATATTCTTCGTCTTTGCTGTGTATCCAACTTCGGACATAAGGGGAGGGGGCATGCTTTTTCGCCCACATTTTTGAGAAAGTGCACAAAAATAAACCAAAATGAGTCCTTTCAAATAGATATAAAACACATAATTAGAAAAAAACACACTTTTTACTCTTTGGGTAGGTGCGGGCAAGTAAATTGACGTCAATATATCTTTAAAACTGGCTGGGATAATTGACGGTGCATACATCCAGTCAGAAAACTAGAGCTGTCAACTGCAACAGGCGAACCCGTCACCTCAGGAAGTTTTATCGATATTCAGTTTTAACGATATACATCCAGCCAATTCTTTTCTGAAGAATATTAGACGAGATCTCACGAAGAGGTTTCAGCTTATACGCTGGTACGGAACCCTAAAAATATTGCATAACGAACCCATCAGCTAACAATATCATAACACTGAATGCGGAACTAATATTGTTCAAACGATAACATTTATTTATTTTATTTTATTTTCATTTCTTAGGAAAACTTACAGCTAGTTAAACATATATACATAGGTACACATTGAGAAATAAGTGCTGAAGGCCAATTAAAAGTTTTCACATATAATAAAAAGATACAAGAAGTGACTAAACAAACAACTATAACTAGATAGATGCTAATATTGCTAAGAGGAAAAGAACATATTGTTTAGCAGATATAAGTTTAAATTTTCGAGAAGGTCAATATCAACTTCTCGCGCCAATACATTAAAACATCTACTCGCTCGTATGACATAAGAATTATTCTTATGTCACAGAAATTATTCTTATAACATCTAACATATTATGAATCTCGATACTGTGGTCGATATAAACCAATAAATAAAATTTCAAAAACTACCATAGGCTTCTGATCTGAGAGGTAACATTGCACTCGGCCTTTCCTGCGGAGCCCTCAGACAGACACTGTAATAACGCTTTGAATTATAGCGCTATGTCCGACAAGATACAATAAAAAAAATCACGATCGACTTATCACGACCGAAACTAGTTTTTATAGACCTGCGCGCCGGCATTGAAAATTAAAATTAAAATGCGACCTGATTGAATTAGATTTCAGAGGTTATAAATGATGTGACTGCGCCTTGGAAATACATAGTTTTTGTTCAGGTCTCGGCCTCCTCGGTTTATTAACGCTTCGCAAAACTAATTACCGTTTCCTGCTAAGTGTACCGTTCCGCTGGGCCGGTAGCACAAATGCAGCGATAATGGTTTATTTCCTCTAATTTCGTAGTGCTTGCCTCACGCCCCCCCCCCCCTCCCCTCTCACCCCGCCGCATTAGCCACGGTGTCCTTTGAGCTCGCCGACAAAGGCGATGCACACCCGCCCACTACTACACCCACATCTGCGCTTGCACGTATAGTATACACGTGTCACTCGCGTGTGTTTAATTGTCCGGTTGTCCCACGGACCGGACGCCGCGCCGGGCCGGTATCGCAAACTGTTGCTAATTCGGGTAGCGCGCGCAACGGTCGCCAATATGTCTGCTAAAAACACACCCTTTCTAATATGACTTTACGAAGCTAACAACCGACCGGGAGCAAAGTATTGTAAATGCGCAAAAAAAATCCAAGATAAAGACGGAAATATTCTTTTTAGACCCCCCCCCCCCTCCTGATTGGATATATACCGTTTCCAGATTAAAGTATATCTGTGTTTTGTATGTTGCTTTATCCGATTGAACTGAAATTTTGTATGCAGGCATCATAGTTAGTTAGTTAGTTTGTCTGGGCTATTTCCCGCACTTGGCCTCTTGATTGGGCCGTTGTGCGTGGCTCATGTTTCTATTTATGTTACTCCAGCCAACCCAGGCTGTCCCAGAAGGTTAGCAGCCTGTTTGGGTTGCTACAGGCCTCCGGGACAGATGCTGGAGATTGAAGTATTCTTGTCCGTTGCTCTGCCACGCTCCTGCATTCCATGAGCACATGCTGTGGCGTTTCTTCTTCCTCCATGCATCCTCTGCATAGAGGGCTGTCTGTCACACCTATGGTAAACAGGTGTTTGTTTAGGGGACAGTGGCCTGTCATAGTACCTATGACTTTAGGGATTTTGTCCCTTTTTATCCTGGTGAGGTTGCGGGCAAGTTTTTTAGACGCTTCCGGAACCTTGTTCTTTGTTTGATGCAGGCATCATTTGGTCATGGCAAGAGTTGGAAATATTGTAGTTGAAATCGGCCCACCAGGAGGCGTATTAGACATACATCAAATATTGGACTTAGAAACTTGAAGTTGGCACAGATGCCTTGTTGGGACGCTGTGTGTTTGTATTCCTCCACAATAGCGCCCAAACACTTAATCCAATTGAAATGAAACTTCGTAAGCAGGCATCATTTGGTCATCATTGGACAAGGGTTGGAAATATTGTGGATGAAATCGGCCCACCAGGGGCATGTCATCGCCAAAATGTATTTTTAAATTTCTCATCCTTCGGATCCCACAGCATTGTCAGTGTGACGACTAAGGATTGATTCGTTTAATCGCCAAACGGCGACTAACGATTGATTAGTTTCAATCGTTAGTCGCGATTGACGATTAGACGTCTGCGATGGATTTTCTCGACAGCGGTCAGCTTCAGTTTTTGCGTTTTTTTGTCGGTCGGTGCGGTCCGTGCGCAAACGCGACCGCGAACCCCGCGATTTCTCCTCGGCCCACTCAATAGCGATGGATTCGCGTTTACTGAACGCCGAACGTGATACGCGAGACGTACCCACCAACGTCTCACTTTGCTCGCGTCCACGAACACAGTGCGCATCACTTTGTGTTCGCGCATTTACCGCCACCGCTCGGAGCGCTCGCCGCGGAGCGTGCAACGTTGCACGCTCCAGGAGCGGGGATGTATCCATTACTGGAGCCGTTGCACGTGCGCGGAGTGGAGTTGGTGTGCGAACCTAATGGATACCCACCTTTATGTCATATCGAGTGTCATTGGGTACCATTGTGTCATTGAGTACATTCATGAGATATGCGTCTATCTGTCTATATGGATAAATACATAAATCACAAAATTTTCATAGAAAATCGTAATAACAATAATTATTAATATAATTATTTCACTTCCTGTAACGGCGGTCGTGTTTTTTATTCTATTAAATTTATTTACTTCTTATCAGAACTTGAAAGCTTATTTATATTTATGGTATTTATAGTATGGTGGTCCCTGACTTTATTCAGCGGCTTTAGATTTCTGCGAACATAGTATATTTGCAAAAATAAACTGACAGGCAGCTTTAAGGATATTATTTCCATCGAAGGTTCCCGCAGTGTCTGTCCATTTATTCAACGAGTAGGTAGTCTTTCTTTTCAGAGCGAAGATGGTTTCAACCAATATTTTATTATCTTTGGTTTCAACATCAGCAATCTTATTCGATAACAGAATATCATACGGCATAATGCTATAAAAGTAAACTACTTGAACCGTTGCCGGTATTCTGAGCGAGTCCCTCTATTTCCAGGGGGGCTATTCTTGAAAAATTTTGCATGCCAAATTTGTCTATGAACCATTTGATTTACATGGGCCATAGACAAATTTAGCATGCATTTTTTTTCAAGAATAGGCCCCCTGTTCTCACCGGTGATGGGATATAATCTAAATCCAATCTAAACGAGTACATACTTTAATCATGCCGTGACTCAAGCGACAATTTCCTTTGTCGCATCCGAAGCAAAGGCAGTTAAGAAACATAAAAGTTCGCAAACAGAAATTGTCCGTTTCTATCCGAGCCGCATGTCGCTTTGCGCCGACTTTTCCTCAAAGCGGGATAGTACAAACCAAAAAATGAAAATACGCTCTTTGTTTTAGAAAGCACGGTCGGCCGCCGTCGCGCCGTTGTTATCGCAACTCTTCTTACGGCGTTTGTGATTCCGCTCCAAAAAAGCTGGCAAAGAGTCAAAGGACTCAACCATAAAAATAATGAGAAACGTTTTTATGGACGATTACGACCCATTTCGCTGTGGGATCCCCGCGCTGAGATAGGTGGGGTGGGTGGGGGTAGACTACTCGACGTTAATTGCTTTACTTTCTCGGCAGCGCTAAACTTTTCTCATTAGTTTGATGACTTTTCTTCTTATTATTATTCTTCTTTTTTACCCCTGGGGCTGGCGGCTGATGATGTAGCCACCACCTGAAGGCTCCAGACTTTTGAAGGATGCATTGTACTGTCCCAGGTGTCCCTAATCCGCAGCCGGTAGTCTACTCTCCTCATTGAGACGGATTAGTAACCTGAAATTGCAGTATAAGCAGTTCGTTAGGATTCGGATAAGGGTCTCCTAACAGTAGGACCATTACCAAATATACTCCTGGATAAAGGGGCAAACAAACTATCGGATGCAGCTGACGGATGCGGCTTACGGGCGCGACTGATAGTGTGCACAGTCATTTGGGACTCGGCTTGCGGATCTCTATCGGACGTACGATTATTTGCACAGTTCAGTAAACATTCATTATACAGATACCTTTAAGTCGCGTCCGTAAGCCGCCTCCGTCAGCCGCGTCCGATCATTTGTTCACGCCTTAAGTATCCGTTTTTGAAACCGATTCCTTGTAGAAACCAATACCTTAAAGAACAAAAGTATAAAAAGTCGTAAAATACGCAATAATTGCTGTTCGGTTTTGAAAGGTGTTTTACGATAACCTCGCAATTGAAGAGAGCACGAAAATTAGACCTCTAGCTCAATGATGGGTGAATGACGTCGGCATTTGATATTCTTGTTCGACTAGAATATTTTATTTATTATCCTGATATTTTTTTATTTTATTTGCGTTTTTATTGCCTCATACAACAATCCCTTTCAAACTTCATATTTATTTTGCTTTTTATTCAGAGTTACACTGATAAAAGTTATCCTCTGAAAAAAAATCTTCACTACATAATGGTGGAAATTTCTAGAGGTCTGGCAAGCTGCAGCCTGACAATCCAATGGTTGACTGTAAGATATCGCTATAGCGATAAGTCTGCAATTCATGCATAAATTGTCTTTTTTTATAAAACTAGTGTAATATTAATTTATGTTTTTATAGCACAATTAAGCTATTCTATTCTATTTTATTATACAAGCGAAAGCTAAGGTTCATCATAGCTCTGAAGCGAGCAAGCGAAAGGCAAATGACACGGAATAAGGTAGATAAAATCTTTATATTTTGTAAAATACAGTATCATATTATTTTTTAGGAAATTTAATAATCCATAATAACGGCATTGATATCAAAATATTTTTTTCCTCGTAACTAAATTAATAGCAGGAAAAGAAAAAAGCAGCTTTAACAAAGCAAATCGAAAATGCGAAGCAAATCGAGCTAAAAGCCTGCCACCTAGAATAAAATGTGCAAGTTTCTCGAAGGAAGGACTACCACAAAAAAGATTAAGATCTATGGGATAAATTACTGCGGTCACAACCTTCTCAGAAAGGCACCGCATGTAGGTACCTTCTTATAACCACATGGAGTTACCCATCAGGCACACCGAAGATAGGAAGACTGATTCACATGGGATACTTTGAAAAACTAAAGAGAAATGTGTGGAATTGGCAAAAGACAAGCCGTGCAACTAAGTGGAAAGTAGCGCAGGAAGTTGATAAAATAAATGAAAAGTAAACGGAAACAAGCGCAGAGGATTAGACAAGTGTATTATCGATGCAAGGTAACATGAAACAAAAAAGACAGAAGGATTCAGAAAATATCAAAAAAAAACATTATTTACTGCCCTCACAATACTGAAACCATCAACTCTAATTTGCCTGTATGGTGGTCGATTGATTTACCATTCCATCCCTTCTTTAAAGGCAAGTGATCTTCAACCTTAGAAATGTATTCTGCTTAACGTCTCAGGAGCACTCCTGGCTGAGGTAGCACAATTCCGGACACTAAACGTTCGATCACAGTGGTAAAGGGTGTTAATGGTAAAGCTTATTTAGCGTAACTCTCAGAACTGTCTCACGTTTTAAGTAATTGTAATTAATTTACGGCCTAAATTTAAAAAATGTGGCTAAGCGCAACGCTAGAGAATTAACCAGTCAATATAATTCAATTAAAATAAAACACACTGATCCCCTACATTGCAGGAGTAATCGCGAGTGAAAGTTTTCGAAATCAGTTTAATGAATGTTCAAGGCAATGTACAACTTTTTTGAGTTCAAATTATAAATTGGTTCCTTATCGAGGGATTCGCTTAGAAACTATTAATTAGTGCTTATATTTTTCGAAAAATCATTAAACAACTCTTTTGAGATATGGTCGCCTTATGTCGCCTTATGTCACCAGCTATTATGTCACCTTAAGAGCGATTGACCAGGATCGGTTGTTCAGCTGCGAGCATCTCCATCGTTAAGCTTCTTCTGACTGATCTTACGTTTTGGACATTGTCTGCAGCATTTCCTGGATTCAATTACCAATAAATTACTGATTTTGAAAATGTAATTACATTGCTTTCAATTTATTTGTTTATTTATTTATTTATTTATTTAAAGAAATGCGCATTTTTTAAACTACAGTACCTACATTACATATTATCATTAAAGGCTCCGTTGTAAATAGTAGCAAAAAAGAGAGTAGGTACCGCAGCCCAGTCCTTCTTTAGATCAACGCTGCCTAACTAGGCCTAGGCCCGTACTAAGGCAAGCGTACCAAGAAAATAGCGGCTTGTGCATACTTCAAACTACATATGTTAAAAGAGAGAAAAAAATGGTATCTAATAATATTAGGAATTAAAATTAAATCACTTTTGAAGCGGGGGTGCGATGCAATATGTACCTGCAACACCCAAATTTATTGATCGATTAACGTCATCAATAGTCCAATCGCGTCCGCACCGCAGCGGAGGTGGATGATCATTTTCTTTCGGGACGGACTGACGATCGCACGGGCCCGAAAAGAAGGCTCGAGAGGTAATCAGGATGTGCGTAATAATGACGCTTTTTTTCTAAACCTGTCATTACGGAGCCGAGGCGCCCTCCATCGGTGATTTATAATGGGCCCCCGAGCCGAGTCTGCCGACTCGAAGAGAGAGCGAAAGGCAACGCTAATTGATCGGGCCCTCTCCCTCTTCCGCCGCGGCACCTATAGTGGTCGGCGCGGTCGCGGGTCGACGCACGATGATGACTCTCCAAAAGCATCGCCACACCACTATTACGTTATTTTATCGGCCGGAGGTAAACACGCCCTTCGCCATCAACATCGGCCATCACAATCACTCGTCATTATCGCTGCATATACAAGTCCGCTGAGGAGTGGCAGAGGGGGATCCTCGGCTCTAGACTGAACATGAAAGGGCGTAGTTGAATTCACAGTTGCGGTGTTCTAACAGCGGCATCAAGGGCAAAAACCACTGCAGAAGTTCCTTACGCCTAGCGCCGAGCGCAGAGACCCGAAACAAGACACAGTGAGCGTTGTGTATACGGCAGATTTTCAAATATTTGCCAACTCCGACCTCGCACCTATTTCCCCCCCCCCCCCCCCCCCCGTCCTTATAATCCGCGTTCTTACCGGTCGAAAGCCAGCCTTAACGCGCAAGAAACTGCGCCGCATCTTTTTGGTCGATTTCGTAAATACATACTAACAACAATATAGTATTTTCATGAATTCCTTCTTGTTATCTAGTCATTAATCTTGTAAGTCATGTATATTATATATTAATATAATATATATATATATTATATATATATATATATATATATATATATAGGGGGCGGCCAAAACGGCTACGCGCGAATTTGTCAAACGACGCAAAATGCCTATAGTGTCCGATCGGTTAACAGCATCAGCTGGCCGGTTTTCCGCAGAACAATAACGAATGACGACTGGCAGCAGTTCAGTGTACCCTGGACAACGTCGGTTGCAACTCCGTCGAAACGTCAAGTGCTACAAACTTTTTGTATTGTTTATAATGTTAAACAACCACGATAGTCTTCGATTTCACCACCCTAGTTTACCTAGTCAGACAATGGCAGCTCATGCAAAAATCCAGGTGCAACCTTCCGCCTTTTAACACAGGGAAGTGGGAATCGATTTTATATTATAAATAAGATAAAAACGAATTTACTGCGTGAAGTTTGTAACACCCGAAGTTTCGGCGATGTTGAAACCGTCGTTGTCCATAATAGGCTGGAGTCTAACATTTATAATGTCAAATGGTGGTCTTCGATTTTATATCGATGTAATAGTAATTCACATGATATCGGACTTATCACAAGCAAAAGAAGATAAAAGTATACATCACTGAGTGAGGTTTCTTCGTAGTTACTAGAACTACTCTAATGTTATAATTTTTCTAGAAACAACACTTTATTTTTTATGCTATTGGTACTGAATATGCCTATACTAAAATTACCGCAAATTTTATGAAAAACTATAACTTCCGGTAGTGAATAAGAAATGTTCGTTTTGAATTTTGTAAAACAAAAAATAATAGGTATGGAAAATAAGTAATTGGTCGTGAGTTTTGTTAAAAAATAATAATTTCGCAATGGAAAATACGTGATTTTGATATGACTAGCGAGTGGCGAGACAAAATCATCACATCTAGTTGAATACGCAAGAGACAAATCCCTATATAAACGTAATATTAATCAGGAACAAGCAATGGGCTATCTCATTTACTACCTCCGTCCCCCACCCCCTTTCATTCCTATCCGTCTTTAAGAAGGCTCATATTGGACACTGAAAGGTGTCAACTACAACGGGCGAACACGTCACTTCAGGAAGTTTTAACGATATTTGATCGTTATGTCTCCGGTGACGTGAACGTAGAAGACTTGTGCCGAAACAGTCCACTGTCCAGTTACGCCACGTAAGAGACCAACGCCTTACCTCGAGAAGCCGGGTATGCAAACTTTCGCGCCCTTACTTCCAGTTACGGCCAGATTTCTCCGGCCTCCAGACTTGTACGGGTTCGAGGTGCTTACGCGGTCCTCTCCCTTAAGTAGCGGTGATTCGGTGTCTACCGAATATATCGCGGACCACGGCATCCTTTGCCCGGCTGTTCAGCCGGTATCGGGTAGCTGATTGGTCGGTTCAATAGCAGTGTCGGTTAACGTAAGGTTAACAACCAGCCCCGCTCTATAGGAAACAAAGCCGTTTCCAGACGTCCCCGGTTATACGTCGGAATGCACAGTCACATAATCCTACGCGGGCTCGCACTTCTGCGTGGTGGCTACCGGATAGGGTCATATGGGTCATAGTGGCCCATTAGTACTGGGCCCATTACCTCATATTGGACCTAGTCGGTGTCATTCCCAGGGTCTTTGGGAGTCATCTATCGTGTAGTTCGCTCTTACTTTTTCGATATTCACGGCACGCCCCTGCGGTCGAATAACCTCACAGCTCCTCGCGTTGATGTTTCCTCGATGGTCGTTTTTGCGCGGGTCGAAAAGCAGCGTGACGGTCGGTCGTCCGCGGCGAAGTGGCATTTCGCGTCCATTTCGCGCAGCTGCGGCCGCGGCTGCACTGTGACGAGCGGAACTCGGTAGCGGTCGAAGCGGACGGCTACCGGATCCCGCTCTCCTCCTTTTTCATCCGCGGACGACGCGAAAAAAACGCAAAAAAGAGACGATCGCGGCCGCTGCGCTTCGCGGGGCCCGACTTCGTCCCGATCCCGAGTCGGTCGCCGCAGAGCGATTTGCTGCGCTGATGTTTTCAAAGAGCGATTCTTTTATGATGGGTCGCGGTGTGGTGCAGTTCTGAAAGAGATTTATGATACATTTTGTAATAAATTATTTCCAATGACGGATGATATAACGCGATGAGAAAGCAGAGATCTGGCTGAAGTGGTCGTTTCAAAACATTTTTTTTAATTTTTATTTACTGATTCAACTAGTAGTGAATAATCAGTCGAAAAATATGCAATTACAGCTGTCAATACAAAAAAAAAACAAAAAACAAAATATATTTTTTTAAAACTGTAAATATACAAAAACTATGTAATAAAACTACAAACGCTGCAAATTCGGGGAGTATCCTCATGATATCTTTTAGCCTGATTTTCAGTACACACCTATTATTGATACAGGAAGCCACTATTTAATGAAATTAAAATAATATATATATACTCAAATTCAAACAAATCAAAAATGAAAAATCTAAATAAAATGAAAAATATTAAAATCAAATAAATAAACAAATCAGTAATCAAAATAGCCAAAATCAAAACAATTGCCATCAAATAATGACGATAAAAATGTATAAACAAACGAAAAATATATCAATTCCTATCCTTTCTTATCCTATATCCTATTATTCTTGCTTGCAATTATCGAATTTGCGTCTAAAATAGTTTGTAGTTGGATAGTATTTTTTTGAATTAAACTGAATTAATTTTCTGGTAGCAATTGATTGCTTACAAGTCGTATAATATAATCTCCCTGTTCTGGTATGATTGCGCATTGAACACCACGGTGCGGATGCTCAGGTAAGATCAGCAACCTCTGCAACGTTTGAATACAACGCCGGATACACGATCTGCGTTATTGTGCAACAGTGGGGTCACCATGCTGCTCACGATGTATCACGATGTATACCTGAAACTGCTATTACTGAGTTGAATCATTGCAGAGTAGACCAGCACCAATAACCACGAACCGACTTTTGCTCTTTAGTAAACTATGCGATATCCAACGGGAAACTAGGTTTCTGATGCTCAAGCCATCATTCAGAATCGTTTCAATCTCATTCATACCAATGTCCAAAGATTTCCGAATCTGCCCATATGTCATCCTGTATTAGCTGGCGTACAGCAGCGACGTTTTCTTGTGTAACAATTGGTTTTGGCCGATCTGTGAATGGTACAGCGCTGAAGGAGGCACGTCCATGTTGGAATTCTGAATATAAGCGATATATTGTTGTTTGACTATGTGCTTTGCTTGCTAGAGAAACAGCCCCAGTCAAACATTGTTCCTGAGAAAACTTCTTCGAAAGTTGTGATAAATTGTGGAGCGGATTTTTTTCTCGCGTGAGTTCAATTTTCTCCTTCGACACGTTAATTTCTAACTGTCATTGTTGTCTAGCAACGCCAAATCTTTTCCTTCTGAAAAATGCATTAGATTAATTAAATACCATAGTTTACGTGGCGGTATGATTTGAGGTACATACATGCTAGTTTAGTCCAAAGTAGCAGATTAACAATAATTTCGGCGTGGGATAGCGGTAAAGTTTACCGCGGTCCATGTAAATATGTTTACGGGCAGCACCTTTATTTGTTTATGTATTTATTTATTTGTTTATTCACTCATTACTAATCAACATTATAGAAAAAACAATGCGTTTAAAAGTAAAAGTAATAAAGATATCAACTAGTAACAACTAGTAAATAGATTTTTTTTCAGTTTTATATTGAAGTTATAGATTAGGTTCCACCTTTAACCCCTGAAAATATCAGGCATGTTCAATCATCAGTTGCAGAGAAATCTAAAATTATATATAACATTACAAACCAAAATGTTGGGTTTTAAGTTTATATATAGAGAGAGTGGACTGTAAGGAAGGTTGGTTATTTTTAAAGAATTATAATCATTATTGTGGAGAGGAGAAGGAATCAAAGTTTACGCACCTTTCTATTTTTCGCTCGATTCCTTGCTGCAATTTCACTCCGAATGTCTCCAAATCTTCAGCTGGCCAGCTCACGAACGCGTAAATTACTATATAATCACAGCACTATAAACAAGAACACTCAAACTAGAAGCACGTCTGTTTCGGCCGGCGCGTAATTTATCACTGATTGGGAGGGTAGGTAGGAAGTAAATATATATATATATATATATATATATATATATATATATATATATATATATATATATATATATATATATATATATATATATATATATATATATATATATATATATATATATATATATATATATATATATATATTATAACGTAATATTAACAATCCAATCGCGTTATACCGAAAGAAACAAGAGCGAAAAAGAAAAAATACCATAGGTTAGGTTATGACCGAAAATAAAAAAAACAACCCCAGGGTCGGGGAAAGAATTTACTTTGTCACTAAATTTGGCAAGACAGAGAATAAACCTTCGCAATTTTAAAATAAAACTACAATGTAAAGTTATAAAACAAGATCCTTTTATTAGCAGGAAGTTCCTCCTATCTCCTCTCCATACATGTGGTAGACTTCAGAAATGTGACTTGTGATACGTTTTTCCGTTCAAACGGACATCCAGGCGAGAAAAAAAGTCAGGGCACGGCGGTCCGGTTTATATTTGAAATTTCATTGGAATATAGAAAAAGGCGGCACAGCCAAAAACCCGCGAGAAATGAGACCTTGTTCACATCGCAAAAAATAAACGCCGCACTCCTAGTGCACTAGACTTCCCGGATCACCCGGCTTTTTTCACCAGGTTCTCCGTCTCCCAACGCGAGTGAGCAAAAAGTCACTTCCATTATGGAACCAATTTGACAGCTGGAAGTTGCCTGTCGTTAAACCAACTTTAGGAGATTTAAAAAAAACTCATAGCTACTCATGTTCACTAAAATAGTAATATTTTAGGTAATATTTATTATATTTATTAAAATTGTTTTTGAACTCGATTGTTTAAGTAAATCCCTTGTTTTTTTGTCATGGCAAGAACACCAGAAGGGTCATTTTTTATTGGGCTGTGCAATACGGCTATCTCTATTCTGACAGATCCAGCTGTCAAAGCTTTTAGCAATTTTATAGGGTTTTGGAAATTGTTTTGAGATTGTGACCCATGATTCCGCAACAACTCGAAAACTGAGTAAGACCAATATGACAAAACACGAGAAATACAAGCGAAACATGTTGCAATGCGTGCAACATGTTTTGTGAAACAGAACATGTCACGCAAATTTGGATTTTTGTTACAGCCTCTCCCCCAAAAAGAAATCGGCAGGACACTAACGATTTCCTCGAGTCGTCCCGATTCGCACGTGACTAATAGAGCACTAACAAAAATCTCAACTGATAACAAAAAAAACACGTGAACTATCTAATACTCATCAAATGTTAAACCATAAAAAGATAAAAGAAAATAAAGAACAAAATACTCCTACTTCTCCTCGTTAACTAAAGAAAAATATCCATTCGGCAGGGTACTGCAGAGGTCAACTGCTAATATAAATCACTCTACATAAACGTGGAGAGTTACAACAAACACCAAACAACTCCAAATAACTTATCAACCCCAAAGGGCTACCAGGTCAGCCTGATAAACATTAAAAAAAACGGACAAAAGTCCTAGTGGCCTTATAACAGGACCGCACAACTTGTCGAAGGAAAACCTGACGACCTCCAAACCATAAAGCAAAACTAAGTAAACTTATGGTGGACACCAAAAAAAAAACAAACATATTAGCAAAATTGTTGTGACTCGACAGTAACCAATGCCTAGTAGGAAAATGTTGAATGTCAAGTATTACCTTTCATACCGAGCTCTAGCATACTTCCCTTTCATGCGACATTCAAACCCCGGTAGTGCTAGACAGGTTTGCTAGCACGACGGACACAGACAAAATGATATCAGTAATGGTAACCACCCGGTACCACACCTTTTACCTGACAATTATTAAGAGAGTGAAATCGAAGACGTTCGACTAAGATGAAACATTTTTATACGTATGTTAACGAGGAAACAACCAAGAAAAAAAACAACATCAAACGGAGTCCTTGGGATTTAGTTTAAAATCCTTTATATGCCATGTGCCTATATTCTTGCCTTCTGCATTAAGCAGTTCATACACCAAAGGAGAGTGTTTCTTCACTATCTGACATTTTTCATACCGCGGGGCAAACTTTGAAATGAAGTAATTTCCCGCATTGCTCAGAAAATAAGTTTTCTTATAAACCGTATCCCCAACGGAAAATTCAGCCGGGAGGTGTTTGCGGTCATAATATACCTTATTGTGAGAATGCGATTGAAGTAATTTCTTCCGCACGGTATGGAAAACGCCAGGAAGTTCACTCAAATCCTGAGCGTAGGACACTCTGCTACCGAATATGACTTCGGCTTGGGATTCCGGGGATTGCGTATAAAAAGAACCATCTAAAATCGGTTCTCGACCATGGACAAGGAAAAAAGGGCTGAAACCCGTGGCTTCCGAAACAGCCGAATTGATCGCCATCTGAATGGCAGAAAGGTGGAGGTCCCAAGAGCGATGGTCGTCCTTAACTGACAACACCAACGCCGTGACAACCCCACGATTCTGCCTCTCAGTTGGATTGACCTGAGGGCAATATTTCGGGTTCAAGTATACCTTGGGAATTCGGTACTTGGTCATTAGACCAGTGAACTCCTTACCAATAAATTGTTTCCCATTGTCCGAAATGACATACTGCGGAACACCAAATTGCAGAAAGACCTTATGCTCCATAATGTGGCTAACGATTTTACTAGTAGCACGTTTTAAAGGGAATAATAAGCAATATTTGCTAAAACAACACGTGACTACTAGAATATGTATATTTCGATCTCTCGTCATCGGGTAGGGACCCAAAAGATCGACGGAGATCATCTGAAAAGGAAAGGCACACGACTTTGGATTACCCAAATGACCCAACGGAGACACGTTCGGATGTTTGTATTGCTGACACGTATCGCACTTAGAGACGAATTTAACCACGTCTCCATGTAAATTTGGCCAAAAATAGCGCAAACAAAGACGACGGTGGGTTTTAAAGACCCCAAAATGAATTGCCAAATCAGAGGCATGGTTTTCTTGTATTAGCTTTTCTCGGAGAGGTAACGGCACAACTAACTTCCAGTCGTAACAACTGGTAAGTTGGTACTTGCTCCTCGAGTAACGATACAACTCACTGCCTTTGATCTGGTAATTGGGATACGCGGCAGGATTGCCGGATACCACATTAACCAAATCGTTATACCAGGGATCGGCGACCACCGAGACAACCGCTACAGGAAGTAGGCGAGATAACGCGTCTGGGACGACATTTTCGACACCCTTCTTGTGGATGATCTCAAAATCAAAAGCCGATAAAGGGATTCCCCACCTAGCCAAGCGTCCCGTTGGGTTTTTAAGCGATAAAAACCAACGCAAACTGGCATGATCAGTGTAGATTTTGACCTTGGGACCGCCCTCAAAGTAGCCTCGAAAATGCTCGACAGCATGGATCACGCTTAGGGCTTCACGTTCAGTAGCAGAGTAACGAGTCTCAGCAGGTAGGAGAGTCCTACTCGTGAAAGCGATTGGATGTTCTACGCCATCCACTGTCTGGGTAAGTACACCACCTAAACCGTACAACGATGCGTCGCAATGTAAAGCAAATGGCTTTGAATAGTCAGGATAAGCTAAGATCGGACTTGAAATTAAGGCGGATTTCAATTTTTGAAAGGCTTCTTCCGCCTCCGGTGTCCATGCAAACGCGGGAGCGCCTTTGCGGGTACTAGTCAACCGGGAAAGAGGTGCAGCAATACTGGAAAAATTACGAATGAAACGCCGGTACCAACCGGCCATTCCAAGGAAACTCTTAACCATTTTAGGTGAATTAGGAGTGGGAAAGTCTAGGATACATTTTACCTTTTCGGGATCTGTATGTAGGCCATGGGAATCTACAACATACCCCAGGTACTTTAATTCTTGCCGGAAAAACTGGCATTTTTTTTAATTTATAGAGAGATTCGCATAAATGAGACGATCTAGGACTCTGTTTAAGAGAGAAATATGTTCCTCAAAGGTCGACGAGACAATTGCTATGTCGTCTAAGTAGCAAAACACCTTATTATCAAACGAAGGGTCAAACAATTGGTCAGCCAAACGTTGCATGCACGATGGCGAGTTGCGAACCCCGAAGGGACACGATGTAAACGAGTAAAAACCTCGACCAGGAACAGTAAAACTACACTTCTCTTGTGATTCAGGGTCCAAGGGAATTTGCCAAAAGGCAGCCGATAAGTCGATGGAAGATAAATAGTTAGCGTCTCGCAAACTGTCCAGGATGGTAGTTATTCTCGGGAGAGGATACGCATCCGGCTTCGTAATGGAATTGAGCTTCCTACTATCAAGATAGAACCGCAAAGTCCCATCCGACTTGGGAACAAAAATAGTTGGATTATTCCAAGCCCCCTTGCTAGGTTTTATAACGCCTAACTCGAGCATGCGATCCACTTCTTCGTTTAATAGTTGTAGACGAGCGGGAGACAAAGGGTAATACCGCTGCTTCACTGGTGGATGATCACCAGTGTTGATAACCTGAGTTATTAAATTTGTCCGACCTAAACCTTTGACTTCCGTAGAAATTTTCTCAAAACTTTTAATCATCTTGTTGGCTAACGACTGTTGATTCTCCGTCAGGGAAGCGAAAGGATGCAAGGCCCTCACTTCGTTGACGGAGTGCCCACTGACATCACTAGACTCTAAACGAACATATTTTAAAATTTCAGGTACCAAATCAAATTCTCGGACAAAATCCATACCTAAAATCAGAGAAGTTCCTATATCCGGAGCTACCACAGCTCGGATCACCTGACAGCGATTATTGAATTTAAAGGGCAAAGAAATATAGCCAATCGTCCGTACTGTACTTGAATTAGCTGTGCTGAGCGTCAAAGAAGGCGCTTTATGAAGAGTATAACCGATATCAATTAAATACTTATGTGAATCGGCACCCAAAATTGTCAAGCTCGAACCCGTGTCGAGTAGACCACACACAGCTATGTCGCCTAACGAAACATCTAGAAACGGACGACGGTTATCCTTCTCGTTTTTAAATAACAACGAGACCGAATCAACAAATGAACTTATTCGGTCTCGTTGGGGCAAGTTTTTTGAAACATTCTGATAAGGTTGAACCGGTTTTCTTTCCTTCGAACAAGCCGGGCAAGTAGCAACGGTGAAATTAAACTTCCCACAACGGTAACAATATTTAGAGTACCCGTGGTGAGTACCACCACGAGCACCACGCGAAGCTCCAGGGCCTCCGCCGACGTCAGTCGTGTTGCCTCGGGAGAAACCACTTCTATTTGAACCACCCCGAGGGTGACTTACATCCCGGGGCTGGTTATTGGAATTATTTAAATCTACCGCAGAAACCGCGCAATTTTGGAACTGCTGAACAAATGAAGAATCCCTATCAACAATGTCAACGGTCGCGTGATCGATAGCGTGTACCGTCTTGGACGACGACGCTTTGGATTTATTAAAAACCTGTAGGTTTTGATTATACTCGTCGATCGACAACTGAGCGTTTTCCAAACGCTTACCTAGGTGGAGAAGCTCATCAATGGAGTGGATGGTCACTAACGCGAACTGTTGTTGCAGGTACGGCCTCAAATTAGAGCAAATTATCTCCAGCTGTTCGGCCTCTGGAAGTGGCCGAGACAATTTCTGGAAATAGCCCAACACTGTTGTAACACAAATGTGGAGCGGCTCATCCGGCCTCTGAAACCTGGCACGTACCTGCCTCAACAAGTCGCGGTCGAAGTTCGCACTTCCAAAATTATTCCGCAATTCACTTGCGAGCTGAGACCAGCTCTCAATATGTGAAACCCGGGTGCGATACCATACGAGCGCATGATTTGTGAAAAGCTCACAGGCAGATTTTAATAAACGCGCGTCAGAAATGTTTCGCGCCAACCTATTCTCTTCAAGTCGTTCCAAAAATTCGACGACACAAGTCTTCCCGTCGTACACGAAACCTAAGCACAAAGGCTTCAAAACTCGCTCAAACGACACGTCAAAATCTCTGCTAACCGGAACCTCCATATTTTATTTTTTATTTTTTATTTTTTTTTAAATCTCCACCACAAAAATATAAAACCCAAAAGAAAAAAACTAAAAAATCCCAATAAAAAAATATTATTCTAAAAATTAAAGTAATGGAACAAGCTCACTGCGTTTTTCCCTCTGTGCCACCTTTTTCTTCCCAATTTCGGCAACCGATAAAACGCCCACCTGGATATCCAATTTGAACCTGAAAATATTACAAAAATTAGTCAATAAACGTTTAAGAAACGGCAACAGAATAGTATAAGATACGGCGAACTTATCGTTCATTCGCGGCGAACCGCAGAAAAATACAAACCGCTTATTACACAAAATATTAATCTATACAATGTTTCTCGCCGGATTTAATAAAAATTACAGTATATTACTTAAAATATTGCGGCGAACTTAACATTCGTTCGCGGCGAACCGCAGAAATAGTTAATAAGGCAAAAACGCGAAATTTTTTGCAAAATTCGTAACATCTGTCAAAAAAAATACCGCAATTTGAAAAAAATACCACAATGTGGCTACAATAATAATTCTTATACAAAACTGAGAAAAATGACACAAAAATACCAATATCTGAAAAAGACTACCACTTATCAAAGCAAAACGTGTATTTTAAAATTGCGAAGAGATATTTCTACCTGCCAAAATTTAGTTTATAGGCCCCACGTTGGGCGCCAATTTATAACGTAAGATTAACAATCCAATCGCGTTATACCGAAAGAAACAAGAGCGTCATCGCGTTTATTTAAAACGCGAAAAAGAAAAAATACCATAGGTTAGGTTATGACCGAAAATAAAAAAAACAACCCCAGGGTCGGGGAAAGAATTTACTTTGTCACTAAATTTGGCAAGACAGAGAATAAACCTTCGCAATTTTAAAATAAAACTACAATGTAAAGTTATAAAACAAGATCCTTTTATTAGCAGGAAGTTCCTCCTATCTCCTCTCCATACATGTGGTAGACTTCAGAAATGTGACTTGTGATACGTTTTTCCGTTCAAACGGACATCCAGGCGAGAAAAAAAGTCAGGGCACGGCGGTCCGGTTTATATTTGAAATTTCATTGGAATATAGAAAAAGGCGGCACAGCCAAAAACCCGCGAGAAATGAGACCTTGTTCACATCGCAAAAAATAAACGCCGCACTCCTAGTGCACTAGACTTCCCGGATCACCCGGCTTTTTTCACCAGGTTCTCCGTCTCCCAACGCGAGTGAGCAAAAAGTCACTTCCATTATGGAACCAATTTGACAGCTGGAAGTTGCCTGTCGTTAAACCAACTTTAGGAGATTTAAAAAAAACTCATAGCTACTCATGTTCACTAAAATAGTAATATTTTAGGTAATATTTATTATATTTATTAAAATTGTTTTTGAACTCGATTGTTTAAGTAAATCCCTTGTTTTTTTGTCATGGCAAGAACACCAGAAGGGTCATTTTTTATTGGGCTGTGCAATACGGCTATCTCTATTCTGACAGATCCAGCTGTCAAAGCTTTTAGCAATTTTATAGGGTTTTGGAAATTGTTTTGAGATTGTGACCCATGATTCCGCAACAACTCGAAAACTGAGTAAGACCAATATGACAAAACACGAGAAATACAAGCGAAACATGTTGCAATGCGTGCAACATGTTTTGTGAAACAGAACATGTCACGCAAATTTGGATTTTTGTTACAGCCTCTCCCCCAAAAAGAAATCGGCAGGACACTAACGATTTCCTCGAGTCGTCCCGATTCGCACGTGACTAATAGAGCACTAACAAAAATCTCAACTGATAACAAAAAAAACACGTGAACTATCTAATACTCATCAAATGTTAAACCATAAAAAGATAAAAGAAAATAAAGAACAAAATACTCCTACTTCTCCTCGTTAACTAAAGAAAAATATCCATTCGGCAGGGTACTGCAGAGGTCAACTGCTAATATAAATCACTCTACATAAACGTGGAGAGTTACAACAAACACCAAACAACTCCAAATAACTTATCAACCCCAAAGGGCTACCAGGTCAGCCTGATAAACATTAAAAAAAACGGACAAAAGTCCTAGTGGCCTTATAACAGGACCGCACAACTTGTCGAAGGAAAACCTGACGACCTCCAAACCATAAAGCAAAACTAAGTAAACTTATGGTGGACACCAAAAAAAAAACAAACATATTAGCAAAATTGTTGTGACTCGACAGTAACCAATGCCTAGTAGGAAAATGTTGAATGTCAAGTATTACCTTTCATACCGAGCTCTAGCATACTTCCCTTTCATGCGACATTCAAACCCCGGTAGTGCTAGACAGGTTTGCTAGCACGACGGACACAGACAAAATGATATCAGTAATGGTAACCACCCGGTACCACACCTTTTACCTGACAATTATTAAGAGAGTGAAATCGAAGACGTTCGACTAAGATGAAACATTTTTATACGTATGTTAACGAGGAAACAACCAAGAAAAAAAACAACATCAAACGGAGTCCTTGGGATTTAGTTTAAAATCCTTTATATGCCATGTGCCTATATTCTTGCCTTCTGCATTAAGCAGTTCATACACCAAAGGAGAGTGTTTCTTCACTATCTGACATTTTTCATACCGCGGGGCAAACTTTGAAATGAAGTAATTTCCCGCATTGCTCAGAAAATAAGTTTTCTTATAAACCGTATCCCCAACGGAAAATTCAGCCGGGAGGTGTTTGCGGTCATAATATACCTTATTGTGAGAATGCGATTGAAGTAATTTCTTCCGCACGGTATGGAAAACGCCAGGAAGTTCACTCAAATCCTGAGCGTAGGACACTCTGCTACCGAATATGACTTCGGCTTGGGATTCCGGGGATTGCGTATAAAAAGAACCATCTAAAATCGGTTCTCGACCATGGACAAGGAAAAAAGGGCTGAAACCCGTGGCTTCCGAAACAGCCGAATTGATCGCCATCTGAATGGCAGAAAGGTGGAGGTCCCAAGAGCGATGGTCGTCCTTAACTGACAACACCAACGCCGTGACAACCCCACGATTCTGCCTCTCAGTTGGATTGACCTGAGGGCAATATTTCGGGTTCAAGTATACCTTGGGAATTCGGTACTTGGTCATTAGACCAGTGAACTCCTTACCAATAAATTGTTTCCCATTGTCCGAAATGACATACTGCGGAACACCAAATTGCAGAAAGACCTTATGCTCCATAATGTGGCTAACGATTTTACTAGTAGCACGTTTTAAAGGGAATAATAAGCAATATTTGCTAAAACAACACGTGACTACTAGAATATGTATATTTCGATCTCTCGTCATCGGGTAGGGACCCAAAAGATCGACGGAGATCATCTGAAAAGGAAAGGCACACGACTTTGGATTACCCAAATGACCCAACGGAGACACGTTCGGATGTTTGTATTGCTGACACGTATCGCACTTAGAGACGAATTTAACCACGTCTCCATGTAAATTTGGCCAAAAATAGCGCAAACAAAGACGACGGTGGGTTTTAAAGACCCCAAAATGAATTGCCAAATCAGAGGCATGGTTTTCTTGTATTAGCTTTTCTCGGAGAGGTAACGGCACAACTAACTTCCAGTCGTAACAACTGGTAAGTTGGTACTTGCTCCTCGAGTAACGATACAACTCACTGCCTTTGATCTGGTAATTGGGATACGCGGCAGGATTGCCGGATACCACATTAACCAAATCGTTATACCAGGGATCGGCGACCACCGAGACAACCGCTACAGGAAGTAGGCGAGATAACGCGTCTGGGACGACATTTTCGACACCCTTCTTGTGGATGATCTCAAAATCAAAAGCCGATAAACGGATTCCCCACCTAGCCAAGCGTCCCGTTGGGTTTTTAAGCGATAAAAACCAACGCAAACTGGCATGATCAGTGTAGATTTTGACCTTGGGACCGCCCTCAAAGTAGCCTCGAAAATGCTCGACAGCATGGATCACGCTTAGGGCTTCACGTTCAGTAGCAGAGTAACGAGTCTCAGCAGGTAGGAGAGTCCTACTCGTGAAAGCGATTGGATGTTCTACGCCATCCACTGTCTGGGTAAGTACACCACCTAAACCGTACAACGATGCGTCGCAATGTAAAGCAAATGGCTTTGAATAGTCAGGATAAGCTAAGATCGGACTTGAAATTAAGGCGGATTTCAATTTTTGAAAGGCTTCTTCCGCCTCCGGTGTCCATGCAAACGCGGGAGCGCCTTTGCGGGTACTAGTCAACCGGGAAAGAGGTGCAGCAATACTGGAAAAATTACGAATGAAACGCCGGTACCAACCGGCCATTCCAAGGAAACTCTTAACCATTTTAGGTGAATTAGGAGTGGGAAAGTCTAGGATACATTTTACCTTTTCGGGATCTGTATGTAGGCCATGGGAATCTACAACATACCCCAGGTACTTTAATTCTTGCCGGAAAAACTGGCATTTTTTTTAATTTATAGAGAGATTCGCATAAATGAGACGATCTAGGACTCTGTTTAAGAGAGAAATATGTTCCTCAAAGGTCGACGAGACAATTGCTATGTCGTCTAAGTAGCAAAACACCTTATTATCAAACGAAGGGTCAAACAATTGGTCAGCCAAACGTTGCATGCACGATGGCGAGTTGCGAACCCCGAAGGGACACGATGTAAACGAGTAAAAACCTCGACCAGGAACAGTAAAACTACACTTCTCTTGTGATTCAGGGTCCAAGGGAATTTGCCAAAAGGCAGCCGATAAGTCGATGGAAGATAAATAGTTAGCGTCTCGCAAACTGTCCAGGATGGTAGTTATTCTCGGGAGAGGATACGCATCCGGCTTCGTAATGGAATTGAGCTTCCTACTATCAAGATAGAACCGCAAAGTCCCATCCGACTTGGGAACAAAAATAGTTGGATTATTCCAAGCCCCCTTGCTAGGTTTTATAACGCCTAACTCGAGCATGCGATCCACTTCTTCGTTTAATAGTTGTAGACGAGCGGGAGACAAAGGGTAATACCGCTGCTTCACTGGTGGATGATCACCAGTGTTGATAACCTGAGTTATTAAATTTGTCCGACCTAAACCTTTGACTTCCGTAGAAATTTTCTCAAAACTTTTAATCATCTTGTTGGCTAACGACTGTTGATTCTCCGTCAGGGAAGCGAAAGGATGCAAGGCCCTCACTTCGTTGACGGAGTGCCCACTGACATCACTAGACTCTAAACGAACATATTTTAAAATTTCAGGTACCAAATCAAATTCTCGGACAAAATCCATACCTAAAATCAGAGAAGTTCCTATATCCGGAGCTACCACAGCTCGGATCACCTGACAGCGATTATTGAATTTAAAGGGCAAAGAAATATAGCCAATCGTCCGTACTGTACTTGAATTAGCTGTGCTGAGCGTCAAAGAAGGCGCTTTATGAAGAGTATAACCGATATCAATTAAATACTTATGTGAATCGGCACCCAAAATTGTCAAGCTCGAACCCGTGTCGAGTAGACCACACACAGCTATGTCGCCTAACGAAACATCTAGAAACGGACGACGGTTATCCTTCTCGTTTTTAAATAACAACGAGACCGAATCAACAAATGAACTTATTCGGTCTCGTTGGGGCAAGTTTTTTGAAACATTCTGATAAGGTTGAACCGGTTTTCTTTCCTTCGAACAAGCCGGGCAAGTAGCAACGGTGAAATTAAACTTCCCACAACGGTAACAATATTTAGAGTACCCGTGGTGAGTACCACCACGAGCACCACGCGAAGCTCCAGGGCCTCCGCCGACGTCAGTCGTGTTGCCTCGGGAGAAACCACTTCTATTTGAACCACCCCGAGGGTGACTTACATCCCGGGGCTGGTTATTGGAATTATTTAAATCTACCGCAGAAACCGCGCAATTTTGGAACTGCTGAACAAATGAAGAATCCCTATCAACAATGTCAACGGTCGCGTGATCGATAGCGTGTACCGTCTTGGACGACGACGCTTTGGATTTATTAAAAACCTGTAGGTTTTGATTATACTCGTCGATCGACAACTGAGCGTTTTCCAAACGCTTACCTAGGTGGAGAAGCTCATCAATGGAGTGGATGGTCACTAACGCGAACTGTTGTTGCAGGTACGGCCTCAAATTAGAGCAAATTATCTCCAGCTGTTCGGCCTCTGGAAGTGGCCGAGACAATTTCTGGAAATAGCCCAACACTGTTGTAACACAAATGTGGAGCGGCTCATCCGGCCTCTGAAACCTGGCACGTACCTGCCTCAACAAGTCGCGGTCGAAGTTCGCACTTCCAAAATTATTCCGCAATTCACTTGCGAGCTGAGACCAGCTCTCAATATGTGAAACCCGGGTGCGATACCATACGAGCGCATGATTTGTGAAAAGCTCACAGGCAGATTTTAATAAACGCGCGTCAGAAATGTTTCGCGCCAACCTATTCTCTTCAAGTCGTTCCAAAAATTCGACGACACAAGTCTTCCCGTCGTACACGAAACCTAAGCACAAAGGCTTCAAAACTCGCTCAAACGACACGTCAAAATCTCTGCTAACCGGAACCTCCATATTTTATTTTTTATTTTTTATTTTTTTTTAAATCTCCACCACAAAAATATAAAACCCAAAAGAAAAAAACTAAAAAATCCCAATAAAAAAATATTATTCTAAAAATTAAAGTAATGGAACAAGCTCACTGCGTTTTTCCCTCTGTGCCACCTTTTTCTTCCCAATTTCGGCAACCGATAAAACGCCCACCTGGATATCCAATTTGAACCTGAAAATATTACAAAAATTAGTCAATAAACGTTTAAGAAACGGCAACAGAATAGTATAAGATACGGCGAACTTATCGTTCATTCGCGGCGAACCGCAGAAAAATACAAACCGCTTATTACACAAAATATTAATCTATACAATGTTTCTCGCCGGATTTAATAAAAATTACAGTATATTACTTAAAATATTGCGGCGAACTTAACATTCGTTCGCGGCGAACCGCAGAAATAGTTAATAAGGCAAAAACGCGAAATTTTTTGCAAAATTCGTAACATCTGTCAAAAAAAATACCGCAATTTGAAAAAAATACCACAATGTGGCTACAATAATAATTCTTATACAAAACTGAGAAAAATGACACAAAAATACCAATATCTGAAAAAGACTACCACTTATCAAAGCAAAACGTGTATTTTAAAATTGCGAAGAGATATTTCTACCTGCCAAAATTTAGTTTATAGGCCCCACGTTGGGCGCCAATTTATAACGTAAGATTAACAATCCAATCGCGTTATACCGAAAGAAACAAGAGCGTCATCGCGTTTATTTAAAACGCGAAAAAGAAAAAATACCATAGGTTAGGTTATGACCGAAAATAAAAAAAACAACCCCAGGGTCGGGGAAAGAATTTACTTTGTCACTAAATTTGGCAAGACAGAGAATAAACCTTCGCAATTTTAAAATAAAACTACAATGTAAAGTTATAAAACAAGATCCTTTTATTAGCAGGAAGTTCCTCCTATCTCCTCTCCATACATGTGGTAGACTTCTGAAATGTGACTTGTGATACGTTTTTCCGTTCAAACGGACATCCAGGCGAGAAAAAAAGTCAGGGCACGGCGGTCCGATTTATATTTGAAATTTCATTGGAATATAGAAAAAGGCGGCACAGCCAAAAACCCGCGAGAAATGAGACCTTGTTCACATCGCAAAAAATAAACGCCGCACTCCTAGTGCACTAGACTTCCCGGATCGCCCGGCTTTTTTCACCAGGTTCTCCGTCTCCCAACGCGAGTGAGCAAAAAGTCACTTCCATTATGGAACCAATTTGACAGCTGGAAGTTGCCTGTCGTTAAACCAACTTTAGGAGATTTAAAAAAAACTCATAGCTACTCATGTTCACTAAAATAGTAATATTTTAGGTAATATTTATTATATTTATTAAAATTGTTTTTGAACTCGATTGTTTAAGTAAATCCCTTGTTTTTTTGTCATGGCAAGAACACCAGAAGGGTCATTTTTTATTGGGCTGTGCAATACGGCTATCTCTATTCTGACAGATCCAGCTGTCAAAGCTTTTAGCAATTTTATAGGGTTTTGGAAATTGTTTTGAGATTGTGACCCATGATTCCGCAACAACTCGAAAACTGAGTAAGACCAATATGACAAAACACGAGAAATACAAGCGAAACATGTTGCAATGCGTGCAACATGTTTTGTGAAACAGAACATGTCACGCAAATTTGGATTTTTGTTACAATATATATATATATATATATATATATATATATATATATATATATATATATATATATATATATATATATATATATATATATATATATATATATATATATATATATATATATATATATATATATATATATATATATATATATATATATATATATATATATATATATATATATATATATATATATATATATATATATATATATATATATATATATATATATATATATATATATATATATATATATATATATATATATATATATATATATATATATATATATATATATATATATATATATATATATATATATATAAAATTAGTAAAAGCTACTTAAAAGTAGCGAAGGAAATCCCAGCTTGTATTGGGAAATGCTTATGTTTGAATGAGATATACTTACGGATGTGCACGACTTTCGACGGTGCAATGTAAGTTTAAAGGTCCTTTTGCAGTCGACTAACGATCACTATTCATCCATATATCTCATAAATAGGGCTTATCCTTATGCAACACAAAGTATGTTATCAACGAGCCATTAAATCGAAATAAAAATAAAGAACCTCCACATGCTCAATGAAATGAAAGAAGAAACTTCAGTCTTAATTTCTGGCAGAGAAGTTTATAATAAAGATTGTATAATGTTATCAAAATAGGCTCGTTGATAACAAACTCAGCCAATTGTATCATATTTTAAATGTTGGTAGCATTCGAAATTTGAATTATTTCGTAATGTCACTTTCATTTATAAAACGGCTTTGCCGAAGTGTCAATAGTTTAATTTTTTATTTTTTCGCTTAATTCGTCTCAATTGAAGGCATTTTGTGTTGCATAAGGAGTAAAAACTACTTGAAAAGTAGCGAAGGAAATCCCAGCTTGTATTGGGAAATGCTTATGTTTGAATGAGATATACTTACGGATGTGCACGACTTTCGACGGTGCAATGTAAGTTTAAAGATCCTTTTGCAGTCGACTAACGATCACTATTCATCCATATATCTCATAAATAGGGCTTCTCCTTATGCAACACAAAATGCCTTCAATTGAGACGAATTAAGCGAAAAAATAAAAAATTAAACTATTGATCACTTCGGCAAAGCCGTTTTCTAAATGAAAGTGACATTACGAAATAATTCAAATTTCGAATGCTACCAACATTTAAAATATGATACAATTGGCTGAGTTTGTTATCAACAAGCCATTAAATCGAAATAAAAAAATAAAAAAACCTCCATATGCTCAATGAAATGAAAGAAGAAACTTCAATCTTAATTTCTGGCAGAGGAGTTTATAATAAAGATTGTATAATGTTATCAAAATAGGGTAAACCTATATAAAATTGTATAATATTAAAAAATTGTAAAGAAATATTGTAGAAAACAGTATAATATTGTTATATTTGATAAGGTTTGTATCATATTTTAAATTTCACACTTTCAACATGGCGTCGTCTACAACTATGTAAGTAAATGATATCAGGGAACTTGACACTCGAATATAAAGCTAAACCAGGCAGTTCATCACAGTAAGTTCAATTGCGAAAATAGCTTAAACCGTTTTAGAAAAACTCAGCTTGGAAGGACAAGAAATATTACATCAAAACACGAAGAAACAGACTTACCGCATTTTTCAGGCTCACGTGCGACCGAGCTTCTTGAGGATTGGTGTGGAACTGAGCCACCTGGCGGCTATCGACATAATTATAAAAATTCCCTCCGAAAACCCCCGTGCGTGGATTTGCCCCGTGTGGGGTTTTATCCCCACCTACCCTATATGTTTTTTGTAACAACAGCTGCAAATAAATATTTTTCTATTCTATTCTATGTGCGACAGTAAGAATTATTCTGTGCTGCAATGATATCGTTCAAGGATAAACCTCGTGGTTACCAACGCCCGATGAGGGTTATAGCCCATCTTTTTTAGTATAAACGCGTGGTAGCCCTACCCCTGCGAAGAAGTAAGTAAAAAGTAAACCAGTCGGAAAGAGAGCGCCGACACGTCGGAAACGTACTGTGCGCTCGGCCGGACTATGCAGAGATATCCCAACAATTGCGTGAAACATGTAAACATCCAGGCACAGGCGAACAATAATAATATGCCTAATTTGTTAGTGGAATCTGACAAATCCGGCACTTCTGGAGTTTGCACATTGGTGCAAACTTGAATATTGATTTAGACTTTATTCATTTTCCAGGTATTCGCAGTTTCATTATTCGTCATGATTTTATTATTTAAAGTTTTGGGAAAGAGACATTGCGGACATAATTTCGATCTAAATGGTACAAAAAATCTATTACACGTAATTGCCATCTACACGCCCCGCAACGAGGTAACGACGTTTCACTTGCTCAGTTTCACGTCTATATTTATTTCTATAAATATTGAAAAAAATACAAGAATTTCTTAAATAATACATTCTTATTATATAGTAAAGCTGGTACTCACATTGATGTTTACGAATTACATGTAATTCTTTGTCAATATCAATGAGATATTACTGAGAGAAAAATAATTTTATAAGTCGTAATGGTGACACGGAAATTGCTAGACTATACCTTGTATTGTACCTACATGATATCTATAGGTCGAAATGCAACGGATAGTCCAGACGGTACATACGCAATGGTCGATAATGACTTCTCTTACAATGATAAGGACACGGCTACATCCTAGCAAAACAACTGGTGGCTTTTGGCGTTTTGGCAGTCAGAATGATCCAGATATGCAGTGCTGCGTATACCACTGCCAGAAACGGAAATTCGGCAACGACATTTCAAATCCTGGTATCACGCGAGTAAACTGAGGCTATGCCTACCGACGCCGGAGTGCTCAGGAGAAGTGGTGTCCGAAGAGATTTTTTTACATTTAAGCGGGAGTACTATGGAGCATTTACTTCGAATTTCGTAGCCAAACAAAATCACTAAAGAAAGTTTATTCGTTGGCATTTCATTTCTTTTCATAAACAACTTACAGACCAAACACATTTAGAGAGCCACGTGGCAAAGCCTTGTACTCGTACGTTATTTACCGGTTATGATGAAACCAATTTGGAGCTGCCTATCCAGTCTACTATTTAGACATGTTCACAGTGTGAATCTGTAGCATCAAATGATTTTTTTCAAAAATGCTCGGACTCAACAATGGGTAGTATGCCATTCGTTTTGTATTCCTTCTTGGCAGGTAGTGGTTCCGGGCAGCTTAGGCGACTATGTCCCGCTCCTTACCTTGCATTGGCTCAACTGATGGTTCAACTCCCATCCGGTAGCTTCCCCTAAGAGGGTCGAACCTGGAAAGGACTCTGTTTCACCTGTCACGGCAGTGGATCGGATCCTCTGGGGGATGACCTTCGGGCGCTGTGCACTTCGGACGCTGTCGGCGAATCGACTGTGCACTCCGCGTATAACCGGGAATTACTGTAAATACTCTTATACGTTTCCTAAGAAGCGTGGGAGGTTGTTGGCCTGAGATCAGCTAATCTTGAAACGATCTGTTGGTTATCCTATCCCGTGTGAAAGGCGGACAAAGGGCGCTTGGTTCGCGATAAATTCGAACTGCTACCGTTAACTTAATTCAGCCTTCAGTCCGCCAGCTGGATTTACTTCCCTGTACCTCGCGGCAAGGCGTTGGACCCTAGCGGGCATGTTGGCGTAGTTAAAGGGTCCAGGACTGTGTCGTCTTTAAGTCTCTGCGTTCACCCAACGGTTGAAAGAATGATCTAATATTGTTATACCTTTTTGGCTTTTTGGGTGGTAGCGGATTCGCCCGTGGTATTTGACAACTCGAACGTGTACTCCTTCCTACATCGAAGGCTTTTTTTTTAATTTTAATTCTATTTTATGTCGACCTTTACTAAAGAGTTTTGATGATTCGAAGCAGATTCCACGGACAGGGAATTGAGATGAATAATCGGCAGTGCGTTGATTTTAAAGACGAGGATTGTGTCGGCTTTTCGTAATGCCGAGATCCATTTTAGCCGCCAAAGGAGCATGCCTTGCCGGCGCGCAACAAGGACGGCCGGCCTCAGTCGGCCTCACCAGAAACGAAAGCACGGGCTGCGGGCGGTCGCCTCGGCCGGTGCGAGCGAGACGACCGCTTCCTCGAAACGAGATGGGAGGATAACTTGTGAACAGCCAGAGATGTCCATGCATTTTCCACGGTGGAGAATAAATAGTACGATAGCCAAACACGGGGCGGGACGTTCATAAACCATGGCATGTAGACAAGATATAGGGTTGTTACGTGGTGCGATGCAACATGAGTTATAGACGCTTTTTATTACCGACGATGTGTTCAGAGTCCATCTACATACATATATACGGTATATTTTCCGTTTCTTTATTGCACCGATTCAGAAGTGTGTTATTGTTAGAATCGTTATGTCACCTTGAGTGTTAAAGGTCAACTTGACTGTCCAAATATTAAGTAAGTATCTATCTTAATGTCCAAATGTCCAAATGTCAATAAATTAACATAAATATATTGTGTTTAGTGTCAAATGAAAGGTCCGGTTGAGTACATTCTGGAAATATACATTTATCTATATGGATAAATACATAAACCCCAAATATTTCATAAAAACCCGTAATAAAAATTATTATAACTACAATAGTTCAGTTTCTGTAACGGCAGTCGTGTTTTTATTCTTGTTAATATATTTACTTGTTGAAATGACTTTACAGTTTAATAACATGACAAACTTAAATAACTTCATTATACAATATTAATAACATATTAGGCAAAGATGTTATACAAAAGTTGTTATATAGAATTATGTTATTATACACAATCTAATAACATTACATTACTTTGGCGATGTCACCTACAACTGCGAACCCACCACTCAAGGATGGTATAACGTTATGTAATCATTCCATTAACCTGGAGTGAACGTAGAGACTTAGATACAACATAGTCCACCGTCTATCTATGCCAACTTGCCCGTGAGAGTCCAACGCCTCAGCGGTAATTCTTTTTGGATTTATCGCGGACTGGGTGTCCAAATAGTCGTTTCATGAGTGGCTGACAATAGGTTAACATCCACCCCCGCTGCTTAGGAAACAGTATACCGTTTCCAGACTCCTCCAGTCATTCGCCGGAGTGCACAGTCAAGGACGTACCTATCCGGTGGGGAGGGGGAGAACACAAGGGACGCGTAGCCCCCCCCCCCCCACACCGAAATTTCTTGAGTAAAAAATTAAGTCGAGTAAAAATTGACAATCAGGGAGAATCCGCGACTTATGTACCTAGTGTCAGGCTCGTATCCAGGGGGTTGAGGGGGGATAGTTGGGGTTTAAGCCCCAAAAATTCGGCGTATTTTCATTGCATTTTACGGTCAATTTCAAGTTTGGTGGGTGCCGCGCGCGTTGTTTCAATGAATCCCCCCCCCCCCCTCCCGAAACTGAAGTCTGAATACGTACCTATGCACAGTCGGTTGGCTGGTGGTTGGCTGACACCGCCCAGCAGTGCCCAAGTGCTATCCTCCTTATGGCAGGTCTTAATGGCGCAACTGCACGAGAACCGTTAGCTGCCAATATAACAGACGGAGATAAATTAATTCATACAACTAAAACAGTTTCTCCATTTTGCCCAAATCTCCGCCCAACAGTTATACAATTTTTGATAGACATAAATTTAACAACTATCTATACCAATCCGATAAGTCAAGATTAAACAATTTTTTTTCCATCGAAGAATGGCTGTATGTTGGTTTCTAAATAAATCTAGGAAACACTGCGAGAAATTATTAACCTTTAGAAAGTTAGCCATGGGAATGAAACTCACAACGGCATGTTTTCAACCCTCAAAAATGACTTTGTAGAGGGTGTTAGTGCGGGCATACTAATGTATAATGGTGGCTTATTCAATGAAAATGATTTTTTTTCACATATAATTACATAATTGCATAAATACGGAGATCGACCGCCCACGAGTTGTAGCAACGGAAAAACCACCGATCGGTAGTATTAGCATTCCAGCGCTTAAAGGCTTTTGTGTAAACAAAAACCTACATATGTATTATACGAACTTACGGCTATAATGTATACGTCAATTCTCAATAACTACTTCTTTATTATATTAAAAAATATCATTCCAAATTGTCATATTTCTAATATGTTATCAAGTCAATCCTGTACATGTATTATTATCATATAGATAATATATTATATGTATAATTGAACTGAGTTAGCACCCGCATTCCTGCATGCACTCCCATGCACATACACCCTACAGACGCATACACACACACACACACACATACGTTCTCCATCACACATCAAGCCGGAATAAACATTTTAACAGTTTTATTTTTTAAATTATTCTTTATGTTGAGTTCGTATAACCGTAGGTACGATTGCGTTGTTTATCGTATAGTCCATCAATGGATAAGTTGTGAAGAGCGCGAAGAGCGATGCCGCTTGATGCGGCTACGCTGGTGTTTGCCTTCAACGTAGCGAATGAGGGGAACGCTGGGAAATGGGGGACTGGCGATGGCGGGGAAAGGGGACACTACAGACAGGCCGACAGATAATAGAGGCACATGGGCGTAGTCTATAAACCTTTTAAATATATTGACAAGTATTTAATACGTAGGGAGGTTGAAACTCTCTCGGTCTAACAGTGAAAGACAACGTTTTTATTAAAACTTTTATTTTTATTTTTCAACATAATTTCAACACGTCGATTCTTCAATGCTTCGATTCCATGGAGATACCAGTTTGGATTTTTGCCATCGGTAGGGCGCTCTTCATCGGAAGGCAATCGCTTACCTATAAGCAGTGGCGGTCTCTTCATATAAGCCGAAAAGCCTGGCTTGCCTATAATTCCAAATTAACAATTAAATAAATGAATAACACAATTCGTAAAAAAACAACTAAACAATTTTTTTTGCTAGCGCTCCTACTGCTATCTAGCGCGCACAGCTCGCTCCACGCGAGAAAAAATCTGTTATCGACAGGGTGCGATAATTATAGACAGGGCGCGATTGCTGTCTCGCTCGCACATTATGGGCTTTCAATGCGGCTTTCAAAATCAGTGTTCCTCTCATTCGCACCTGTGGCAAATTACGCTAAACAATATATGTGTATATACAACTTTTGTATCGGGAGCTAAGCCGGGCTTGCTTAGCCATGACGTTGAATGCGAACTGCGAATGCGAACGTGTCAACAGAAAGCGCGACTTCATTATAATTAGTTTGGATTGCAATGTGCGAGTGACGTCGGGCTAATTTTTTATTGTGTAATTTCAATTGATTTGTGGTTTTAGTGCCTGATAAAAAAATGGAGGAAATTGTCCTTTGTGGTCAGTAATGTATTCTTATTACTTTGTTTTCTGACATATGTGACAACCCGCAGGACTAAGACGGGGATACGGTTTTAGCAGCGAAGAATTTTAAAAACTCGATGCGATCATTCCATTTAAATTTTTTCACCTTGTTTTCCGCCGAATTTTTAAAAAACTGAGCGTTTGTACAACATTCTTCAAAAATCACAAGTCGATGTGGGTTATAGGAATTAAGAAAGGAAAACAAAATAAAGGAATTTCAGACTTGGTTACGTGTTGAATTTCAATATGAATTTGATCAAATTTATGAAAACAATCTACAAAATAACTCAGCACCTCGTTTGAGACGCAACGTACGCTGTGCTCATACTGAATACAAACGACTTTTTGTCCAGGTAATTAATTGACAACATATTTTGCGAAATTGACGATCGATATTCGCAAATTTTCAAATTGAAATTTTTCCAACTCTTCAACAACAAACTATAAGAGAAATACCGTTTAGATTTTCCTACAAAGGCATTAGATTCATTATTTGACATTTATGCAAACCATTTTGACAGAAGGTTTTAAAGAACCAAATGATTTGTTTGTACTCCTCTCTTGAATTGAAAGATTGCAATGTTTTTGAACGAATTAGTCAGAATAGCCTCGAAGACACCTTTCCCCAATTGTTGAAGTTAGCGTATCTTGTCGTCACTATTCCTGCTACAAGTGCTTCCGCAGAACGTGCATTCTCATCTCTTAAGCTTATTCATACTTACCTAAGAAATACACAGGGTCAGGAACGTCTATCTGAGTTATGGTTGCTATTGAAAAACAGTTGTTAAAAGAATTAAAGCGTTCGCCATCATTTTACTCAGACGTAATAAAATCATTTTTGAAAAAAGGTAGACGCTTCGATTTAGAATATAAACGATGAAAATATGCCAGCGTGAGTTTCATTCCCATGGCTAGCTTTCTAAGGGTCACTTATTTTACTTTTTGTTCACTTTTTTATAAAATAGTCTTACAGCTCATACAAGCAAGGGTCAACTTATCAACTCAAGCAAGGGTCAACTCAAGCAAATAAAATGGCTTTTCTAAGGGGCTCTCTAGACGATCAAGCATGCTTGACAAGCTTCGCGTCGCGGACAGGGAGGGGATCGTAAAACCGCAGGAAATATGCAAATATTTTTTTGTAATATTTACCAAAAATGCATAATTTTGTAGTTTATACCAGGGAGTCACGTTAATTAGAAGTAATTGATTGATGAATGACGTGACTGGCATTTTTGGTAAATATTTAAAAAAAATGCATATTTTCTGCGGTTTACGATCCCCTCCCAGCCCGTGACGCGATTTTTGACAAGCATGCTTGATCGTCTAGAGAGTCCTTTAAAGCCACTAGAGGTATGCGACTGCTGATAAGTATATGTTAAATTCTGTCTTGCAGTAGCATGCCTTCAGTGTGCTTTATTGAATGTACGACCCAAGCAGTAAATTTCAAACTGAAGATTAAAGAGTAAAGAGGTACCACTTTTTTACTATAAAAAGCGTAAAAAAAACACAAAGAGGTATGTCGGGCTTGCCCTATTTACGAACCCTGGGCACGCCACTGCCTATAAGCTCTTTCTTCAGGTTTAGAAAGAGGAAATTGTCCTTGGAGATTATAAATAAGATAAAAACGATTTTACCGCGTGAAGTTTGTAACACTCGACGTTTCGGCGATGTTGCCGTTGTCCAGGGTAGACTTCGTTTTTATATTATTTATAATGTCAAACAACCGTGAGAGTCTTCGATTTTATAGTTGCTGGAGGCTGGACGATACGGTGGATCGAGCACTTTAAAGCCTCAATCCTTCAGTGCACCGTGCACCCATCGTATCATGCGACTTGTGAACCGGTGCATTATCTTGCAGAAAGAGCACACCACGACCGACGGTCGAGTCTTGCCCCAATGTGACGAAAAATATTTTACGATCGAGAAATGTATTCGCCACCACCAGTCGTTAGCGCACCAAGTAATTCAAATTAGCTATATAACAGTCACCGCAACGTTATCGCTACAGCTTTTAGTCACAAGAACTGGTCATATAGCACCTAGGGTTGTCGACTACAGCGGGCGAGCCCGTCACCTCAGGAAGTTTTATCGATTAGTCGTTCTGTCTCCCTGAAGTGGCGCAGAAGACTTGGACAAACAGTCCACCGTCTAGCTCCGCCACAAACCCGTAAGAGGCCAACGCCTTAACCGCGAGATAGCCAGGAGTGTTACCCAGCGGGCTTACACTCACGCCCTTACTTCCAATTGCGACCAGATTACTCCAGTCTCTCGATTGGTTACGAGTTCGAGGTCGCTTGCGCAGTCCTCTCCCTTACGAAACGGTGAAACGGTGTATACCGAATCTATCGCGGACCATGGCATCCTTTGCCCGGCTGTTCACCCAGGATCGGGTAGCCGATGTAAACGTTTGTATGACTGCTATAATACGGCTTTTAGCTAAATAGTGGCTGAAAAGCGGCCATAATGGCTACCTTTGGTGGTATGAGGTAGGTACCCTTTTATTTATTTATTTATTTATTTATTTGCAGCTGTTATAAAAAACATATACAAAAAAAAAACAAGAACACACAGATTAAAAATTAAAACTATAAATAGACAAAGACTATGAAATAAAGCTACAAACGCTGCAAATTAGGGGTATCCTCAGGATATCTCTTATCCTGGTTTTCAGGACACACCTATTTTACAGCCAGCGGCTGTTAAAGAGTCTCCAATTGATACTTTATTACAACTTCTAGTCTGGCAATGCCTTAAAATGATATAAAATGGTAAAGAAAGGAAGGTGCATGATCATTTGCCGTCGCAAACCTATAATTCCTAATGGCTACTAATATATTGCATTTTATTGACTTTAAAATGACTGCATTGTAGTTTAATCCACCAAATTCTCTTCATCGTTTCTGCTGACATCATTTCATCGACAATATTAAGTACCTAACATGTCTAACTAAAGTTTATTGCGCCTTCAAAATATTAATATTTTAACCCAATTTTAATTCATAATTATAGTTTAAAGGTTTTTTTGCAAGTTAATTTTATTTTTCGCAGTAAAAAAAGAACACTTTCTGGGTATTGTTCACACACTTTGAAATAGGATTTACCAATAATACATGTATTTTATGACTTAAAATGCCTTTAAAAATATAATACAAAAATTTTATGTTATAAAGATTGGAGAAAAAATGGCCGCTTTGCTTATATGGCATTTGCAACTTTAATGTAACCTTTATAAAACTATAAGCTGCGTAAGTTAGGTCCTAGTGACAACAATATGACTATAAGCTGTATAACCACCCTTATAACCATTATACAGCCTTTGGTCTTGTAACCATTATACAGCCTTTGGTGTTAGTAGCTTTTGTTTTGTTTGTTGTATAAAGGTTATTTATTGGACCACTATACAGCTGTTAGTTATAAAATGGTTATAAATTAGTATGATTTATAGCGATTATACCACCCTTATTCGACTAAAAGGCTTTATACGACAAAATTATATGACTAAAAGGTAATAAAAGCCAAATTGCTTTAAATGACACCTTTATATATAACTGAGAGTTAATCTGAACCCCTTTACATGACTTAAAGCTATATTCGACACTTTTTATATGGCTTTTGAGCTTGTTGGGCGTTGTCGACCATGAGCATTTTGTGCACCCAACGGCGTCTGACCTTATTCATGCACAATTTTGCATGCAAGATTCACAATACGCTTTCATTTCATATGCTTAATCAACCGATTATTTTCCAGATACAATACGTTGCATACATTGCGTACAAGGGACAAGCTTGTCGCTACCTTTAACGTTCCCTATAAGGGTCGTACATTATTTACTAAATTCCCGGTTCGAATTATTTCCAATTTCCAGGAATTATGATATGTTTTTCCTGGGTCCCGGAATCGAAAGAAAACGGGATCGAGAAACCCTAGTTCCACGAGACGCCTATGGTGGCAAATCCTGGCAACTTCGTCGGCGTCGGCGACGTCCGCCACAAGCAAGAACTACTGCTCTCGGCTCTCGTCCGCCGCCGCGCAGCCAGACACGGCCACAGCCGCAGCCGGCGCGGCCGACAGCATAGTAAGAACCAGCGTTGCCAACACTACCAACAATTAAATAATCGAAAAAAATAATTGCTGTTACGTAAGGAACCTTTATTAGGGACCAGGTATTACGTAACGCACTTTGGGGAAGGGGGATAAGTTTTTTTACGACTCGTTACTTTAAAGAGGAAAGATTTGGCAAAGAGTTACGCAACGCAATAAAAATAAGATTTTTTTTTTTTAATAAAGGATATTGACCCAAGAAATCTCGTGTGACATGTACTGCAAGTTGCTTAGTTTGTCATTAAAATCGCGGACATGCCCGACTTGCAAACTATATTTTGCATTTAAAAAAATGGAGAATCACCGGAAATCGGTACATTCGAAGCAGTCAGAGGCAATTGCGGCAAGAATCGTACCTTAGCACTAAACCATCTGCAATGGAGAAGAAGAAGTGGGTTATATCTAGTATATTTTAAGTATTAAACTTGAAAATATTGACAGTATTTATATTGGCAGGTTTTTTGCTTCACAAACGAGGATGCTGAATGGCTGGACGTGAATAACTCAAAGACTTTGACGATACAGATATGATACCACGAATGGGGTTAATCAAGCCCCTCAGTAATTTCCGTAATTGCCTGCATGGAATCTTGAATCACCGATAATTGGGAAGATGATATCACAACATATCTTTTTTCTGTGTTTATATGTACTATAATTTATTTGTAAAATTAATAATAAAACATACGTTTTATTAATAAAGTTTACTAGGTATCAAAATATTAACCTTTATTTGTATGTTTTTGACTCAACCTATTCCATCAAAAAAGGTCCGTAACATTGCCTGGGGGGAAGGGCGGAACGTTACTCTATGTTAACCCTTGGAGTAAATGGGTATTTTCATGGATGCATCTGTCTCTTTTGCAGGATTTTCGGCGACATCGACCTTAAAGTACTATAACTACGAAACTACTACACCAATCATAAAAAGAACAACTGCACAATGATTGCATTGAAATTTCGAATATAGAATATTGAAATATCATTTTGTAAAACAATTAGATAATTATGAATAAATATGAGAACGTCAAAGAAGTGAAAAAATCGCTGAACCAGATCTGGTCGTATCATACTCAACGGATAATTGTTTCAGAACCAGATTTGGTCGTATCATACTCAAGGGGTTAACCCCACCTCACCATCCTATCTCAAGGAGAATTTCCACCCTTTGTGAGGCCATGGTCTTCCACTTCAATCAAGCCGGGATAACACACTCGCCATTCCGATACATAATTCTTCTGTTTACACGCACTCATTTATGGTCCATTCTGCTCGTTTATGGAATCAGCTCCCTCATTCTATCAGGCACAAGGGCGGTCCTAGCCTTACATTTTGGGGGGGGTCACAGTTATAAGCTAAAGGTTTGGGGGGGGGGGGGGTCGCCGTTATGGGCGATGAGATTGGTTTAACGGTTTGTAAATGAAACAAAGTTCCCCTTTATTAAACAATAATTAATTTATGGAAACAAGTGTATTTACATAAGGAGCTTATTATAAGCCATATATTAAAGATTTGGGGGGGGGGTCATGACCCCCTTGACCCCCCCCCCCCCCTGGGACCGCCCTTGATCAGGCATGCACCTTCGTTGCATGTTTTCAAAAAGTTGTTGAAGAAATATTTACTTTTAAAAAACAGCCACTAACCAAATACCTCACCTTGTCCTCTCCTTTATCCTTCCCTGGGCAACCTTAGCATAAGTTATTGACATATATCTGTATAAGTTTATTTTAAATTTGACTTCACTACTTCTTGGTGTATTGTACGGTGAAAATTAGGAATTATTTTATTAAATGGTTGTCTGTAAGATATTGCTATAGGCATAAGTCCGCCATATGTATATAAAAAGTTTTTTTTATAAAACCAGTGTAATATTCATTAAGCTTTGTTTTTATAGCACAATAAAGTTATTCTATTCTATTATATTCTATGTTACATAGGGGTAGGGAAGGGGGGATAAAAACAAACGCGTAACGTAAAATATGGCTGGCTCCCAAGTAAGGTAAACCCATCCAATTCGGGAGTATACGATTTGCCGCTGTAATTCGGAAGTATTTTTCATTATGTGAATATCCAAAGAACTATACGTTTGTCATAGCATATTCTGTTAAGACCAAATATTGTAATTTTACCTACGATTACAAGATCGCGATTAGGCAATGGTAAATATCTTCAATATTCTAAAATAAATTAAATTAAATATAAATTAAAAAAAAAATAAATGAAATACACCGGGCAACCGCTCAGCGTTGCATCATGGACGTTATACATTTCATTTGGATAAATACGGCGAACACTATCTAACTGGTAAATATTATTTTAAGTGGTTTTTATGTAGAATCGGCATACTTTTTGGTTTGTACGAGTGAGAGATCTCTTTCCCCTTTATTTCATTGTAAGTTTATACATATTTGATTGTAAAGTGAAATAATTGACCATTCACAGTTGGAGTTATAGGGATTGTAGACACGTCACGTAGGTCTCTTTGGTTAGATCATACTATTTGGACGACGAACCACCGTGGTGTAACGTCAACCGCCAAACCACTTTCTGACTAACAATTACACATACTTAGGAATATTCTAGGTACTTACTTAGGAACATTCGACGACACAGAGTTAGAAACCAACAATAGCGAGTTGATCAAAGCATGCCCTTTCACTTCTGGAATATTTCAGGAATATTTATCAACTTTTATTGGGAGAAAGAATAGGTATGGTAATGCTATGCTATTGAAAATAGGAATCATTTTTTGTAAAATGGAATATTTGTATATTCACCCATTCATTATTTATTTATTTAAGAATTAATTACTATAAAACTTTGATTTTACTTTTACAAAAATGACAGGACCGAATGGCAAAACCTTAACCTTTTGTTTATTTGATTCTGTCACCTAACTGGGACTAGCCCGTTCTAGGGTGGACAGGAAAATGACTGCATCATGTCTAGTCTACAGCCGCTCTTTAATCGGCATTCATTTTATAGTCGGTATTGATAATCTAGTTGCATGCTTGCTTGTTTGTCGCCAGCCGTTGTTTTCCTCAGATATTCCATGTTCTTCTTTGTATCACTTGGTGTTGGCGACTAATGGGGTTGACGCCGCACTGGCACGTGTGGGTATGCAATAAGTCGTCCTAGATGCCCAGGACGTGGGACGCTCACGGTGGTGTCGAGGTCCTCAATCCAAACCAGAAGGTTTTTTCTCCTCATAGAGGCCGCAGAAGAAACAATCTTCCAGTTAAGAGGACGTTAAAATCAGGGAGCATCCTTACTAAAGGTCTCACCAGAAAACGTACATAACACTACTAGAAAATATAATATATAGCAGTCTCACTCTTCTCTCTGCACTTCCTGCAGAGGATCGATCCGTCTACCGATCATTGTAAAGTGTTTGTTATACTGAGGTTAAACCTGAAACTGTTCTAATTTGGTAATAACATAATTTTAACAGTTCCTCAGATATTTTTTATTTATTTAATCCATTTGTTTGAACAAATCAACATTATAGAACATTATATTCTAAACAGCTGAAGCGCATAACAAAAATATACTTACCTCATTTTATACAAACATTGAAGGCTATTGAAAGTGCGTTTAAAATAGACAGATAATTTAATAGACTGGGTAATATCAGAATGTACTCACTCGTTTAATCGATAGAATATACTCGTTAATCCTCAGTTTTGTATGAGAAAATATCGCACTAGAATGTAAGGTGACTATCTCTATTATCTAATAGAGAAAGTGGGAGAATAATAAAGTTGCTGAATATAGAGAAATTGTGAGAAGGCCGTCGCTTGTCACTCATTGTGGATTTTGAGTGGTTGGCCAGGCGAGGAACTTCGTAACATAAGGAATTCCAATGTAGCCGATTATAAACAGACAATAGTCCTTCCACAAAAGACCCCTTTTTTATAAATCCGTGAAACTCACTTTTGAAATATCCTCTTTTAATTCTATTTTTCTAATATTATTTTATCTGCCTGTGGTACATAAACGACAAAAATATGGTCATAACCAGCTAAAATACAAAAGTTTGTTTTCCTACCGAATGTGCTCTTACTCGTAAACGAAAAGTTTGCAGTTTCGCGCAAGTTCCAACGCATTAAATATAATACATAATATTATATTGGGCTGAGCGCACATAATATATAACTGGCAACCGTAGCTGACACAATAATGAATTAAAACAAGAATTCCTATTAGAAAAACAAGCCTTATTTATTTAGCAACGTTTGCTATAAACGTTACGACAAGTGGGTACCCTTTTCTTTCCATCTAACCTTCTGCGAACCACGAGAATTGCCGTTATCAGGAAGACCAGCTGAGTTAGCTGGAGGATAACACCTGCCATTATAGAACTATCAACAAACGATGTCAACATCTGGTGCCGTCGAAACGAGCCCATTAAAGTGCTGAAGTACGCGCACAATCATATGCCATCTATAAAGTTTATTGTGCGGGAATGGCTCCCCAAACAGATGGTACATATAAGCTTAATTATAACCATTGGACACAAGAGACATAGCTGGCAAGCTAGGGTTGTCAGTTCTGCCTCTAATTAATTAAAAAACAAGATATATCCAGAAATTCTGTTCTGAGGAAGAGAGAATTATATCCCACCATGCCTAGAATAAATGCAAGAACAGTGCATCATCAAGAACAGTGCGTCATTCCAGGTGCATTCCTCTTACTTTTTGGTGGTAAGTTTTAGAAGACAGCCTGATATACTCAAGGCCGGTTTCGGACCCCGTAAGAATTTCATAGAACCTGCACTGACTAAAACATCTGTTTCCTTATTTCCTCGTATTGTATTTTGTGTACTGTGTACAGGTCCACGCGAGAATTGCCATTGCCCAGACTAGTTTAGATGTGACTTTATACGTGTTTCAAAGCCACGTGTCTCACATTGGGTTTCTGTATAGTTTGGTGTCAGGTTAAATTGACTTTCTTTTAAATATTAATTTTCGTAATCGGGTTTTCTCAAGGGTAGATTACCGGAAATATTGTGTGTTGGTAACGCTGCGACAAGCGCGCCAGCCAGTCAGTTCGTTCGGTTGGTTCGGCTCGTTCAATTCAATCAGTCCGTCAGTCGCGATTCAGCCTTTGGCGGGCGGAGTCGTCGCGCGCTGCATAGAGCGGTGCGCTCCACGTGTCGTTCGTTTGCCGTCCCGGTATTTGGGTCATTGTTATTTAGTTTTTTGACTCGATGCAAGTGTTCTAAGTTGCGGCACGAGATCGGCAAGCAGAGTGGTGTGTATTTTGGTGTCCGCCAGAGTTGCGGGTCGGCATTCCGCGAGTTCTGGGAAGATGTCGGCGCGAGTGCGAGTGTCGGTCGGGTTTTAGGATGACATGTGTACGGTGATACCGACGGGGCTTGCATGACTTGTTACGAGAGCCTCGCTGTCCAAGAGACGGGCGCCGGTGGCCGAGGATACGGAGACACCGCCCCCATGGCCAACCATCTTCTCAAATGGTGGAAGAGCAAGTTCAGGAATGGATACAAACAATTTTCGGGTGAGTCTTCTTGCGTAAACAACCCAAGTATGTGGTCCTTGTAATCACGGACTTTGGGGTTTTTCTTTTCGCCGCAGCATTGAGCTTGTTTTCGAACCCTTTTTGGTCATGCCAGTTTTCTAGTGTGTCTGTCATCCTTCGATGTGGTGAAAGCAGTAAATCAGTGCGTCCCTGAGATTTGGCCCAGAGAAGACTTCATATGTTATTAGGAGTATATGAGGCACCAGGAGTTGTAGCGAGGATCCCTTTGATAGCTCAGTATGGAAGATCAGAAGGAGAACCTCCTTATAAAACATGCATTCCTGGTACTGTGCAGATATAATATGCTAGGCTAGGTGCGGATGGGTATTTCCTTTGGCCGCACATAAGGAACCCTAACTTAGCCTATACTCTGTCACCCACCAAAACACGAAAGATAGATACAAAAAAAATTAATAAAAAGTGGCAAAAATTTCTTACTGCAATTTTTTTTTCAATAATTATTAGGTACATAGTCAAAACCGTAGTTGGTATAACTACAAAAAAACTCGGATTTGTCAAACCTACAAGCGTTGCGGCATCAGCATCCCTAAAACACGAATGCTTAGTCAAAACCGTAGTAGGTATAACTCGAAAAAACACGGAGTTCTCAAACCTACGAACGCTGCGGCATCTTCTGTGTTCTTTGTTTTTTTACTTGCCCACTTAATCCGAATCGGCGTCTGTATCGGAGACCATTATCGTAATGATGCTATTTTTTTTGTTTACCTACTTATCACAACTATAAATCTATCAAGATGTTTTAGTTTTTTATGGAGCGACGAGTCGTAGCGAAAAAGAAAAAACATCACTATCTTATAGATTACGTGAGATGTTATCGACAGTCGAGGCTTTTGACGCATCGTTTTTTTCTGTTGTTTTGTTACTTTAGGATTCTCATACTGTACCTACCTACCTAAAATCTTCTACATTCTATAGTGTCTTTTCACATATTTTGAAACTGTGCAGCCTGTTTTTAAAAATCCAAAATGTTTAAAAAATCCCAATGTTTTTAGTAACCACTGTTTGTAAGTTCGTTCTAATCACTAACAACTTTGTCGACAGAACGTTTTTCTGTTGATTAATTATGAGACACTTGTCCGCGATAGCTTCAAATCATTCCCTCTGAGATGCTAGTTCTTGTTGAATGTTACATTCGTTTAATATCATCACAGCTGTAGCAGTCTGAAAGTAGCTTGTATGGCTTTTCTTCGATGTTGCGAGTCCTAGTGTTCGTGGCCTCTCCTCGTAACTCTGCACTCACAAGCACTCGCAAGCACTCTGCACTCACAAGCACTCATAATCAGGTCGATGACATTCACAAAATAGGGTCTCTCAACCAAAACTTGCGAATGACTGCGAAATTCTAAAGACCACGCTCCAGGATTTAACTGATGGAAAACAAAAGTATTGTCCATTTTTTTACCGTTAGCTCGTGTTCATGAACGATAGAACAATCCTGTGGAGAAAGTTGATAAATATTATGTTAGCCAGCAAGAGGCAGAGATAACCTACGTATAATTTACGTAGAACAATTTAAATGTCGGCCTTAGAACAGGCTATAGCCTAGTTAGGTTACATTAAAATAGTATCCCTGGCAACAGTTTTAAGTTTAATTTTCGGCTTATCAGTTTTTTGTCTATGACACTAATTGCACATGTCCATTTTACTGTAGATTATTGTGAATTTCAAATTAAAATTAAATTAACTAAAATAACCCTGCCGTGTTATCCAATATGTGAGGAGAACTGGTGACATATGAGTGGAGCAAATTAAGGAGGTATTTACACAGAAGTAGGGGTCTATGCCTACCAATAAGTAGGTTAAAATGATGAAGAAGATAATTTATATCTAACGTCAAGTGTTTCATTCTTTCACCAGTCCATAGTAAATTCGTGAGTAGAATAGAATAGCAAAAAGGCCAATTTTATGAGACGTTCCCGTTGGCTTATAAAGAGCGGAAGCCGATCGTAGTATTCCATACGTCATCAGACGCATGAATCTAATGTGTACCTGCCACATTATTTTGCCGCAATTGCAGTCAAATCTGGTTTCAACCCACTTTTTATATCTTGTCTTTTCAATTATTGCACGGTAAAAACTAGTGATCAAGTCAACATGTTGGACTCGTAATATCAATTCAGTGTTAGAATTAATAGACCATGACAATAAATTGGTCAAATACCTCATTTTATACGTGGTCCAAAAATGTATTTAACCGCCCTACCTTTAGTTTATTATTCAAAAATTAGGTAAATCCTTTCAATAGATTTCTCAATAATAAAACTTGTTTAAAATATACCAGACAAAATATATACCGGTTTATATAAGCGGTTTTTATATATCGGTTTTATATAAATTTGTACAAATATAATTTTTATATTAAAAGAAAATCGATATGATAATGTAGCGGACGTATCACGTACGTTCGTATAGATAGGGTGGTTAATTTAAGGAAACATCGACCAACCTTCACCCTAAAATAACCTTATTTTGTGATTTTTAATTCTACTTAAAATTACGCTAGTTACCACTAAAATAACGCCACATTATTTTTAATCTAAACACCCACAATCATCTTAAGTGGCATTTCAACCATTGTAGTTAACATTTTCCGTACAAGAAGGTTTAACAACGCCACGAGACTTTTGCGTTTTATTTAATACATACTATTAAGTAGTATTAAATAAAACCAAATTATTCTATAAAAATAAAAATAAAACTTTTAACTTTCTGCCTTTTCATTGTCAGTATTTGTGATACATCCTAACATAATATTCTTTTATTGAAATACCTAAAACTAATGAATGGCACATTTACTTTTGTTTTTTTTATCCCCAAGGCATGTGTCTTTTTATGGAACCCGCCTTGTTGCCTATTGGCACCAACCATCTTCTAGGTGGGCATTTATAGCATCACGCAGTCAAACACTCAGGCGGTCACCCATCCATGTATTGACTGCGCCCAACGCTGCTTTACTTTGGTAACAAGGAGGAGAACCGGTGTCAACGTGGCTACGTACGCTACCGAATTTTAACACAAAAATCATTCTCGATAGAAGTTAGTGTTTTTTGTCACAATACTTTGGTACTCTTATTCCAGTCGTTATTTTGAGCAAATTAGGGCATTTTAGCCATACAACCATCCTCTTTAGAAATCGTTTGAAAACAAAACTAGTCCATACAGTCCGCTGATTATCTTTATTTCGTGGTTTTGTTCAATTTATCCAAAGAAATGTCTCAAATTATATGTTGAAGTGGACCTAGAAACATTAACATTTCACATAATGCCCCGCCAAAATTGTAGTTTCCTTGGAAACGGACAGTTATATTCACATTTGTCGTTATTTAGGCTGTACTTTTTAAAAATTGGTAAGGAGATTTGTGTGTTTTTGTTTCCGCTAATTTTAGCTGTGTGTGCCAAATTCTACCTCTTGGTACCTACCGTCTTGTTATAATAGCAATGTCTCCGCCTTATTTACATTTGATTCGTGTGGCAAATGGCGTGCGTATACTCCTTCCAGCTCCCGGTCTGTTAGGTGCGCCACCCACTCGCCGCGGCGTGTCAAAGACGACCAACGAGCGGAACTGTCACATCAAAGAGCCTTTGAGGATCCAAGAGTTGTACGCATCGACTCGAGGCTATCTGGCGAACAATGGGATTTCGAACGGCGCATGATCAAAGGCATTCCGCGCGTATTTTATTACGGGAACGTGGAAAACAAGATGAAAGAGCATGCATCACATTTAACCAGCCAATAATACGCGTATTTATACGGGGGCTGGGCCGCGCGAAACGCTTTGTTTTTGTTGCTCTACGACTACTTCAGAGAATTTGTCGTAAGCTATGAAACCATGATACACGGCCCGGTGGCATAGTGGTTAAGCCGCCTGATCTTACACTGTAAGGTTCCGGGTTCGATTCCCGGCTGGGTCACGGTAGTGTACGGTGTCTAGTTTTCAGTCCCATAGTGATATTGAAAATACGTAGCATCTTAGATGTCTGATATTCAGGTGTAGGTTGATGTATCAGCTTTTCCAAAACTCGCACTTTTTTGTCTCTGGCTCCTCAAAAGATAGTATATGTTCTGTCAATGCTATGGTAGATCAGTTACTGTGGAGTATTGCAATATCGACGACTCAAGGAGAACAGAGATTACATACGTTTGCGGTTCTGTTCACATATTTTTGTTTCACTATGACATATATTAGTGCTTGGGAGAGAGAGCCCGTGATCTAACCGCCAGTTAGACGAATCTTTGGTTGGCCATGCAACTGCACTATCTGGTACACATATTCGGCAGTCGTCGGCGCCGGTCGGCAATCGTCGGCACCGGGGCGCGGCGCGGGCGGCCGATAAATCGTGTGTTGCGCAAGCGAGGGCGAGACGCGCCGCGAGCGAGAGACGCAGGGCCTCCGGATCAGTTCCGTCTTCCGTCCCCTTCCGACCTTCCGCGCGCGACAGAGAGGGTCTCTTCTGAACCCGAGATCTGCGGCGTTGCCGGATGACCGCGACCTTGGGAGGCCCGCGCAACCATTTTTATCCACTGCTTTATCTCTTGTCAATAAACGCATTCGGCATTCACCACGAATACACCCACCATGAAACGCAACACACTCTCCCACCCTACTTGGCCTGCCTCGCATGCATGCGTATCGACGCGTTGATCAGGTGCCGCGATAGTAAATATTCCAGACAGCATCCCGGAAACGGCAGCTTCTAACGCCGGTATCAATTGGTTTTTTATAACACTTCAAAATATGTTGCATCAGAGTCTCTTTCTTGACTATCAAATCGTTAAAGAAGATTCGACGACGTGTATCAGGAGCATATGAGACACGTGGGGGTTAATGCGTCCCCGTCTATCGGATGAGGGACGAAGAGAGCCACGAAAAAAAGGTTCGAAATTCACAGCGGCATATTATTTTATTGGATTACATACACTCCTTGCATCGCGTGTACTCCTGATACTGCGGTTGTCTGCGGTTGTCTGCGGGCCAACAATGGCGTCTTTTTTTCGTGAAATACAATAATATCGCTAGCCAATTTATGCAATTTCAAACACAACCCACAATAAAATAAAATACAAACGGAGCTGCCATGGAATTCACCGACCAAAAATCGGGCCCATCATATATAATTATTATACTTCTGGGAGGTGAAGGGTGGATTCCGGACTAACGACCGGTGGTGGTAGGTTTAGGACAGCTGTCTTGCCACATGTGAGCGTTCACCTTACCACCCATTCACTCCCCCCTTCGAAGCCATAGAATTTGAGATGCAGAAATTGCGGTTTTAGATAATTTTTCTAGAAAGGAGTTGATTATTTTCCTGGAGAGACCAAGATCTTTAAAAAGGTGAAACAAAGATTTAGCTGGCAGGCCACGAGCGCCTACTTCCACCGCGTGAAGGTGAACAGTGAAGCCGTTCCGGGTGACGGCATTTGCGAGGTCCATGGTATTTATTTAATTTGTACTCGTGGTCTTTTGGGATATTTGATTCCCATGGAACAGTTAATTCTACGATAAGGACCATCTTCCGAGATAGAGAGTAAAGAGTTATCTGGACGCAGGGCTGTGCATCCGAGACTTTCAGGGAATTTATACTGCTTAGATACCGAATCGACCTCCATAATCCAATCTGAAGCTTTCTCGATTATTGAGAAAGGTTTTGCAGTGACATGTTTTTTGCCTTTAGAGCCAACCCGCACAAACTGTATTGGGGGTTTGGAGGATACTGTGGAACCCTTGTTCGCACGGGCCACTGAGAGGCTAAGTAGGTACCTCGCGAATAACAGCAAGGACTTTGTCGTGGCGGTAAGTGTACCGTCATTGTTGCATTAAAAGAATAATTGCGAAAGGTGAAAGGCAAAACTCAGTTATTAATGAACTTTGAAACACAACTCACTCCTCTATTAAATGAATTATAAGACAATTCACCTCGCTGATAAGTGTGATGCAACAGTTGAGTCATTCCCGATTTTATCAAAATTTCATAAAATTAACCATCAAAATACTTTAGATGGGTAATTATTAGGGTTTACATAATTTGTGTGTTTTGTCTATTAAAAACCACGATTTAAATTTACACTAAAAATATATAATAAAATTAGAACTTAGCAAGCTAAACATGCGTTTATCTCAAAACTAGTTTCATTAAGACAACCCACTGTCGCTTTCAGCTAGGTATATTATGTTTTTTACGGTATTCAGTTATTCGTTGGAAAGGAACATAATTTAGATTTGTAGGTTATACAAAGCCTACATACAAATTTCAGTTTTCAATTCAATTGGCAAATCAAATTTTGAGACATGAAAAATCTATTGTCTACAATTTACAAGTTTGAAGCTGCGTAGGTTTGGTGTTATATCTATAGAAATAGTCTGAAACAGAATCTAGATGATTGTAGAGAAGAAACCGGTGCATACATTTAAACTTCCGCGTCATTCAAGATGAAGTCCTCCCTCATCCGCGGACACGTCGATGGAATAACTAATGTGGAATTAATTGCATTTGAGGTTAGGCCGTCCGTCGTGGACGAGGGGCGGCGGCGCGGCGACCGGCACACAGAACGAGCCGTTCTGGCCGTCCGTTTTGTACCTGATGCGCCCGCGGCCCCGTCAAAGGCCCCGCTGCCAGCTGCGCGAGGCCCCAAAAAAACGCGGTCACCCTCTGATTGCAGAGCCATTTACAGACGCGATTGTTTTTTTACCGCCGCCGACGCAGACGGTCGACCGTCGACCGCCGCACGGACACCGTCCAAAACGCGGACATCGCAGTGCACTACATACATCACTACTCGACCGACCGGCTAACCATTCCTCATTATTCCATTTCGTCAACGCCAGACGAATATTAATTGAACCCCGATAGCTCGTCTCCAGCTTCCCACTTTACCTACTGATGACAGCTAATGCGCCTAGTGTAGTTGAGCCATTATGACCCATGTGTTAGGGTCGACCGAACTCACGGGTCAACACCCATCCGGCAACCTCCAAGCAGAAGTGCGAGCCCGGGTAGGACTCTGTGCCCGCAGGCCAGTTCCCCTGGGAATCATAGTTCGGGTGCTCCTGGATGGTTTGCGCACCGTTCGGCGCTAGCCAATTGATTGTGCACTCCGACGGATAGCCGGGGGAGTCCCCGGAAACGGCTTTCTTTCATATACAGCGGGGCGATTATTTATCTTGTGGCAGCCGCTCTTTAAACGACCATTCGGCTACCCGATACCGGGTGAACAGCCGGGCAAAGTTGCCGTGGTCCGCGATAGATTCGGTAGGCACAGAATCACTGCTTCACAAGGGAGAGGACCGCTGAAAGAACGATCAAATATCGTTATACCAACGTGGGTTCGCCCATTGTAGTCGACTCTACCTACTGTTAGATATGTAGAATTTGCTGATAGAACTGTAGATTATAATGCACCGTGTGAAAACAATCTCTATCTATATCTATTGCCCGCTCTACACGTTAGCCAATGTTGGCTAATCTTCTAAGGCGGAAGCGAGTCGGCACAACTGTGACGTGTGAAAAATGTATGTTAAAAAACGAAAGAGATGTATGGCAGTGACCAACGTGTAGACGGGCATAGCAGCAGTTACACTGCGACAATTCATGTTATATTGTAAGAAATCATCGTGTCAAATGCGACATATTACATTTTGAAAAATTATTTGTCAGTCCTTGCTGTGCCGAATAATAAATAACAGAGAGCGCTGTATATATCCGTTTGTGATACCATAAACATTGTAGACGCAGACCACTGCTCCTCTTGACAAATTTTGTGTGCTTTAAAATTGTCTAGTTTCAGGTTACTTTTCCTCAAAATCTGAAGATGCAGCGCAGCCTCTTCGAAAATTGTCAGATAAAATGTTTTTTTTATAAAAAAACATTGAGAATTGTTTTTTTTTATTATTTTAACCTAAATATTATTCATTGCGTACGCATGCTGAAAGTGTATAGATACCTACAATGATAGTATATTATAACATTTTTCCGGCGGAGTTTAAGAGTTTATTCCTTGGAAAGAGCTGCCAAAGAAAATCAGAAACTAATTTTTGGTATTGTATTATTGCCATACAAATTACATTTTATTTCGATTGTCCAATGTGACGATGTTTAGGATGGTACTACCCCTTAAGAGTCCGCTACAGACACGATGCGGCTACTAAAAACGGTCATTAGCCCATATCTTTTTGCTATGACGTGTGTTATATTATTGAGTATTCTATTTTTCATCATTAAAGAATAAGAGCTAATTTAGAAATGCTTTGATGGATTTAGAAATGCTTTGATGGAATTATTATATGGAATTTGGAAGAAATCGACAGGAGGAAATAATTTCATAAAATGTCATTTTTATGACCATACAGTGATACACAATGAAGTTATTGTGGAAAGTGTTACTTCAGAAAACTTTTAATTTATATAATACAGGAAAAATATGCGATTAGAATAGTCAATTTCAAGAATTTCTTAAGACTTTTCTGAAATTATTTTAATGATAAAAATATAATGCAAGCGTATATCCGAAATAATTTGTAAATAACATAGTTTCTGGTGATATGGTTATAGATTAACATAATATAAAACTAAAAGATAGTTCTTATTGTATTTTGAAGCTTGGATGGGAACGAGGAGCGCTCTTAAACTCAGAACTCGCTTAACATAATTTGTAGGTATTCTTTGACACAGTATACCGAGTTAGAACAGTAGACGCACTCTCTAATGACAAGGCGTCGCTGCGATAGGGTACGAGGGAAGAGAGCAGAGGGATATATTAAAGCGACATGAGACCTCAGAAAAATATCCGAAGTGGGCAAACACGCGAAGAAATAGGCGTGGTCAATTTTGTAGGGTTTGACCAATAAAAATCCAGCGTTGACGAAGCGTCAGGCAAAATTCCACGTCCGCTCGCGCCGCCGTCCGGGCGCATACTAAATTTTCTATCGCAGCGCTAGCACAGAATAACTATCTTTGCGCAGTGGCGGTATAAGGGTGTTAATGGTGATGCATATTTAGCGTAACTCTCAGAGCGGTCTCACATTTTAATTAATTGTAATTTAGGGCCTAAATAAAAAATGTGGCTAAGCACGACGCTAGAGAATTAACCAGTCAATATAATAAAATTAAAATAAAACACACTCACCGCTTATATTGTAGGAGTAATCGCGCCTGAAAGTTTATTTTATTTATTTATTTATTTAAGAATTAATTACCATGAAACATTGATTAGCTTATAAAAATAACAGGAACCGAATGGCAAAACCTTAACCTTTTGCTTATTTGTTTCTGTCACCCAACTGGGACTAGCCCGTTCTATGGTGGACAGGAGGTTTTAGAGATCAGTTTAAATAAAGCCTTAATGTCCAAGACAATGAGCAACTTTTTTGAGTACAAATTATAAATTGGTTCCTTATCGAGGGATTCGCTTAGAAACTTTTTTAAAGTAATGCTTATTAAAATTAAAATTCATCAAACTAATATTCTTCAGATATCAGGTGACGTCTGTAGTTAGCGTTACGCGAGGGTTTTCAAATTTCTCGAACATTTGAATATCTGCGTGGCCATATGCGTATATGGTTTAACTTCAGCACGAATTGTGTTTGGATTTTAGACACAACCGACCACCAGTTCAAGAGACGGGTGTCTCATTGGCTGTCAAATTATACTAGAGATGAATGCGAAAGTATGATATATTAATTTTTTTTATTTCTAACCACAAATTATAGGATATACAGATGTAAATTATGGATATACAGATATACAGATTATAATATGTTATATTTTATTATGTTATACTATATTATATATAAATATGAGACATTATTTTATATGTTATAACATATGATATTATATTATATTTTAATATGTTAAGTTATATTATATTATTTATATTATATTATGCTAAATTATATTACGTATTGTTTTTTTATGAGACGGAAGAAGGACAGCAGGCAAGGCGTACAGGCTCAGCAAATACCACAGAACTTTGTATCCATCACCCCAACACAGACGTATACCTAGTGGGGTGATGTAATCCTGACAAGTAATGCCCTTTCGCGATTTTCATGTGTATTTTTTTTAATGTGTTAAAAAAATGAACGCAATCTATTTTATGTAACTACATATAAAAAATAGGATAAATAAATTTTAAAAAATACCCTTAGGACTAATGACGTGGCTAGCTTCGATTCAATTTTTTTCTAAGAAAAGCAACTGTCTGTATACCGTACCCTTGATGGGGGCGGTTAAATTGGCGTCCTGCCGAAGCGAAACGAAGAATACTACAATAGAATAAGACCATACCACCAAAAAGATAGAAGAAACTGTTTTCTATTCAGACCTTATGTATCGATAGGAGCGTCGCGTCGCTGCGCACGATCCGATTCGGGGGAGTCGCGGGTCTATTTCATCGCGGCGAAACATTGTTAGCATTTCGTGGAAGGAAACACTCTTATTTGTAGAGTGCGGCAGAAGAAAAGGGCGGCGCGGGGGGCGCGGGGAACGCCACCCGCCGCAGCCGCACAAAGATGGGTCTCGTTCCAATAATTCGTTCACAGCAAGGGAAAAAATACGAATTCTACGAATGGATTTCGTGTGTACGAAAAAGGGGCGGAGGGACCAGCCATACACCTCGCTGGAAGCTGCCGGTGTCGAAGCATTCGTCAATCCTGTCCTATTATTGCGTAACGGTCGGTGATGTGAGCAGCAAGCATAGTATACTACGAGTATATACGCGCATTAAAAATTTTATGGTGAACCCACCCGTATGCAACCGGCGCGAAATTGAAATTTTAACCATTTTTTCAAGCTCCAGTTTTGATTTTGTTTTCTACTCTTTATTGTGAAATTTCACAATGGGCGGGTTTATTGTAACATGACAATCTCTTACAACCAACCCTACTATGAAATGTTTATATGCATGTTTGCATGTAACATGTGTGTCTTGTTATTGCATTTCATCGACAGAGTTGAAAATGCAATTCCGTTAATTTGATCCCAACGGACAATGGTGACCCAGCCGGGAATCGAACCCGGGACCTTACAATGTAAGATCAGGCGACCTAGCCACTACGCCACCGGCCTATAAGATGAGAAAGAAGATAACGCAACACTAAAAAACATTACTCTTGGGAGTTCTCTCAAGTGGACGCTAAAGACACCCAAAATTCATCAAAGGGATGAAATTTTGAATATTTTTTTTATTCCTACGCTCCAGAGATAAATTCTGAATGAAGAAGTCAATTTTTCAACACGATGGATTTTTTCAAAATAAAATCAAAAATCTTTGAAGGTGGTAGGAAAGCCACCCAAATGTGGAATACTAAATGAGGAAATTAAAATAAATAAACAAATAATATCTCGCCATAAAACTTTCATTTGAAATAATAAGTAAAACTATTAAATTTACAAATATAAATAGACATGGCACTAGAGTTAAGTTAGAAGTTTATAATTTTAACAAAAACCGAAACTATAGGAAAATGTAACTTTAAAAAATGTGAACTATTAACTATGGAATACTATTCTAACTTTCGTACCTAAATAAAGCTTTAATCAGATATTGCTAATGAAGTCAATAATTTCGCTTAATTGGCATCGTAACTTCGTGATACCACTCTTATATTAGATCATCTTAATCATTGTTGGTTTTTGTTGTTACTAATGTTTTATTTTAGCCTATTATGTTACAAAAACCATTTAGCTTCAATCGCCCGGATTCTTCTCCGTCGTTTCCCCATTACTGTGGATCGCGGCCACTAGACAACAGTTTGCCTACGAGGCTTCTCCACTTCGACCTGTCTTCTACATGGCGGGTCGCAGATTGTATTGACCCTTTTGTAATTTCTTTGATGAGGGCGTTCCATCTGACCGGTGATCTGCCTCTGCTTCTTCTTCCCTCCACTTGACCCCCGGAAAGCATTTTCTCCAGATTCTCTGGATTTCTCCTGGCAACATGACCGACCGAAGAACTGCAGGACCCTTCTCATGCATACGGTGGAGAGTCTCGGATCGCCCGGATTGAGCTTTCCATTTAATTATTATAGATTTAAACAGATTTTTCTTTTATACTATGTTTTAATGTCACTAGTCAGGTGGTTATTAATCCGGGCTCCAATAAACATGAAAATTCGTTTCCTGAAAATTGATTTCATTCGCGAAACGTCCCTAAAATAATTTTAGGGACGTTGTTGTGTCTCCCTATTATTTCAGTCGTTCTGAATTTTGGACGTCCTGAACCTGACTCCTCTCATCTACAGTCGAACCAATAAACAGAGGTCAATTAAAATGTCATTATAACTTGATAAGGTTGATATTCGCTGGAGACGCCGAGACTCGTCCGAGGGTGGAACTTTCGAAGAGAAATTTTCTCATTCAAGCGACGCTCATGAAATAAAAATTTTAATTTCTCTTTCCTCTCTGCGCGGTTAATTTTAGATTCAGCAGCGGCGCAGGCCGACTCGAAAGTCGTAAGCTCGAGTAATTTTAACGATACAACAGCTAATAATAGGTGCTTTTGAACAGCTGGCAGACCAGACTGTGGGAGTACAATGGCCATTTAAAATTATAGTATGCCGAGAGCAGAGTAATGAGCTGGACCGAAGGAATAACAGCAGCCAGATGTGCTGGTTGAAACACTTCAAACGAAGTGGTTTTATTATATTATCTACTCCCTAACTGCACCAAAGACGGTTTGTTATTCCAACAAGTATTTGTATTAAAAGAATAAAAAACACGACTGCCGTTACAGAAAGTGTATTATTGTATTTATAACAAGTAAATAGAATAAAAAAGAATAAAAAAAACACGACTGCCGTTACAGAAATTGTATTTATAGCGAGTGCCGTTAATGTATTTATAACGAGGTAGAGAGGACGAGTAATGTATTGAACATAACAACAAAATAAGACATAATCTTCTTTATATGTGATACATTGATGCAATGCATCTTTCATTATCTTAATGACATTTGATTGAAACCTCAAATAATTATATAAAATTTAACAACCTCTATACTCATTTGTATGTACTCTTTCGAACTATCTTTTTACATTAGTACCATTTCTGGTCGCTTGATGTAATTTAGTGTTTATTAGTGTAAACAAAATTGATGAGAGCGATTTGACCCCCTTCCCATGTATTGAGCGATTTTTGCACATAATGAACCATTATTCTGAAGGTTTAAGCTATTCAAAAATATATATTTCATTGAGGTACCCGATTTTCCGTTAGCTTCTGCAATTACTTATTTTCATTACGGTTTTTATTATGAAATATTTGTGGTTTATGTATTTATCCATATACATAGGTACATGTATATTTTCGGAATTTACTCAGTCAGACCTTTCATTTGACACTAAAGACGATATATTTATGGTTATTTATCAACATTTGGACATTTAGACAACTACTTACTTAATTTATTTATTTATTTATTTATTTTCAGGAAAACCAACAGCTAATTATAATTTAACAATGCCGGAGTAACATAGCAGAGAGCCAATTAAAGGTTTTCACGTTTAAATAACGTTGTAGAAACATATGTGATCTTTCAATTAAAGCTATCGATTAAGAATGCATCAAAAATTATTCAACAATTAATGCTAAAAAATTCACTGTTCAGATATTTGGATATTTGGATAATAAAGGTGCCCTATGGCACTCGTGATGACATACGATTCTAACACAACCATACACTTCTAAATCGGTTCAAGCGTTTAGAAGTCACGGTGGTATAAAGAAAAGGTAAACATACATAGATGAAACCTGAACACATTAAACTCCTTTTTTGTTGGGCAGTCGTGTAAAAAACATCGACGCTGTGCGCAACACGATTGATGAAGATCGGCATATGACTTACAGTGAGGTAGAGGCATCCTTGCATATCCAAGACTGTAGTACATCTAGAGTGGCCAGCGTCAGGATTTGTACTGATATGTCAGATTTTTTAGGCACCTGTCAGGATCCCGACCGACCTATAAAAATGACAGAAATTTTGGATTAATTGAGTAATGCTTAAAGAAATTTATTAATTAAGTTTTTTTAATTTCTTTTCCTACATTACTAGTCAAGGACTGAAAAAAAATCTGTTTTGTCATCTTGTCAAGTGTTTTTAGACACTTGATTAAGCAGGTTCTCGTCTTCAGAATCCCGATTTGTACAATGTCAGAACTTTTTTGTACAAATCAGGCTTTTTGTCGGGACTTTTCAGTTTTACATCTAGTAACCGTAAGTCATTCGATTTTGCTTGAAACATTGATTTTATAAATCAATGCTTGAACGTTTAGCTGTGAAACGATCTGATTCCGCATAATTTGATCGAAGCTCAAAAAGAATTCGTGTTAAAGTTGTTCGTTCACGAAGTACTTCGAAGAAAATGATCGCTTGATTCTACGGTTGTTATGGACATGTCGCAACGATTCCTTTAGAGTAGTTTAGAGGATCCAAGAACAGTCAACGCTGAATTGTATACAACAATTGTCAGAAAGCATCGGTGAAATCAGGAAAAACAACCGAAACGTCGCATCATTCTTCATCATGACAATGGCAGCTGTCCCACAGCACATCAAACAATTACATATTTCAAGGAGAAAAACTTCGAATATTTTTTTCATTGCCCTGATTTATCGCCGTCAAACAAAAAATGCGTGGTCAGCGATTTTCATCACCTCAAGAAGCTGTTGAAGATACCAACTTCAGGGTGAAAACAATGTTTCGAGTTACGATTTGGACGCATGCAAAAGTGTATAAAAGCCGAATATTTAGAGAAACAATTGGTTCCTAGTTTTTGTAAAAACCTCTAGATAGTTTCATGGTTCTGTATGTCAGGTTTTATCTTGTAAAAATTTCTGTAGAAAATTTTGTTTCTCATTTTTTGGAGGTCGACATCTAGATTAATGCTGCGATGACTAATGTATATTTTGGTTAAATTTTTAAGTTTCCTTTTCACAGTTGATATTTTTTAATGTGTTGAGTGATGATCAACCCTGTCCTATTCTAGATTAACAAAGCTCTCAAGACGCGAACAAAAACAACCTGTTTTCAAGATTTTTTATAATCTCATGTGGTTGCCGGTTCTGGTTGTGTAATTTGAGAGCGTCTCTGGCTCGAGGGGGAGGGCTTTTTATGATGTCCGTGGGTCCAAAATGAGTGGCAGGCAACCTCCGAAAGCGACAGATGGCACGGACGCTGCGTTCTCTCTGCTCTCTGCATTCTCATCTTTCCACAGCAGCGTCGCAAGGGCATGATGTAATCTCAGTGCAGCGGCTGCTATGTAGGCCAAATACATTCACATATCGTTTCGATACGCTTGCACCAACCATTTCAAAACGCGACTTTACTGCGGCGCGAAAATAATAATAATAATAATAAATGAAAACTCTCGGCTGGCGTTTTGCATAGCCGTTGAATCTGCAATAGTCTGTTAGCGTGCAGATATCCATACACGTGCGTCATAAACCTTAGCAACAGGGCAACTCATTATAAATAGGACAAAATGAATTTACCAAAGAAGTTTGTAGCACCCGACGTTTCGGCGCTGTTGTCCAGGGTAGACTGAAAGGAAGACTGTTTCAGTCTACTCTGGACGACGGCGGTTGCAACATCGCCATAACGTCGGGTGCTACAAACTTTACGCGGTAAATTCGTTTTTATGTTATTCATAATGTCAAACCAACGCAATAGTCTTCCATTTCAGGAAAACTTATTTTTTTCTTTTTAGCAATATAATATGTAGGTAACAAAAAAATAAGTCAGCAAATCTTGAACCTAATGATTTTTTGTTTTAGTGAAAAACTAGTGTGTCGTATACAATATACTCTGATTAGTTTTTAATTGTCATTTAGGGTTATAAAGAGTTCATTTACTTATTAACTCCGAAATGGAACACCGAGTTATTTTATAAATCAGAGTCTGAAACCATAACCATAAAAGCATGAAACCATAACATAAAAGCATACCTTTTACTGCATATTCTTTTCGTGGGGTAGGTTATAATCGGCATAAGAACATATTTCTTGAAAAAATATATCTTTATCAATTCTGTTCATGCTGTTACTTTACATAAATATATACAATTTAAATAAAATTAAAAATTTCATTTGAAACTTTAAACCTTATTTAATTTGATTGTTGTTTCGCCTGTAACTGAATGCCTTTTTACATTTTACACGAGACAAAAAACTATTGAAAATTATTGTTAGGTTAGGTTATCCTGTTATTATGTAACCCTATTATTAATAATCTTACTATTAGATATATCATTGTTGTTCTATTTACTCCTAGCTCAAAATTTAATTATCTTAATACATAAGAAGTAGCAGAAAAAAATATTTTGAAATGGTTACGTTTTTACGATACTTAAACGCGTTACGTTTTTATCGTAAATATGGATCAAATGTGACCCTTTTGCAGTAAGTTCGCGGTTAGAGCTCTGTAGAAAATGAAAGAATTATTATTTTATTTACTTATATTCATAAATATCCATTTTATTCCGTGAATTTCATGCTTTATGGACCCGGCCGCCGATCTAAATGGCAGGAGGTGCTATCATGATTACTGCAAGAACGTCACGATTTCATGAAATCGTCACTTTCTTCGGTCAGTAGTCTTGCAGCTGCGATTACTGATACCAGTGTGGGTTACTGATGCCAAACCGAGCTCATTCTGCAGTAATCTTGTTAGTGTAATGTGGAAAGAAAAGCATTTTTTTTTAAATAAAACGTATTTCAAGTTCCCTGTCTGTGGCACTCAGTAAATACTTAGTACCTATGCTTCATTCATATCGACACACTACGCGCTATTTGACCCTGAAAGTTAGCCAAAAATATATACCTTATATCTATTTTTTCTTCTAAAGCTGCCTAGTACTTTCAATTATGTACTAAAATATATTAAAACATTATTTTATGTGAAAAGTAGTAAAGAATATACATAAAACTACTGTTCAGTTAACAAATCCGATCCTTCCTCATCTGAAGAATAGTCTTCATCGAGGTCATTGTGATTATTCTTAGCAGTCACTTTTAAATTTGCGTTTATATTATTGCTTGTTCGACCTTGACAATATTACAAAAACATTCGAGTTTATATCGAAAGCGACAAACACGTGCAATTTTGCAAACGCATTTATAATTTTAACCATAGACAGCTTGCCATCGTAAAAAACACGACTTTGGGATTTGACACATCGGTCATTTTACACATCTATTCTTGTTAAATGTTTTTTATGAATAGTTGAAGTGGTGCTACAAAAAGGTGTATTTCTATTTCAAAATGTAACTTTTAACATTTATTTCAAAAATACAAAAATAAATAAAACCGTGATTATCTCAATTATATCCACAGTATGTAGTAAATACATGGTTAAATATTAGTCATACTGAAATTTACTACTATTCAGTATTCAGTTAGGGAATAGTTTTGTTAAAATGTAGATGATTGAAAACTTTCATACAGCTGCCTCGAGCGACACGTAAATTCTAACCGTAAATACTACCGCTCCGTATTATTTATGTGATGTGATTATCCTGTATAAAAAGGCGAAAGATCGCACTAATAATTTAATATTATCATTGATTCAATAATGGGGTTTTATAATCAATCAGTCCTTTATGGAAAACATTTATTATCAATGTTATTATAGATGGCCCAATAAATTACTATTAGTTTCGCCGTACAATGCTATCAGCGCCACCTGTATGTCTACTTACTAAACGTACTATGCCATTGAGCAATCTAACACCGTATATAATCAATAGTATAAGATAGTCTTATTCAACGATTTCTTATTTTTACAAAATGAACTTTTGGTGAGATTTCTTAGTGAAGTACCCTTCTGTATGACCCTTTATATGAATATAGCATATCATATAAAGCATATCATATAATCGTAACCCTGACAATACATAATGTAACCAGGCATAACTTAGTGTGACCAAAATGCGGAATAGAACGGAATTTTACTCGCAGCCACTTGTTTATCGGATTACTTTTTTTTCCAACATCATAAATGATAATGACCTCTCGCACACATCTTGTCATCGCGACCATCGCTCAAACGCTTATGTCCTGAGAAAAATACCGATTTAATAATACTCGGCGGCATATCGTGAGTTCCGTCTACTCCCATCACATTTTTTTATCCTCGGTCGCTGCGCGGAAGATCAAAGACGGACAAATGTTTCAGTATGCTGGTTAAATTCTCTTTGGAGTAGGTACGCGCACTCGGGCGTTGAGTTTATTTCTCTTCGCGCAGAGGTATCATCACCAACTTGCACCGCTCTCCGGCCGCGCGTGGCATTTGGGGCAAGTGTTGCCATAGACTGCGCTTTTATCCATAGCATGGCCACAGTATATCGAGACAACAGTAGACTCTCTCTCGAGCTACAGGGCATTGCGGGGGAGGGTGCGAGGAATGTGGGCAGCAGAGAGGTACGTCTCGACGAACGCCTTTGGTTAGCGTTACGCACAGGTAAAGGCTGGCGAATTTTCAAGCGTTCAGATATCTGTGCAGGCCGAGTAACGAAACGTCTGGCGACCATATCAGTGCCCTTACGACTCGTGACGTATTCGCTTTGACTTCAATTGTGTTCTAAGAGAAGCTACTGTCTGGTATACTGTGGCATTGTATCGTTGATCCACTTGTCAATTCTCTTCGCTGGTTTCTGTACCCGTTTCATATATTTGAAATAATTCCTGAACTGCTTTCTATATTTTGGCTTTGTCCTAACAATTCTTCCCATTCCTCTTTCAATTTGCCAATGTATTGAGAATCTTTCTATGTGTATCGGTCTTCCTTCTTTCCGTTTGCCTGCTGAGTATTTCCTTGCGGCTATAAGTAGGCATGTGCTGTGATTTTCGACGAAGGAGTGACCGTAAATCATCTAGTGGGTCTTAATGTTTTTGTGATCGTCTCTTCTTCGAAAAGGTTGCATATTTTAGAGAAAATGAATTCTTGTGAAGTCTGCCAATGTGAACTTGTCTTGAAATCAAAGGAAAATGGGCGATTTTGGTCACTACCGATACAGTTGATACCATAAATCACAGAAGTATGGTTGATTATTGAAATAGGAAGATAAATTATTATTACCAATGGTGTATATAAAAATTTATATATGTGTCGATAAAAATATGGATATGTGCCATTTTTCATTTCATATTTAATCAGTATCGCAGACTTCCTTTAAGAACATTTCTTTATCTGCTTGTACGGTTTTCCCGCTGTAGTCCAAATTATAATGACGGACAATCATTTTTGACACGGGCGGTCAATATAGTAAAAACCCTCAAAGGAGATCAATATTTTAGGACGACAGTCACGCGTTCTGGTGGTAGTACTACCAGACTCCATGCGCTTTTGTCCATTCTCTTATTGCCGTAAGACTCTTTATGGTGTGAATATGTTTCATAGATTTCATGATACATGAATAGGAGTGATCTTCTGCTGATTGGAAAACCCCGACCGTGTTGCTTTGTCGCTTATAAGATTTATCAAACTACTTTAGAAGAATATTTTATGAATTCTTTTCAGTACCTACAACATCTGATCTTTTGCGTTCACTTGTTCTTCGTTGATGAGGTCTGTCTTTAGTTATTTCGTTTGCAGTACAACTTTTAAATAATAATTATATAGACAGGATGGATGATAAATTTGTTATGTCTTTCATCTTGAATAGTTGCAGCTTGAAACGACAAGGTAAAAGATCCGCTTTAAATACACAATTAACTTGAATAGTTTCTAGGGTTGCTTTTAAATCACAAAGATCTTCATAATTATTGTTTTTTTTTTCAAAGTTAATCTACATCTACATCTTTAAATCATTTTAAGGATCGGTTGACATATACATGTTTCATTTCTTAATTTAAAACACTTATCACTGATTTCTTAACATTTAAAACATCGTGGAATAACCTGTTATCAAGGTGCGTGCGGCATGTCACCACCGAGATGCAGTCAGGAAATTTTGAGTGTTAAAAGGATTCTCCATTTTCAGCCAAATTTACTAATCGTTGTACTACATTAAGTTTGACTGCACTCAGAAATACCCTTTTCATGTATACTTCTTTTTAGTTGTTAAGTTGGAGCTTTTATCAGGATCTGATGGAAGCGTCTGTTGTGCTAAATGATAGCCAGTACTTTTCCAGCATTGAACCGACTTGCAACAATCACAAGCCGATGCCACAGACGATGCACCCAAATTCACTATAATTTTAAAACTCTTAGAGCAATCCTAGAACTCCCGAAAAATCCCGAAAAACTGGGAGAGGTGTTTGACAATCCTGGTGGTTTCTTTACTCAATGAAGTGATGTCCACTCTTTTTATTAATAATAAGAATCAATTTATTTTCAAAATTGAATGCTTGGAAGGGTGATATATAAAGTTTGCCTAGACCGATGCCCTCGACTAAGGTAGACTCGTCGACTATGGTAGTCGTAAATTGTGAATTGTGCGCACACTTACCAATACAAAGAAAAGGAAACAAATAATAAGTATCTAATAGCTCTAATAAAGAAGCAGTATGTATCTCAAGAGTGTTTTTAATTTATACAACTGAATAACGTGTAATCTTCATAAACCTAATACTTCATAATCAAGTGAAAGAAAATAATAATTATTACAAAAAATACCAAATAGAAAAAAAAAAAAAAAAAATAGTGGTTAGTTAGTGGTTAAAAATTTAAATATCCTAGAAACAATAAATAAAAAAATGGAATAAATAATCTGGTTGATAGTCAATAAATAATATAGAAAAAAGATAATAATAATCCTAGAAGCAATAAATGAAAAGATTTAACAGTCAGGATAAAGATGATGAGGCGTTTAATGGCGAATGACGGAGATGAGCACCTCAATCTCATGTCTGCCATTGACATGTCTTTGGTGATTGGGAGAGGGTCACCGCCGACGTAACCTCTCCTGATTCCGAATCGCCGTGCAGTCTGTTCGCGGTCGCGGCGGCGTCTTCTTTCGTCTCCCGTCTCTCTCCGCTCTCGAGTGCGGACCAATAAAATAATAAAAATAAAAAAAGGAACCCGGCTTTATGCGCCGTTTGAATACAGAATGCGCGCCGTACCGCGGCACTGGCGTGGCGCGACCCGACGCGGCCTCCCTTTTAACATTTTATATTATCGTTGCAATTCCCTTCCATTCGGCTAAGCCGGCATTAATCATTTCTGTCAGGAGGAGAGAATGGATTGAAAATACTTCCTTGGTGGCGTTTTTGGCGTTCGTTTTGGTTGCCTTGCGGCCTCGATAAACATGTCGAAAATATAGAGGAAGGCTAAAGAGACATTATGGATGCTGAAATAACGACCAGACTGAGTATCCATTCCATGGTCTATTGAAGACTTTATGTGGTTGCTCTGTTTTCATTCGCAGCTAGCCGTGAAAGAACAATGGTGTCAACACCGTCCTCTAAATTTCCCGATCATACGTGAAATGCTATACAGAGAACTTTGCATACGCGCTCTTACTCTCGAGAGTGTGGCTACTCCTCTAGCAGTAGACACACTCTCGAGCGACAGGGTATTGCGGGAATAGGATGCGAGGAAGGTAAGTAGAGGGGTACATCTCGACACCTTTGGCTAGCGCTACGCGAAGGTTGGCGAATTTCTCAAACGTTTGAACGTCTGTGTTCGCGGAGTAGACATGTGGCGGCCAATGCGAGCCCTTGGACTCGTGACGTAACTCGCGTCGTTTTCAATTTTGTTGTAAGAGACGCTACTGTCTGGTATACTGTGATCTTAGGTATGGCAGCGTTCATCTCTTGTCAGACTTGACATCCAAACTATTAGACTTCTGCATTATAAATACAATACGTGCACTCTGAGTACAGTACCAAAATCACCAAATTTTTTGAATTTTACTTAAAACTATTAAATTAAAAAATAACAACAGTTATTATTATGCTTATTATAACAAAGAGGTTTACGCGCGTCTAGGTTGTAATGAAACACGCGATAAATTATTGTGTAATAACGTGGTACATTCAGAGCAGAGGTTACAAATAATTCACACGAAACTGGTGAACCCGACGTAATCGTGTCTCTTCCGGTTCTTTTATGTTTAGCTTCGTTAGCTTATGTAGGTTGTGATGAGAACTATGGTCCGCCACCACGATGATCAGGAATTCGCATTTAGAATATTTATAATTATATATACCTATATAGTTTAAACATAGTAGTATTTCATCAAAATTTGGACTATGGTTGTGTTACGAAGTTACACATCTATGGTCCGTTAAATATTCCCTATATATATATATAATAACTTGATAACGAATCATAGTTGGGAGAATGTGTAGGAGAACTAAAATTATAGAGCAGTTAATGATTTATAACATATAGCAAATATGAAAAATTTTGAATTTTATCAAATCATTCAAACGCAAATCAAAACACAATCGACACTTCTTAAATTTTAGGTTTTCCAGTGTCCCCAAGCTCAGGGTCGTGAATAGATAGATCCCTTTTGGCGCTCAGTGCGTTTGCCTCGTCTGTTAGGATAAATAGTTGGAATCATTTCTCTAGGACATCTATGGTTATCAGATTTGGCCATGCATCCTATAAAACCACAACGTTATGTCTTTATCTTCAGCCACTCTCATGACCTACTCCTGTCTTACAAAAAAAAATATACTCTGCCACCAGCAGAACCTGTGATAATAAAGATTTTACAAAGTATGTAAATACCAACAACAAAGTTGGCACACACCTATAATCCATAAAAAGCATTAGACGATAGTGGAACTCTTAGTATATTTTAGGTGTTTTTGGAAATCAATAAATATATTAATGCTAATGTCGAAAACTGTATTATTCATTATGTAACACAATTAAAATAGCTACCAAATAGACTATAATGAACACCGAGATGTTTTTTTTTGTATAAAAATGCAAAAATAATATGAACTACAAATCCTCCCGGTGACGACTAGATTGTGTGATCTCGATCGGTAACGCTATTTAAATGACTTGATGTCGCTGGCTTGGCAAATGTAATTCTGACGAAAAGTTGTGTATTTCATTATTTCATGCGGTAAGATCCGGTTCTTATAAATATAATGACTAGAATGTATTTATTATTAACATATATTATAATAATATGTTTTAATGAATAACCATAAACGCTAGAAGGAAAATTTAAGAATTTTGAATAGCGTCAATCAGTACATACCCAATATGGCCAGGTACTGTAGTCTATCTATCTGTCCAGCTAAGCATGGAACGATCCAGTTATCTCGGGTGTATCCATTTGATCAACTCTATTTTAACTAACTTTATTTTATCGTATACCGTATCGTAATATTATCGAGCCGTCATCAAAATAGAAATATTACACCACATTAACTTGTTACATACCTTTTTCTAAGAGATCTACCGAGCTTACAATTTCTTAGATACCGGGTGTACCTAGTGGCCCGGCAGTAAAATGCAAATTATTTCACTGGCAAAAAAAGCTGTTTAGAAGCAAGTAAATTTTACAGAAAAAAAACCCAGGTGCCTCATAAAATGTAACCACTTCTTGCCCGGTGAATTATTTTACGATACCGTTTGCAAAAACGACCGCGTGAAATTTGGCACTCAGCCTATTGTTGCTTGCTTATCTTTTGATTTCTTTTACGATAGGCGTGTAAAAATGGCTAGCGGCTCTGTATAATGAAGACTTGTTTCGTTTTAGTTTTCTCTTTGTTGAGAATGAATGTCAATAAGGCCTTATTTTCGCTGGAATGGCGGACTTTTCTGCAGATTCTTCACACTAGATCATTTCAAGAAGAAGTACTAGAAATCGTTTAGTTATTAGACACCTGAGCTATATCGACAGGCTAAAGCGATCTCTTTTAGCTGGGCTTGTCAAAAAGAGAGAGATAACACTGATAAGATTACTTTTTGAAAGCTTTAATTGGAATGTTAACAGTTTATGAAAAGGCGGATTTGATGAAAGCAAAAAACAGGCTATTTCATTCTTTTTCTTTGGTTAGTGCAAATTTCGACAATTTTATTCCGATTTGATTAAATTATTTTTCTATTTTTGATTAGTATATCGGATATGATAATGCTTGATAGTTCAACACAGGTAAATACATTAAAATGTAACTCATTTAAATATAATATTCATAAGTTTCGCCCTAAATATAATTTAAACAAACTAATGTAAATTTGTTGTAACATGTAAAACATAATGTAAATGCTGCATAATCTGAAGGTTCAATCGTTCGGCCGATTGATAACATTATTAATATTAATAAATATTCACTTTGGAATGTCTAATTTCCTTTTATCGGGTATTACTTATTGTAAAGATTTTCTGACAGGTATTTTTTTTAAATTGATTTTTGGAGTTTACTTCTTAAGAATCGATTTCATTTAAAGCCCCCGGTATGAGGATTTGATGAATAGTAAAATCGAAAGTTAACAAAAAGCATTACGTTTAATGTCGATAATTGAAAGAGTGCAACAATACCCAACAGAAGACCATAACTTCGATAATCATAACTTCGATTGATTAATAATGACTGATTGGTGATGATTGATTGATGATAATGATTGATTAATGGTGATTGATTAATTTTGATAGATTGATTGGTGATTGATTGATTGATTGATTGATTGATTGATTGGTCGATCGATCGATCGATCGATCGATCTACCAATCAAGCAATCAATCAATTTACCCCCTTTGCCTATTGTATTTTCAATTACAATGCACTTAAATAGTAAACTCCAGTCGCGCGTCGGAGCTGACAAGCACATGTATATTCCGCAATCTGCGTTGATTTATTGAATAAAATATTTGATTGATTGATTGATTGACCAACCTCACGACCCAGAAGACTGCAAGCGAAGCGTGCGGTTCGTTTGGGCGTGGTGTATAGCGACTCCGAACCCGCGTCCATCACTCGAGGGTTTATCGCGAGCGGTGCGCTATTTTTCAAGCGGCTCCGAAACTGGATTTGTCCTAATCGCCCCGACATCTTATATTTTATGGTAAAATGCGGAGGCGCTGATGCGGGCGGCCCACTTTGATGGCGGCACCGTCCCGCGCGTATTCCAGTACATTTATCGGCATCGACGCCCGCCGCGGCACAAGTCGAGTTTTATTTCGTTTCAGATCAAACGTAAACATTCCGCCAGCGGGACAGCGGCTCATTAGAACGGCCGCCGGTATTTATCGCTGCGGCCGCGGCTCGACCCGGTCTGACCCTCGACGGCCAGAGTGGTCGACTGAACCTCATAACAGTTTATACAGGCAGAAAAAACATCTTCTTCAAATGCCAACTCCTCCAGATCTTGTCTTTTAGACGAGACTCACTCCTCCGACTCTCTCTCTCTCCCTCTCCATATCCCTCTCCCTCTCGTCTCTCTCTCGTATCTTCTCTCTTTCTCTCTCCTCTCTCCTCTTTTTCTATCTTTCTCTCCTCACCTCTTTTTCCGAAATAGGAGTTGGTTTTAGTTGTTGACCAAAAATAATTGTTACGAGCTATTATTATTACTGCGAACTACGATGTACGTGTATATATTATATATATACAAGGGGCCACACTAAAAACATCCGGAATGAATAAGAAAATAATACAATAAATGGCCCAAAATCAATTTATTGTTTTTTCATACGTATAAACTAATTTCCATAACATTTATTCTACTCCTCCGTGGTAACCTAGGAAACATATTTTTCATACTCTTTTCGACAGCCTGCACTGAGAAAAATATAGGATTAATTCTTACATTGCCATGTTGTTACTACGGTTTTATACAGAATAGCGAACTTTCAATCGTAATGTTGACACCTCTGCTGAGGTTTCAAATTACATTTAAAGTAGTACAAAATCATACAGCGAAAATTTTCGCAAATTAAAACCATTGTAATGCAGATATGCAGTTTAAAATGACGACCACAATGAATAAACAAATGACAGTTAGATGAAACAAACTTTACCTATTATACAGCCAAAAAGTTAAATTTTCAAATGTTTTAATCATTGTTTTGGAATTGTTTATTTGTGGCCAGCTCCGGAAACTTTCAGGGTGACCGATGTACATACATCCTTAGAAATCAAAATTACGCTTCTCACAAAATTGCAAGAAAGATAGGAACACACCTAATGCGAAGGAGACCACAAAGAAATAAAAAAAATGTATACGGGTCGCGTCGCGTCTCGGCACCGATTGTCTGAAATCAGCTGATGCCGCGTCCGCGTTCACGCCGTCTGACCTTCCAGTTCGTAGTTCGAGATCAACGGCATTCCAAGCTATGCGAGACATTATTTCGCTGAGCGTAGGCTTATTAATAGCCCCATTTGAACACATTTGCAGCAAACAAAACGTCCGACCGACCGTCGAGTTATCCACTGTCCACGATGGCCGGTAGCATAAATGGTTAGATCGCCTGTTCTTACATTGTATGTAAAGTTTCGAGTTCGATTCTCGACTGGGTCACAATTTTCCGTTGTGGTTACCGGAAATGCATTTGAATTCATTAACAGACCAGTGCAAGGGGTATTTATGCGACCTGGGCGGCCAAAATATTTTTTTCCATTTTAATTGATATAAAAGTATACTTACACAGTAGTATTTGATATAATCCTAACAGTATTATTTGGTATAAATGACTGATAAAAAGGATGTTGCGAAGTCCTTTTTTCTCTTAGCTTGATCTTTAAAGAAATCATCCAAGTTTAGTAGGTAGTTAAAAAAACGATTCTCTCTTTAATATTATTCAAAATTTTCTTGATGTGGTGGTAAACGATTGTATTCGAGTTATAACTATGACATTGTATGGCCCTAACACAAAAAAAAAGTGCAACTATGAAGACAAAAAAAAATTCGTGAGCCGAATACCGAATAGCGTTCCGATAAACCGGATATCTGGTAGTATTTTAAGTTTCCATTGAGTAAACATTATAGTCGCGTAAAAATAACTTGTTAAGAGTATCCTAACCATCCAAGTCGACCACGTTCCCTGACAATCGTACTTCCATGATTTCTCTGCAATACAGTACAGAATAAACAGAAGTACAGAATACAAAATAACCTTTTATCGTTTCTAATACTAAATGTTTATATCTGCAATGAAATGCTTTTGTCAAAATCAGTTTTATATAAAAGTATTAGATAAAGTCTCTAAAATTTTACTATAATTGCGGATATTAACACGTTGACTGCCAAGGTAGTTTCTAGGATTTTGGTCTGAAAAATCAATCTTATTAATCATGTTATAATAGCATATATCGTAACAACTGTAATAATAGCATATATCGGCCATTAAAATGCACAAAGAATGTGCTTTTTTAATAAAGTAATTCCGAATTGTATCTTAATTGTCTATGTAACAAAAAGCTTCTTGCTTTAGCCTACTACGAGTTATCTCGTAGTTGGCATTCAACCTGTTAAAACCGAACTGAAAGTATGCAATTCGTTATATTCTATTGAATGAAATATAACTTAGTCCGTGGTTCTCTAATTCTGACTATCCGTTTTGCTTTGATTGTAAGTGTGACATAAGCTTTTCTTTATAAACCTATGACCAAAAACAGAGATAGTTTTCTATTTGCATAGTCTTTTAAACTACACAAATTAGACGTCGACTGTACTCGTGGATTGTTAGAGATGAGGCGGTTCGCGTCAAGGCAGAGTGAAAGTTTGACGCTCACAGAAATATAGCGGACGCAATAAAGCCATTATTGGTGTGGACGCCGCTCATTAGTTTGCTAGCGGAAATTCTCGGCGTAGAGCGACGCTAAAAAGGTCATGATGCCGTTCCTTGTTAGCTGAACATGCTCATATATGATCTGCAACCTACTGGAATTACAGAAGACTCGCTGGTTGTAGATCCTGCCTATGTGATTTACTGCGCAGGCGCACGCAGGAGCAACGGATGCTGTTCATACCATTTTGAGTGACTTCGAGGAATTTTAATTAATTTACGACGTGCGCATTTTGACAGTCTGCCGGGGACCACCCACGTTATCCCATATTGTGAGGCGATGCGGTTGTGGTCTATCGCGCCGCTCGAAAAAACGTAAGGGATATAATGTTACCGAAAAAAAAACTCGATTTATTTATGAAGCGGTGGCGACGATACCACTTCGTGTAGGAAAAAGAGGTTAGATTTATGTTAAAAACCGATGAACACCGGAGGATTATCTTGTTATCATGAATCAGAATCAGAATGATTTCTGTCACCCCCCGTGGGAGTGTTCCTAAGACGGTAAACCGAAACACATCAGGGCGGATTTAAGGAAGAGAAAAGAATTAATCAATAGACCAGTATACTAGCAACTTAGAGCCGATGCAGGAAAGTAGGCGGGTGACGACCAAGGGATAGTGATGGTAGTAAATAGTATTATGTATTGTCTTTGTGTCTATCTTTCTTCTTCGTCCATATTATCCTGCTTCCGTCGGACGGTTCGCTCCTTTATGTTAGCCCTTAGTAAATAGATACTGTTCAACTGCCGTCCCCGAGCAACGCGCGATGATCATTTAATTTCTACCAACCGATGGATTTTCGGAAATTTAAGAAGCGTTCTTTTTGTGATCGACCAATAAACTTGCATCAAAATCAGCCCGTTATAAACGGGTTCTAAGTTTGGTATATTCTGGATATTTGTCTTTTTAATTGATGTTTCCTCGTATCTTTGATCCACTTGTCTGTTTCTTAGCTAGTTTTTGTATCCGTTTAATCCATTTTATATATTTGCTGCACTGCTTTTCCTCTTATGGTCCTGTTTTGCTTTACATTGCTTATTTTACTTACTTATTCACTCCGATCTGTCTACATATGGGACAGTACAGTCTGAGTTAGGTGGGCACTGAGGATTTGGCACATTTGCATGTTCAATTTTGCCGATTTACTTTATAACATCATTAACAATGTGGCTAAATGTATTTTAAAAACATATGAGTAAAGTATAAATAAAATATGAATTAAATGAGAATATTTTTTTAAAAATAAAAATAAAAAATCCTCATTTATCTTTCATTGTGTCGAAGTACCTATACCATTGCACTTTGATGTAAATCGGTCTTCCTACTTTCCGTTTGCCTGCCGAGTATCTCCATGCGGTTTAACCGGGTATTATATGAGGCGACTTCGTATTATAAAATGTTCTACTTTTAGATTTTCTATTTTCTCCAGCTTTCCCCTCTGCTGTGCGATGTTTACCTTTGATGCTCTTGTTATTATTGTTATTTAATTAGTTATCGTCGTGTCGTTTCAGTGCTCGGCTCCGGCTCTAGGACGGATACGGAGGAGCTGGTGGGGCGCGCGGCCTCCCAGGGCTCGGCGCCGCCCGACCTGCTGCCGAGCGAGGCGCGCGCGCTGCTGGCGCCGGCCGAGCGCCCGGCGCGCGCCCAGCGCCCCGCGCGCGCCGCGCCGGCGCCGGCCGCCGACCATCCGCCGCCCGCCACTGACCGATTGCGTTTTGAGGTTAGTTTACTGATCTTTTCACGACATCTACAACTATAAGCACAGTATACAGACAGTAGCTTCGCTTATAATAAAATTAAATCGAAGCGAGTGACATCACGAGTCCTAATGGCTCGCATATGGCCGCTACTCCGCGGACGCAGATATTCAAACTTTCGAGAAATTTACCAGCCTCCACCCGCGCGTAACGCCAACCGAAGACGTATCCCTCGCACCCTATCCCCGCATCGCTCTGCCGCTCGAGAGTGCGCTTACTGGTTGGTATACTATGCTATAAGTGATGTTCTCGATATGTTCGAGGATTATTGCCATATATTGGGCATTTGTCGTCATCACATGTCGTCTTTATTTACAGAATAAAGCCATTGAATCTTTGGCCGCCTTGTCTTCTCCAAATAATGAATGTTAATTTCTAATAACATTCTAATAATAATATATACTTTATTTTCAATTAAAAAATAAAATACTAAAAGGCGAGCTTATTGTCACGTGACAAATCACAGTATACCATCCAGTAGCTTTACTCTCGAGCTACGAGGCAATGCGGGAAGAGGGTGCGAGGCATGCGGGCAAAGGAGTTCGTCACGACGAACGCGAACGGTACGCATTACGGGGAGGTAAAGGCTTCAGAACTTTTCAAGCGTTCGGATATCTGTGCAGACCGAATAACGAAACATCTGGCGGCCATATCCGAGCCCTTACGACTCGTGACGTATTCGCTTTGATTTCAATTTTGTTCTAAGAGAAGCTACTGTCTGGTATACTGTGGCAATATCTTACAACTAACCTAATCACAGAGGAGTACATGCACGCATTGTGGAAAGAAAGATTTATTTAATAAAGAAATAAATTTGTCTGCCTAAGATACAAACTGATACCATATATTTAAAACTAAGAATACCCAATTAGAGGAAATTGTGAGAGGGGAAGAAGAGAGAAAGGAACTAGCCGGTTACTTCTAAGAGAAATAGTACTCTTTGAGGGGTTAGTCTTGATATATTCTGAGAAAGGCGAGTTTCTTATATTTGCTGGAAGATCGTTCCAGAGTCTTCCACGGGAATTTGAGTAAATTGTCAGAGGCTGGCCGAAGTATGAGACGGTGGGAAAAACCTAACGGTTCGAAAAGCATTCAACATTCTATTCGCTCTGCATAATATTATTCTACAAATCTATTCGCCTACATAATATTATTCTGACATTCTATTCGCTCTACCTACCTAATATTATTCTAATTATCTCAACCTTACAATTTTCACAACATCTAGGTATATGGTAGTTGGTGCAGATTTTAGATTTCGGTTTAGACCTATGCTTTCTTCAAACGCAATTTTCCTGCATAATACTGAAATTTACGTTTAAATACATATACACCGAGAAAAATATAACGATGTAACACGCGGAAATACGCATGTTTCAACAAGGATTACGTATATAATTCGGACTGTGGTCCATACGTATGAATTAACATGACGCGTAACGGTGTTGGCGTGACTGTAGTTACCGTGCCGTCATGTTAAAACATAATGTTATTTCATTACATCGCGACCTTGGGATCTCGCTTCTAACATGACAGAATGTAGTATAGTCGTATGTCCGATACGTACACATGAATCATATTGAAACTACAGTATATTGTTATTTCCGTATTAACCGTACGGAAAATGTTGATACATATAATCGAGCAATGGAGTTTAAAATAAAACCTTCTAATTCAACAAAACTACGAATGAAACATCGTTATTCTGTATAAAACCGTAATAACAAAATGATAATGTAAGAATCAATCCAATATTTTGTCAGTGTTGTCGCATTTTAGTCTAAAAGTTCTTGTTTTCAATAAATATGAAGGGTTACGAGGAAAAACGATTAATGTCATTTTTTGTGAAGATGAGATACCTACTTTTTCTGAGGCATGCATTCAAATAAAATATTTTTTTTAAGAAACTCAAATATTTTAAGAAACTCAAACAAAATATATATTTTTTGTCACTCAAACAAAGGCCTGCCCAAAAGGTCATATTTTAAGTCCGTAATTTTAAATAATAGAATTACCAAAAATTTCTTTACATTGTCATCGATCGTTTTCCCTCGTAACCCTTCATATGCTGGACCGTTTTTCGACATCACGTATAGGTCCGACATTTTCTCTATCGAGTCTAAGAATCGAGCCTCGGTATTTCCGAATATACTCGTGAATTCGTAAAATTAAAGGCCAGAAACCAACGAAGAAGTGAAAATCAATTAATAGCTTTATCTAAAACGAAGTTTGTGTTTTGCTAGATGAAACTCGACCGCCGAACGATCTGGCTCTTGGTTTCCATATAAATTCCAGCTGATTAAACGTTTTATTACCTCACTTTTGTGTATAAAACATTTTATGTCGCCAGGCCGAGGCGGCGCCATGAACACGAGGAAAGCAATCATTATTTTACGGCACAATGGCGTCTATCGAGTCATTAAGATTAGCAACGAACTTGAGTCGAGCAGGAAATGAGAGAATAGCTCCGAAGTGGCATCCTTCATATTTCGCAATATTCATTCATTAGCTCGTATCAGTTGCGATAGTACCGTAAAAACAACACAGATATAAATACCTAAATAAAGGCGAGACCCGCGGGTCGCGCCATTCTGATTGCCCATTCATAAAATTTGCGCCGGCCGTTTATTTCTGTTTGGCGGCAAGGCGACGCTGCGTGTGTTCTGTCTCTCATATTATTATGCCTATTCAGCATAAACTATGGATATAAATTACCACAATAAAGATAGCAATTGCCTCAAACGCGCCGACCGAGCGTTGTAAACGCATTCATTACAGAAAGATTTCACTTTTATTCGCCTTTTCATGCACCCCTCTATCTTTGGTCCAATACGGCGGCCATTATCGTTCTATTTTCGTGGGGTGTCTCTATTGTCTATGATTTTGAACGCAGCTTTTTTTAAATCATCCATGGATAGTAAAATAATATATATTACATGACATAACAATCGCAATTATATATGTAGGTATATCAGCGATTTCTTCAGTTTATAAATGAAACTAATAACTTCAAAATATTTCCAGGTATTAATTTAAGATGATGTTTTACTTTACTAAATAAGGAAAATAAGAATATTTTAATTAATTTAAAGAAAATACTACAGAATAATTTTTCCAACACTTCATCAATAATAATTTTTTTTGACATCACAGGGCCCAGAGGCATAGTTGTTAGGCGCCTAATCTTATATATTGTAGGGCTCCGGGTTCGATTCCCGGCTTGGTCACCATTTTCCGTTGGAATAAAATAAACGAAATTGCATTTTAATTATGCCATTTGTCGTATGATAATAAACCCGTCCATTGTGAAACTTCACAATAAAGAGTAGAAGCAAACGAACAAACATCACGCTTTCAAAATTTTCATACTTTAAAAACCAAAACCTTTCGTTTTGTTTTCAAAGATTTGGAATATAAATTTCTTTTTTCTTTTTTTCAGGAATTGACATGTGACGTGCAAGTAAAAGACGGCGGCTCTGGAATCGATGGCCAACAACCGCTTCAGTTTTCCTTCACCTTGTATGACTTTGACGGGCATGGCAGAATGACAAAAGATGTATGTTATTCAATGAATTTGTATTATTTATATATTCATGTGTCTTAATGTTGATTTCATTATTTCTTTTCAGGACATTGCTGGAATCGTATCGACAATATACGAGTCAGTTGGTAAAACCGTAACCGTTCCGCACTACGGCTCCAAAACTATCCAAGTGCGGCTCACCGTCTCCCCGGAGCAGAGAAAAGCGGCAGATGTCGCAGCGGCCGACGCTAAAAGCAAATCGAGCTGCAAAAGTGATACCAAATGTGCGTTGCAGACTGGTAAATGTCATAACGGCTGCCCCGACCACAAAGTAAGATTCAAGAGGGACCCCCATGCGCAGCACGTCAGGGAAGGTCGCCGGAAACCCCGACGGAGAAGAGAAACCGTCACCAATACGATAGAACCATGCTCTGCAAGAATAGAAGCTTCGGACGACGCGGAAGACGAACGCCGATCCCGACTGTCCATCGACGATGACGTTTCCGAATGCTCGGCTGAACTTCCGCGGCCTTCGAAACGAACGCCGCGGCATAGACATTACCTAAAGAATAATTTAAGTCCTCGCTATCGGAACGACGTACTTAATCGCAACCAATTTTTACCCGAGAGAAAAAACAGCACGTCTCCTTCGCCGCACAGAAAAGAAACTGAACAGTACTGCAGTCGGCCTTGCGAAATAGTTTACAAAAAGCGGTCCAGCAGCCTCCAAAGACAAGAACTCCTCGAAATCATTCAGGCTAATATGGAGAAGAACCACCTGAGTTTTCAGACCTCGAGGTAATAAATATTTTAAACAAAGATTTTAAATTTACTCCTCCGAAGACACATTTCACATTGTTTTCGTTTTTGTTTCAGAAAACCATTCGACGAACGAGGAGTTAGCAGTCTGGAAGACGACCGAAATCAAAATAAAAATAGATACAGAAATCGATCGTACACCTTTAGCGAGAAACCGAGTTCGGAACCGGTCCATCAAAAAGCCGAACAGCACGGCAACGGCTACTTGGATTTGGCCCATGCGAATTTAAATATCAATGCGAAAGATTCAAACCTTTGCAGATACGATAGCTTCTTACATGCGGTGATTTGCTCCACGGCCGCTGGAGGTCCGCATCACAAAAGCCAGCCCCATCAAAAGTCGTTCAAGGCGCATCACCGATCCAGATCACACGATCTAGCTCAAGCCACCTTTAGATACACTCTACTGGAGCCGTTAGAAACGGATTGCACTTCATACATTTTACCCAATAAGGAAATTAATACCGATAACAAAGTCGCTGATTCGGAGCGAAAAAACGGTAAATCGAAGAGCGTCGAACTCCCCGCTGAGAAAGAAGCAAGTAAGAAGAATAATCTAGCATCGGAAGCGAAAAACAAAGTTCATTTACATAGATCCGAGCACAAAGCTAAATCCCAAGACAACGATATAAATATGGAGAATGTGCGCAAGCCGAATTTCAATTGCAAAAAAATGAGTAATAATCACTCATGTTCTCCCCATCACTTGAAACATCAGAATAGGGAGAAGTACCACGCGCGAGCGATGGCCCAAGTGGAAAAATGGCTGGAAGCCGATAACAAAACGAGGCTGAAGTGTAACAAATTTAGGAAATTTGTAGACGGCGAAAGCTTTCACACTAAAACTGAAAATTTAATCGATTTTAATGAAAGCTTAGAATGCAGAGGTCTACTCAAAAGCACGGAGCAGTTGGAAGAAAACATCGGTCAGAGAGAGAACTCTTCCTCTCCGGCGACCGGTTCTACGATTCACCGTTGTGTTCACGAGCATATTCATCATCACTACGTACATTGTTCTCATTGATGTAAATGTGTTATCTTGTTGTAACTGCCTTATTGTCGAAAAGTTCACCTCGTACATTCCAAAAATGTTTCGAAAATTATAGGTGAGCTGGTACTTTAAGACTAAATACATAATTGTATTATAAACCCAATTGCGTACTGCATTCAGAATTTAATTGTTATGTAAATTTTATACTCGTTTGACCAAACATTTAAAATATTAAATCAATGTTACGGAGTTGGAATAAGACGGTACATTTATTGTAAGTTTCTTTTTTTTGATATTTAAGAAAATAATGGCTTTTTGCCCGTATACGAATCCAGCTGCCGCTAAATTATTTAACATATCAGAATAACGTTTCATTATATGGCCAAACAGAGGCTTTTGGTAAAATCTGATTGTATATATTGGAATAAAATATTGTAGAGTAATATAAATATCTCTGTGGGTATTTTTGCTTAAAAATAAATCAATTGTATAAATAAACATTGATTAACAGACTGATTTTTGTAATTTTTTATTCTTAAGCATGTAATAAACTGTCATCTAAGTATTAAATGCAATTAATATTACTTTTTCTTAGTGTAAAATATAAGACTGCCAACTATTATAATGTAATCTTGCCGAAATTGTAAATTATGAATACGTTATGATGGCTTATACCTAAATCAGTATTGTAAATGGAGAATTGAAATCTCAAGTGAAATGAACTACCTCCTAAATTATGGTTTTTTGTTAAGGCGTGCGCTTACTGATATTGTGTGGAAGTTCTAAGTGATGATTTTGAAGTTTGTTCCTTAGATTTGTTTTAATTTAAATTCAATTTCATTCAATGTAGATAGTGTACAAATACGTTTAGAAAATTATTTATTAATTAAATACAATGATATTACTATTTTTGTGTCAGAATTATTTTTGCGTCCTGACGAAGCTCGGGGCCACAATATAAAAGCAGCCTATCCTTCATTAACCCCTCAAGCCCCGATTGGCCGATATCGGCCAAAACACGATGCAGCGTGACGACCCCGTTTTAGTTTTATTTTATTTTATTATGTTTTATTATGTTAATATGTTTTATTTTAATTATGGATACAGTGGTTTGGCATTAATTAATGTTTTGGTGAGACAGTGTCATAATTCATTTTTTTTACTAAGTTTTACTAAAATTTTTTGGGACATCAACTTGTCAATCGGCTGAGGGGCCGAGGCCTTCAGGCCCTTCAGGGTTAATGGCTCCTCAAGTCTCCAATCTGTCGAAATTCGTGGTTTTGATAGCATAGACTATTTTTTCCAAAAGTGGAACAAATTTATACCAACAATCAATGCCGATATCGTCATGCCGAAATATGAAACATATGGAATCAAAATTTATTGTCAATATACAGCAGTACCTGATATTTTTAATATACCACATTTTCTGCACGCGTTCTACTCGCGTTTTTCTACTTCAAACAAAGAAACTACTTGGAAAAATATCTTTCTAGTGATGAATTTTAATAAAGTTCGCATATTATGGTGAAATCGACCAGAATATAAAAAACCCGGCCATCCAACAGAAAATTTAACAATTCGTGTGGGTTTGCTAAAGCGGATTTAAAATGTCTGTCATCATTCACTGATCGTCATTGTGTCATAAGGATTAGTTATAATTGTGTCAGGTTATAAGCCTGGCCAGGTTATAAGGATTTTTCTTAATTTCGCGCCAAGTTATCAGTGTTACCATTAAAAAAATGCTTTGTTTCGCGCAGGCGACTTTTTAAAAACTGTGCGGCAAGATGTGGTATTTTGGCGACCACGGTGGTATTTTTTAACACAAGATGTGTACATGCGTAATTTTTTCAAATGTAGATGTTTCGACACTGATAAAATCAATTCTAATTTTTAAATTATATTTTATTGCATAGATTAGCAGTTGCAATAGAAGGTGAGGTCTAAACAGAAGTTATCACTACAAAGAAAAATATATAAAACAGTTTGTTAAGAATAATGTGCTGTATGTATATATTCGCTGCAATATGTGGCTGCAATACATTGCCCGGCAACATTGCTAGCAATACCAGGCATACTATGAAATATACGGAAATAGCTTATACCCCGGCCATATAGCTACATACTGTTCGTATGGCCGAAGTTGCTGGCCGATGTTACTGGATGATCGCTTCGCAAACGAAAATACTGCAATTATGCCCGGCCAGCTTTATTGCTGTTTTGTTTTGCGCCATAAGTGCTTCCCTTTCTGATGCGAGGCACGACGCACGACATCTTCAATTTGTATTTATATCATCTATTGATTAATTTTTTGATCTATAAAATATTATTATCTATTCTGATATGTTATGTACAATTGCGTGAAATAATTTATATTATTTATTAGTGTATTTAAATGTTTATCTACATCATTAATAAATTATTGTATTGTGAATGTATTATTAATAGTGAATTCATGGAGAAGATCATTCAATTGGTATTCATATCATCGAAAACATTCAGGCTAAGATATCTAAAGAATCACGCTTATTGAAGTCAGGTCAAATCCACATTCTCGTCTTTTTTGTTGTTTTAAATTTTCATTTAAAATAATATAAGCCGTTGGGACACGTATGATTTCGTCGGCCATTGTTGCCCGATGGTGTAGCCCGTTTACGAGTCAATATGATGAACCATACTTTTGCAAAAATATTGCCGAGAATGTTGGCCAGGCCAGTGTTGCAGTGTTGGCCAGGCCATAGTTGCTGATATTGCGGCAACAAATTGCCGTAAAAGTACTTATAGCCTGTTTAGAAACACCACCAAATAAATTAAAGAGTAAGTACAGTCTGGCCAGAAAGAGTAGACCCTACGTTTTGGAAAAAAATATTTATATTGCAACACAGCAACGTGAGAATAGTAAGACTAAATCACAGTATACCAATCAGTAGCTTTACTCCCGAGCTACAGGTTATTGCGGGACGAGGGTGCAAGGAATGTGGGCAGAGGGGTACGTTCCCACGACCGCCTTTGGCTAGCATTACGCGCAGGTAAAAGCTGGCGACTTTTCAAACGTTTGGATATCAGCATGGGCCGAGTAGCGGGACATCTTGGCGGCCATATCCAAGCCCTTACAACTCGTGACGTATTCGCTTCGATGTCAATATTGTTCTAAGAGAAGCTACTGTCTGGTATATTGTGACTAAAAAATCAGGGACATGTCTCAGTACCGTATCCCAAGAGGTGTATTGAATTCAGACTAGTGTTTCTGCTCCTTTACTGATTCTATCCCGTAACATCGTAGTTTGAATTATTGTGCGCTTGAAAGGAAAATAAAAACGTTAGCCGAGCCTCCGTTAAATAATCATTAATTTTGACTACGATTGAGACAGGCAGGAAACAACAATGTGTGGCTAAACTATACGACATGTCAAACAAAACATAACCTCGTAATGTACCCAGAAGTACATTTTGAGACACTGAAAACGACTTCTCTAGCTCCGCTTCGAATAGTTTTGTTCATTTTTAACGCTAAAGAATATGAATAACGAGAAATAATGATATAATGAATGCAATTTCATGAACTGAATCAAGAGGACAAAAAATCGGCTGACATAAGGGTAAGTGCTGCCACATCAAAATATTTTCTCCCTATCTCGGATTTATGCCTACTCTTAATGACTGTACAGGTTAAGTACTAGTAATAATAATAATATAAATGTAATTATATTATGGCGCTCCTATCCGGGCTATACTTTTAAGCCAAAATGTGGCCGAAATTTTGGCAACCATAGCCCGGCCATCACTGTCACATTTTTATGCAGCATATGGCTGGAAAATATATATCTCGGCCATTCTAGACAATATGTTTTGCAAAAGTATGGCCTATAATTTTGATTTGTCGGGCAACAATGATTTATTCGGCCATTGTTGCACTATCGGGCAACAATGGCCGACTAGATCACACGTGTCGCAACGGTTTATATTGTTTTAAATCAAAATTTAAAACGACACAAAAAGACGATAATGTGGTTTTGACCTGACTTCAATAAGCGTGATACTTTAGATATCTAAGCCTGAGGTTTTTTAATTATATGAATACCAATTTAAAGATCTTCTCCATATGAATTCACTATTATTAATAATAATCACAATACAATTATCTATTAATTATGTATATAGACTTATAAATACACAAATAAATAATATAAATTATTTCACGCAAGTGTACTTAGCATAAAATAAATAATAATATTTTATAGATCATAAAAAAATAATCAACAGATGATATGAACACAAATTGATGTCGTGCGTCGTGCCTCGTATCAGAAAGCGGTAGCGTCCGTAGTCACGTTGACACCGGTTCTCTTCGTTGTTACCGAAGTTAAGCAGCGTTGGGCGGGGTCAATACTGGGATGGGTGATCGCCTGAGTGTTTGACTGCGTGATGCTACAAATGCCCACCTAGAAGATGGTTTCAGTGCCAAGGCAACAACTTGGGTTGTCGACTACAGCGGGCGAGCCCGTCACCTCAGGAAGTTTTAACGATTAGTCGTTTTATCTCCCTGCCAAGGCAACATCTTGCGGTGTCGACTACAACGGGCGAGCCCGTCACCACAGGACGTTTTAACGATTAGTCGTTCTGTCGCCCTGCAGTGAACGTAGAAGACTTTGGACAGTAAAAAGACTTTGACTTTGGACTTTTGTAGAACCAGCCTTGTCCAAGGCAACAAGGCGGGTTCTACAAAAAGGCATATAGGTACCTGTGGGATTAAAAAATAGAAGCACTTATGGCGCAAAACGAAACAAAAATAAAGCTGGCCGGGAAATATTGCAGTATTGATTGCAGTATTTTCGATTGCGAAGCGATCGTCCGGCAACACGCCGGCTACCCATAAAAATGCTTCGGCCATACAAAAAATATGTGGCTCTATGGCCGGGATATACTTAAATAAATTCCATGTATTGCATAGTACGGCTGGTATTGCTAGCAATGTTGTCGGCAAATGTATTGTAGCCAAATATTGCAGCGAAAATGTGGCCCGTTTAGGACCATCATTAGGCATATATAACAAATGTAATTATATTAAGTACCTAATTGAAATATAAATAGGAACTTCAATAAACACAATAACATTTTGATACGAAATTTAAAAAAGAGTCTGGTGGTATATTTTTAAAAGTATTTTTTACTATCCCTGGTATTTTATGGTATTTTTTCTACCAAGTCGTAGTGTTGTAAATTTTCCATTTTTAACTCTGGCCATATTGTTTTCAAAATACAACCGCCCGCGCCGTAACGTCAAATCAACAAACGGATTTTCAAGCAAAATCCAGATTTTGCTTGACGAAGTGTTTTTAAATGGTTTATATCGTGCCTAATTGAATGTTAATTCTGGAAACATGGGTAAAGAAACGGAAGGAATGCTTATTGGGCGGTTTGAAAGAGGTATGTTGTTTTTTCCTACGTCCGTATGTCGGTATCAATTAACGAAATATCATTTTTCTAAAGATGACATACGAAGACCGGCGCACGAAATGGACGAAATGAGGCAGCAGACCTTGGCTTACGAGTATTTGTGCCATTTGGAAGAAGCAAAACTGTGGCTGGAAGCGCTACTTGGCGAGGATCTGCCGCCGACGACTGAACTTGAAGACAACCTCAGAAATGGAGTTCATTTGGCGAAACTCGGGCATTTTATCGCGCCGCATATTCTCCCGTTGAATAAGATATATGATCCAGATCAAAAACGTTTCAAAGTAAGTTTGTTTCCAAGGGATAGTTGATTTGTTTGCTGAAAACTGATTTTCGTTTGTTTACTCGTGTTTACAGTCTGCTGGTTTGCAGTTTCGACATACGGATAATATACATCAGTGGCTGAAAGTTTTGAAAACACTGGAGCTTCCAATTGTAAGTTTTATCATGTTAGGCATGCGAGTGTGAGTTCGTAACGGGGTTTTTTTTGTTGATAAAATTTCCATTAAGGTTTTTTTCCTAGAATATATGGTTTATTATTACTATATACAGTAGCAGCATAAGGATGATGCGTGTATATCACATGCACTTGTTTTTAAACTTGTGACTGTTTTTCACTATGAAAAATGTCTAGTTTGTTTTTAAAGCTATTGACAGAGTCAGCACTTATTACTTCCTCTAGCAATGCATTCCAAGCATCCGCTACACGATTTCTCAAAAAGCTTTATTCAACTTCAATGAGTGTCCACACAATTGCTTGTTGGGGTTCATGATATACATGTTCACGGGTTTAAGCACACAATACATTTTGGGGTTACCGTTTTAAAACAGACGGCCAATACACATCGTCGTGCCTCGCTTTTGCCGACGACCTAACTTTTATCACCAGGAGCCCCAAGCAGCTTTCCCTGCTATTACAGAAAATGAAGCTGTTCTGCGACTGGTCAGGCTGTATAAAAGTGAAGCCCTCCAAATGTTTTTGCCTTGGTCTCGCCCGCATATGCACAAAATTTACGTCCTATGACCCAAAATTGGTCTATAAGGGCTCTATTATCTCCCTTATAGACCCAAATAACCAGGGAAAAGACCTCTCTGGCGATCATGTTATAGAACATTTCAGTAGTTGCCTGGAAAAGATAGATGCATTGCTAATTTCTGGCCCTCGTAAGGCTTGGATCTATGACAACTATCTAACTTCACATTTGTCATGGCCCTTTCTTATTTACGATTTCACCAAAACCCAACTGTCTCGTCTGGATGCACTGGTGACAGCTAGTCTAAAATCCTGGTTGTCCTTAGCCAAACCAGCTGACCCCTCGACTCTCTTCAGGTCCAAACACAATTTTGGGCTAGCTCTAAAACTGCCCTCTCTGCTCTACACCAACTCCAGAATAACCAAAAATTCGATTCTAAGTAATTCCAAGGATCCAGCAATATCAAAGCACGTAGTAAGTGGCCGTAGTGAGTCAAATGATCTACAAGCCCGCGTTGACTTCCACAAAAGTTCCTTACTGGAATCAGCCAGAATGGCACTGGTCTGGGGTATGGCAGTACAACCATGAGCGATGTGGACTTGAAGAAGTCTCTCTTGCGGGGAGATTACGACAGCAAAAGTATGGCTCATGCTATTGGCCTTCAATGCCAGAATGATTGGACAACAATTGGTGACTTTTGCATTCCTCCTCCAATGCACTGGAAAGTAATGTTGTATGACTGGACGCCAGAGATGCTGAAATTTTATTTAAATGCCTTTCAGCATACACTTCCAGACCCCAGTAACCTCGCTGGTTGGAGCTATGCCGAGGATAGTTCATGTCCCCTTTGTAGCAACACCCCTTGCACAGCTAGACATTTTCTAGCTGGCTGCAAGGTGGCCTTGGATCAAGGACGCTGTTATTCGCGAGGTACTTAGCCTCTCAGTGGCTCGTGCCAACAAGGGTTCCACAGTATCCTCCAAACCCCCAATACAGTTTGTGCGGGTTGGCTCTAAAGGCAAAAAAACATCTCACTGCAAACCTTTCTCAATAATCGAGAAAGCTTCAGATTGGATTATGGAGGTCGATTCGGTCTCTAAGCAGTATAAATTCCCTGAAAGTCTCGGATGCACAGCCCTGCGTCCAGATATAACTCTTTACTCTCTATCTCGGAAGGTGGTCCTTATCGTAGAATTAACTGTTCCATGGGAATCAAATATCCCAAAAGACCACGAGTACAAATTAAATAAATACCATGACCTCGCAAATGCCTTCACCCGGAACGGCTTCACTGTTCACCTTCACGCGGTGGAAGTAGGCGCTCGTGGCCTGCCAGCTAAATTTTTGTTTCACCTTTTTAAAAATCTTGGTCTCTCCAGGAAAATAATCAACTCCTTTCTAGAAAAATTATCTAAAACCGCGATTTCTGCATCTCAAATTCTATGGCTTCGAAGGGGGAGTGAATGGGTGGTAAGGTGAACGCTCACATGTGGCAAGACAGCTGTCCTAAACCTACCACAGCCGGTTCGTAAGTCCGGAATCCACTGCTCACCCCCCAGAAGTGTAAAAAAAAAAAAAAAAAATAGTATGATGGGCCCGACTCCGGTCGGTGAATTCCATGGCAGCTCCGTTTGTATTTTATTTATTGAAGATATAAAAAATTGTAGCGCGGTAAACTGACATCTGAATTGTGACCACATTTATTCAGATTGTTACCAAAACTTAAAGTTGTCTGGACAAGTTCAATCGTTTTCGTGTACTTTTCTGATGACCGCTGGCTCGATTTTTTTCAAATTTATTTGTATAAATAGCTCGGTTATCCCCATTCAACATAAGCTACTAGATCAAATTTGGCTGATCTGATTTAGATACATTATAGCCTATAATGGACAGGAATAACCAAGCTATTTATAGAAAGACATCGGCTGTTCGCAGGGGAGTAGGAGAACACCGATTATCCAAGTTAATTAATAGACATGGTTTTTACTAGTGTCAATTTTTTGGACAAACGATGGAATACATTTTCAACAAAACCATTTATTGTTTTTTTCTGTCAAAGAAAGCATTTTTATGGCATTACGAGAAAAAAATAAGTTATATGATCATTATTTATTTTTAACCCGTTGAGTATGATCGACCAAATCTGGTTCTGAAACAATTATCCGTTGAGTATGATACGACCAGATCTGGTTCCGCGTTTTTTTCACTTCTTTAACGTTCTCATATTTATTCATAATTATCTAATTGTTTTACAAAATGATATTTCAATATTCTATATTCGAAATTTCAATGCAATCATTGTGCAGTTGTTCTTTTTATGATTGGTGTAGTAGTTTCGTAGTTATAGTACTTTAAGGTCGATGTCGCCGAAAATCCTGCAAAAGAGACAGATGCATCCATGAAAATACCCATTTACTCCAAGGGTTAAAAAAAATTAAATCAATCAAATTTATAAATAAAACCAGTTAAATTATTTCTTCTTCTTAGGATTCCTCTCCCAACTATAAGATGGTTGGCAGTCAGCTAAATTATTAATATAGCAATTACATATAAAAATAAGCAGTTAAAAAACGACATTAAATGAATGGTCGTTCGGATAATCGGTGTTTTACTGTATGCAAAAATAACAGAGCTAGTATGGTCGTCGTCATTGATTATGTGGGGCAGTAGATTGCTCAATGTTATAGAACATTTTGGCAACCCTTCTACGCGGCCGACATACAGGTAGCGCTGATAGCATTGTCTGGCGAAATCAATAGCAATTTATTGGCCCATCTATAATAACATTGATAATGAATGTTTTTTTTTATAAACGATTTATTATAAAAACTTAATGTAATCAATGATAAAAAATAATAACATTTAATCATTAGTGCCATTGCATTTCTTTATAGGCTGATTAAATCACATAAATAATACGGAGCGATAGAATGCCATCAATTATCTGAACATTAAATAGACAAGTACGTAATTATTACCCATTGAACCTTGTATATATAAAAAAAAAATACATATTTTTGAAATAATATTGAAATAATAGGAGCTGTGATTTAAAAATTCATTTGTTATTATATTACTATTTTATTTGGAGATAGGATACTGTAGAGCTTAAAGACCGACAGAGGGCGCTCATCGATTTTATGTATGATATAATAAATTTCAGATGATAAATAATATTCAGATGAAATTAGTCTTAGGCTTCTTGCCGGAAAAGTCTTGGGGTGACACAACCTATTTTTTCTTTCCACTTTAGAGTTACTAAAACAGAGCCAGGGATGTCACCAGGCAAAAGCCATGATGGAGCTACCACTACAAAAGAAAACCAAGGCCCTACTTGACATGAGCAAGAAGAACCTTAGAACCACTATTGGTCTCCTCCCCGGACACTTGACCCTTAGAGCACATCTATTCAACCTTGGTTTGACCGAGAGCAAGGACTGCCGAATATGTGGCGAGGAACCTGAAGGCAGCATACACATCGTTGGTCGCTGCCCAGGCCTCGCCGCAAAAAGACACAGTTTACTGGGACTAGCCTTTCTCGAACCCAGCGATCTGTCCAACTTGAAGGTCAGTGATCTACTTGGACTGGTAAGAAGTACTGGGCTACTAGCTGCCCACTAACCTAACCACAAAGTGGGTAGTTACAAAGGATCTTATAGATCTAGGTGACATCAAGGGCTGGAAACAAGCCCCCCCACTCCGTTTACTACTACTACTACTAGAGTTACTGCATCCTTGGATACGTCACAGAATGGTTGTGGTCGCCGGGATTCTTTTTTAACCAACAAGTCAGCTTTTTCATTCCCGTGAATCCCTGTGTTGCCCCAGGTACCCGGCGTAAAGTTACTGTGTTTTATAGACAGAGGTTATTTACTGCTCGGGTGCATTCCGAGACGGTGTTTAGTTTGTTTATTTCCGATGATGTCGTGGGTCTTCGAGCCGCTTGGCTATTCAAATGGCTCGCTGACAGACATGAAATATCAAAGCGAGCAGTTGTATATTTAAAAACCTTATATCCCCGTATATACTTATCGTATGGACTTTAAATATAAATCATAATACTTCTAGTGATGAGTTTTAGTATTTAATAATATAAAACCTATTTTTTTCTAATCTCGTTATGATTTTAGACGTTTCAGCCTGAGACTACTGATGTGTACGACAAGAAAAACATGCCGAGGGTTATTTATTGCGTCCATGCACTGAGCACGCACCTTTTTAAACTGGGACGAGCGCCGCTGATACAGAATTTATACGGAAAAGTAAATTTTACTGGTAAGATATCTTTTATACCCAGGGTTTCAAAATATTGTGATATTTACATATCAAAATAGATATATATCGATATTTATCCGATATATAATCAGCATTGGATATTTATCGAGCATATGAGTGCCAATAACAACGCCAAACGCCAGGTAGCTAACTTCCTTACACCTCTGGAGGAGCTATTGGCTTAGGATGGAGGAGCTCCCCGTGTCAGTGTGATGGCTCCTTAGTGGATTAAATCCCACTTAAACTCATCTCGGGAAGTGGCAACTGGCTTCTCAATAACATTTATGAGCGGTGGATGCTGACTAAATAATGATCCTCGGTTCTAGACAGGACATGGAACGACGCAGTGGAATCCACTGTCGTGGATAACCTTAATAAATTTGATATAAAAACTATCTTCAAACCGACCCAAATACCGATGTAATACCACTACGAACCCTGGCTGTCAATAAAATCGAATGCAGCTGAGGATTGGCTTCCGTTGAAACGAAAGAAACGGTCCATAGCCACTCTTACTGATGGATCACATCAAGGCTGTTAAAAACAATCAGCAATCTGCGAAAACATAATGGATAGCGTAATTAACCACCGGGTGCAGTTTCAAGTCCCATTGTGCTATCCGACAACTTTAATAGAGACGACGGTTTCAAACTCTCCACTGCTAGAAACCCTCTTCTTAAAATGTTCTCAATGCTCTTTGCCAAACGCAAGGACGCGATACAAGATACAGTGCGTGTTGTGTGCACGGCTGATTTTCAAAATTCTGTTGCCGCCTACCTGCAGAACAACATCAAATTACGATTGAAAGCACTTTATACCTTGTAGATCATTTCTTGGCTAAATTGAGTAACTAGTTTAAGATTAATTTAATGTCATTCCTACACAATTGTTATGGTTGTATTGGAAATAAATACTTTTATCTTATCTTATCTACACTGGACAACGGCTATTGCAACATTGCCTAAAACGTCGGGTGCTACAAACTTCATGCAGTAAATCCGTTTTATCTCATTTAAAATGTTAGGTAACCGCCAATAGTCCTCAATTTTAAAGTTCTTTTGTATCTTACTTTTAAATTTACTGCCAAATGGTGTAAATAAATGTTTCTGAACATTTAGCGCATCCAGCATTTTTTTGGTTGCTGTTAGAGAGGCAAGCCTGATCGTGGTATTCCAACTGCGGTGTGGAGGGCAAAGTAAACCACCATAACATTTTTCCTAGTCAAAACGTGTGGCTACAAATTGGAATAGCCGACGAGATCATTCTACACTATGTTAAAACCATCAACAATTTTTTTTTTCGATTTAGGCTAAGGTTACCGAGAAAAAAATATTTTTATTTCAACTTTTAACTACAACTTTAAACTACAACATGATATATACGTTTTCTGTACAATATTATTAATAATAAAATAGACAGTCCCTATTCTGTTGGCAGAATCTCCTACCGAATCCCAAATAATAAGACCAGGACTCGCGATTTATTTTATCTACCGGAGGTCAATACCAATTATGGTCAAAATATGTATTTTTATAGAGCATTCTATCATATAACCTAAACTTTCAATGTTTGGATATTTTTAATTTATCCTCAAATACTTGCTTTGAAGAAATTAGAAATACGATAAACAGACTTCGGGTTTGATTGATATTTCTTCGTCTGTTAGGTACCTTGGCTGTGGTAATGGTTATTACACTATAACAATGCTTTCTAGCCAGTATAATATTTTCTATAAAGTTCATATGTATATTAACATTATAAATACATTGTGATGTATATTATATATATTTATATTAACTATATATGGCTTCCCTATCCCTTTCCCCTTACTTAAACCTGCATTTTTTTCATAGCTCCTTGCGCTGTAACAAAAGATTTAGTATAATAAGTATAAAACGCTGTAAGTTTTCCGGGAAATAAAAATAAAAAAAATAAAATAAACTCATACGAATGACCAAAATAAAAAAAAAGTGTAGGTGATTCTCAACTTAGGTTTTCGGGAAAAATAATCCTCTGAATAAAAATCTCTAAATGTGAAAAAAACGCTTAGTAACAAAAGTATCACTTTTTTTGATCAGTTTGATATACAGAATTAGCCCTTACATAAAATGCCGACTGTCCCGATAGCACTGTATCATGATTAATATCACTGATATATGTATATCCTTTGCTTACACTTCTTATACCTCATTGCTATATTTTTGGCACAGCAAAAAAAAACATGGTTTCCTTTGCTGTGGGTCATAATGACTATCTTTTTTTCGTTTTTTTTTTTAGAGGATGAAATTGACATAATGAAGAAGCGTTTGCAGCAGTACGGGATTGTCATGCCGTCATTTCAAAAAATCGGCGGTCTGCTATCGTCAAATTTGAACGAAGATGATGTAGTTCTTCACGCGGCTGTAATCAACATTAATAAGACTCTCGATAACGACGATGACTTGTCAGTGGCGCTGTTGAATCGGGATGCAAATTTGAAATACATTTGCATGGATTTGATTGATATGTATAAGGATACTTTGACAAAGGCCAACCTCGATAAAGTGAAAAATGCTCAGAGTCGCTCGTTGAACGAATCCTACACCCCTGACGTTTACGACGAACTGCTAACTCAAGTCGAAATACAAGGGCACATCGTGAATACGAATTATAAATACGCCTGGTTGAAATTGAGCGAATACGTCGAATCGAACGATACGAAAGCCGTTTGCGAGACTCTAAATGCCGAATGGCTCAACTTGAAAAACGTCAATGATAAGAATGTATTCTTTTATATTGACAGTATTATTCTTCATTTAAACGATCGCCGGAAGGTATCAGACTGGCCTAAGTTATTTCACGATATTATAAAGAAAGGAAATAAGTGCGCTGATAGT